>JANCMC010003772.1:1460695-1515590 GCA_024363005.1 Charaxes varanes | reverse complement strand
CAATGTAATTGCAGAGGAAATTGACCTATATTGCTGTTCTCGGAGTAAATTCACGTACACTGCCATGAAAGTTATTTGTTATTTAATATAAGTAAGACATATAAGTAAGACATAGTAAGACAGGTATATTAGGTATTAATGATATATTAGTTTAGTAGATTATTGTGTATGGAGCAACATTGAATTAGAATTAAGTGTTCTTAAAAGATGTTTGCAAAAGAAAGAAAGAAATAAATAAATATATCAGCTTCTTCATATTAGTCACGGCGATCACCCACTAGAGACAGTCCTGCGTTTGTGCAACGCGACGCTGCAGTGAGATAGGCATCGATTTTATGTGGGACGTCGCGGGATGCATCCTACGCTTGCTACGACGGCCTTATTTTGAACTAACTGTAACCCGCAACTTCTTCCATTTAGAATTAAATGCTTCTATTAGTTTCTGTATATGAAGTTTTTAATTCAATTCCTTAAATAAATTATTTTCTTTAAGAAACTGTTACATTTGGTACAATTGAGTTACAACCGTTATTCCTGTGCTAGTAAAAAGAAACTGTGATACAGGAAAGTGCTTTCCACTAGATTAATAAACAACATATAAATATGTAGGGAACAAATTATCAATAAAGAATACAAACAGCAAGCACTAGTTAGTTTTCATTATAATATATGCTAATTTAGGTCAGAAAAATTGAATATATACTATTTAACTCAATATTCCAAGAAACTAAACTCAGTACTGCAAAGAACTAAACTCCGTACCGCATAGAACTAAACTCAGCACAACATGGACCTCAACACAGTACTACACAACACTCAACGCAGAACGCTAAAGAACTTAACTGATCACATGGAAGATTGAGCGATAAATATGACGCAGCTACATGTTTAAGATGGACGGTAAACCTGTATGGCTTTGCATTAAATTTTTTAAGGTCGTGGGAACTTATTAAACTTTGCAGCATAATATCCATTAAATCCACAGTCTGTTTTAGTTTCCGACGTTATGTACAAAGCATGCGACTCGTTCGCATTGAAAACTCACGATCTGGATAAATCTCAGCTCTATATGGACACATGTATTAAATTATCTATTGGAAAACAATACATCAGTTGCTGTTGTTTTTGTCTAATACAATGTTGCTATAAATAATATATTCATTACGATAATATTTCCATTAAGAGGAGAAATCAAGCATAAACGTGTATACCATATAGCCAATTTGAAGAACGATTTGACTTCAACTCACCAAATCACAACGGATCCTGTCATATTAGATCGGAGGATAAATATTAAACAATCCATTAGTAAGGTTTTTAAATTAGAATTGTCAAATAAAGCAAAATACTCGTAAAAATTATGCAATTACTGGTTGTATCTACCCCGCAACGAATTGAGTGGTTTTGTTATGTATTGGGGGTTTATATATTTTTTCTGCGGAATCGTTAAATGTTTTTCTAAAAATAAATTGTCATATGTTACTCCTTGTAACATCAGCTATGTGCCTGTGAAAGTCCCATCAAAATCGGTGAAGCCGTTCCGAAGATTACTCGGAACAAACAGACACACAGACTGACAAACGGATAAATATGTTTTAATTTGTGTCTTTGTTATAGGTAAGCAATATGTCATATGCATTTAGTAAAAGGATCTAATTTCGACGATACGAACAGACACTTCAATTTTATTCATATGTAGAGATTCAAATTTTCTTAATTAGGATTTGAAATCCCTGTACAAACAGCTTTAAGCTTTACAGCACAATACACAACGTTTAATTTTAAAATTTGATTAAAAATATAGAAAAAAAATATGATGCGTTCTGAGTATTTTTCTGCGCGAAATGTCATCAGCAGACATCTAAAGACTTTTAAAATATTTGATTTATTTTTTTAGTAAAGAAATAATTTAAAAACCGAATTACAATAAGTATTCTAACATGTGTACATAGAAACAGCTTTTCGTTTACTCAAAGACGTGCGGTCTATTTGATACCACTTTGTGGTCACTCACTTGATCACCTTTGATCATAGATAGTAACCGCATGACGCCTAAAGGCGTCGGAACGAATGATATGACCTGCCCCAAGAATTTATGATAAAAAAAACAGTCGAATTATTATTTCTGAAAATGGTATAAAAGGCTATGTTACAGGCAACGGTTATTCAATACGCTGCATATGCGAGAGAAGTGACATATTTTCGTTTTTTGTAACGCAGTACCTAAGTATTGACTTATTACTGACTGATGAGATAATCTAAAAACTCTTAATACTTCCTCATCCCAATGGGAAACCCCGGAATGCACTCTCAGGTTGATTAGTTTCTTCGGGCGGCCCGCCTCTCCGCGCCCGCCACGCTCGCCACGTGGCCTGGATGCGTTCTGCCGCAGCCTCTCTCCGCGCCCGTCTCATTCGTTCCAAAACCTATTTCGTTTTATTTTTGTGAATTAAAGCTTCGATTACAACATTTCACTATATCTGATAGTATTATAAACTTTTATGTAAAGAATTATTCAAGTAAAAATAGTTTGTCAGAATATAGTTACAATTTTAGGTTTAAAAACACTTGATTGAATTGTGGTGCAAATGAATGCTAAAACGCAGCCTAGTGCTTGTACTAGCACTGTAAGTTTAAATTGATATAATAAAACGAGTGTTCTTTAGACCACACGACTGAATTAAAACTTCTTTAGCTCCATCTATATGTATGTATATATACCTGTATATGTAGACATATAGATAGATAGATATATATATGTATAATTGTGTAACATATGTGTATATATGTATAATTGAAGTTTAAAATGAATTTACAATTTGGCCCGATCACATTTTTCGTAACTCTCTCAACGTCATTCCCCAGCTTACTCTACAAGGTCAAATTGACTTATAAGAATGATTATGAATCGTTTGTATAGAAGTCTAGAAAAATGTTGTTCCAGATTTCTTCAGGCAATTTTTTTTAATTTTTCTCGTCGTAAGAACCATCCTCGTACTTCAAGAAATATTGTAAAAAAAAATTAGGGAAATCGGTTCAATTGTTCTCGAGATTTGCGCTTAGCAACACTTTTTGGGATTCATTTTTATACATATAGATAATTTAAGTCTAAAGTTTATTTACAATTTTATTTAAACATAGAATATTTAATGTATCGAACAAAAAAATAATTTGTAAAATTGTTCAAGGACGAAATGAAATTACGAAATAATCAAGAGGTCACCGTTCGCGTTACACATTCACCGGCTCAAAACGAGTGCAAAAATCAAAATAGCAAAAGTTAATGGAGATGGAAAAAAATTTGTAAACAAATTTCGACTTCGTGTTTGTTGACAGTTAATGGAAAACTATCAAAAATCATTTCCACGTGAACATTTGGACGGTGAATTCAACCTAGCAGTATTAGTCAAGTTTCGAGTTCAATTTTAACACAAACGATTAACCACGCTAGTTTACCGCGCTATTACTAGCTCAACGGTATAAGGTATGCACTGAAATCCGCAAGGTACCCGGTTCAAACCCCACCGCCGTTGGGACATTGTCGCACCCACTCGCAATACAAGCTATTAATTTAAGCTTAGCAGGAGGGAAAAAGGGAATATTAGACATACCTAAAAAGTGTTCCTAATATTATTTAAAAAAATAAATAAACGGATTCTGGACACGAAGAATTTTTACTCTGAGCCTGTTGCTGGTAGATCGCTCCTCATTGTAGCTCTCTGTCAAACTTGCAATATGATAGTATGATAAGATATTGCTGGCTCCAGTTTTTCCGAACTGATACGACACAGGTGCTTCCCAAAATCCTAGGATAATTATTATTTGAAGGCTGGCATGTCATCTATGAGCCTTCCGGTACTGGAGTTATCCATGGTCCACGTCTGCCCGTTTAACCTTTCTTATATAAAAAATATGCCACAAACTCGAGGTAATATAAAATATCATTATATCAAGATGGAGCTCCCAAATCAATTTACGAGTACAGTTCAATATAAAATGTGTGAAATGATTTGGAACGGAGCGCGTTTACGACTCCCAACGTGGCCTATCAGTAATGTTTCTACGTGAGCGCGCTGGAAGGTAAAGATAACAGTTTAAAACGTGAACACAGATTTTTTCTTAATAGTATCAATATTAAACAGCACGGAGGGGATAAGTAGATCTGTTTTATTCTCTTCAGCTCGTTTATTGCTTGAAGTGTTTTAAATTGTCATTGGTTATAACCCCTATGTGGCCTGCCCCTTGCCATTGATCTACTAATAGAAGCACATTAAATTACACTGGATGTCTATATATACATATATTTAATATATATAAAAGCGAAACGTCACCTACCACGAAATTTTGAAAGCCTCGTGACGTACAATGATGAAATTTTTTAAGGAAGTAGTTTATAATTAGTAGACATCCAATAAGAATAGATTTTTCGATAGATACAAATAAGAAACAAATAATTTCTTATATGTTTACGTATGAAATGAGTACTGATTTTACTCCCAGACCTCAATATCGGCCAAAACGCTTTAAACCTAAGAGGTTAAATAAACGTAAGGACAAAATATAAGAGGATGTAATAACTTATTTCCGAAACGGTTAACTCTACAAATTAGACCTTTTGAAAGACGTACCATGTAAAATTTTTCTTCATAAAACATTCGGCCAGTGTCACATTTTATGGAAAAAACACAAAGGAGGTTGGTTAATTGGCTAATACCAGACGAGCCTAAATTCGAGCAAGACAACGTCTCCCGTATGTATGTATGGTAGCATATTTTAAAACTTTCACATAGTCTCAAGTCTTCAAGATTGCTTTATTTCGTCTTTTAATGTTGGTTTCTATTTTGTCCCTGTTTACCTACTAGTAACAATCCTAAGTATACTATACAGTACTCGGAAACTTAAGAGAACCGTTATTTCTCAATCAGTTAATCAGTAATAGAGATTTTTTTACAATATTTATAATGCTGGTGCCAGACATAGCTCAAAGTGTTTATACATTTTTTTTCCTTGAAGACTACAAAGTTCTACAAAACGTTGCGCAGCTACACAAAGTCCCCGGCCACACTATGTAATCAAATGAAGCTAGGCTCCAGCATTATAGTATACTTTTGAATGGACCCATTTAGATATGTTATTTTGAATATTTTTCTGAACAAACTAGTATTTATTTCAAGAGGTCAAGACTTTATTGTGTGTCAATAACTAAATTGATTAAAGTAATAGATAATACGGCTGGATACATTTTATGTATTTTTTAAATATTCCTTGAAGTCTGAGGAATGCCGAATCCTGAAGGACACATACAAGATATGATCTTGTATTCTAATCTTAAATTTGAACTTTATAATTAATTATTTTTTTAATGAAAGTTTTTACCAAGTATTAAGTTTAGTTACATTAAAAAAAGAAATTTAATAAATTTTCTAAAAATGAAACCACGGGGCGAGGGTAAGCGAAGCGAGCAATCACACTTTTTCACAACCTTTTCACTTCACATAGTAATTTAACTTCATATTCAGATGTGTTATCTGTTATAAAATATTTTTTACTAAGCTTAACTTTTTGCTAGTATAAACTTTGACCCTAAAAATGGTAGTATATTTATTTACTATAAAAGTGTGAGAAATCATGTTACATACATCTTGTTTTTATTCTTCTGTGCATACATTTAGGACAATTTTGGTAAAATTTTAAATAAAGTTTAGCGTATTATTAACATGAGCCTCTTTGGCAACACTGACTGTAAAGTTCTACTGCACCTGCCATTACCACACCCTGTTAAATGTCCTGTCCGTTAAGATTTGTGACTCGTAACTAATATAGTCCATTGTCACTCAAACATTTTGTTCAATTAACTTTTATTAATGGATAGCTGCCATAGCAGTTAACGTGGCTACATTCTAGGCCGCGACAATATAGTTTTTGCTAACAAAATGCTAAGAAGAATAGAAAGACCAAATTACTATACACTTTCACTTAATCATTAACGGGCTGACTTAAGCTCGAGAAGAGTTTATTTTGTATGAAGAAGTTTACTGAGAATAATTTTAATATTGTTGATATTTTCAGAAACAAGTAATTTCAGAAAAAGTAAAGTCCTCACGAATCTCCGGATTTCTTTCTCTTTTTCAGGCCGATCTAAAAATTTCCTAAGTATCAATGCATTCCATTATACCTGGCATCCAAGTTACGGTCTACCGGACAGATTATTGTGCAGTCCGACAGCACACCCGTAACGTGTATGGAGACGTTCCGGTGAACCGTAGAAAATTTATTGAAAATTAATATTCGACTTTGCTCCGGTCGCCTGCTCATGTTCAAATGCCTACACGTTCAAAAGTCCCACACAGGCTCACATCTACCTGCACAGATATGCCTCTACAGGTTAGGCTCTCCGGTGACCGCAACGTGGATGCTGGGCATTATAAACAGCTTGTTTTCTTAATTCTGTGAAAATGTATGAATCATTTTGTTTGAGGTGTAAGAGGTGAAATTCCTAGAGAGTCTGAGACAACAACCGACTGGACTCTAGTCAAAGGAGATTCTTACGACAGCACGGATGCCAAAGACCTGGTAGATATGGACGAGAAACTGCAAGAGTTACGTCTTCTGGCCCACGCCACCAGGACCAGTGATGAAGAGGACGAAGAATCTGACGCGGAATATGAGGATTACTAGTAATAAATTATTTATAACAAACTGGATTTTATATTGTACCGTAGTATAACGAGCCTTAATATAACGGATTTCTGGATTTAATCGATTTTTTCAAAATCGGCTAGAACTATCCATAAGAGCTAATGCAAAATATAACCTTACATTACGAATATATTTATCAAATCGTTTTCACAACGACAGCAGAACATGGATAGAAGGCATTATACCTTTAACGCAAGGATTAAGTTAACCTTAGGAACAGACGGCCGTATGTTGATAGTTGCAAGTATGTATGTATGTATGTACAATTATTAGTCATCGACTGAAACTATTTTTACTTCGATTGTATATTTCTTGTCTTTGGCTATTAAAATTAAGGTTATTAAGAAATTATTTTGCACATTTCAAAGGAATTCTTAACTACGTGATATATTTTTGTCACTTGCAATTAATCAAGAGATTTTAACAGTTTTTTGTTATTGGAATATATCTCACCTTCTTCAAGTAACTAACAATTTAAATTATTATTTATATTATGTGTTATCGTTTGTCTTAAGGGTGCTACTGAAAATCAGCTTTAGAGTTTTTTCTCTCTAATTTAGGCTGAGTATTAATCCTTTTCAGACAAACTGCAACACTGTATCTAATTAAACATAAAATTATGTTTATGTGAAGTAGGATTAAGTTCTTAGATTTAGTATTGTTTTATGTCTGAATAAAGTTATTCTATTCTATTCTAATTCTACATTTTTGTCTTTGGTTATTATAAGACTTCTTTGATGTTTCTTGTCAGTTTTTTTTTATTTTTCGTTGATTATGAAGGAAAATTATATATATTGTTATTGATCACATTATTGAGAATATAGTGTAAGCTGACATTTAGTATCTAGACTAGTATATTATACCTTTATATCTTACGTTATTGTTAGAATTATAAATTACACAAATTATGGAGACTTTTTTTTAATGGCAACTTTGGATGTAACTGTGGGTTCTCGAAATTCAATTTTAGGTATCTATTCCTACTATTTTCGAATGGAACATTTTTAATTTGACTGTGATTTGTATTTTGTTTGCATTTAATATTTTTTCTGCAGAGTGAAGAGTTTATTGTGATCACCAACACCAATTTTGTCAAACGTGATGTATGTAAGTAGCAAAAAATGAAGTCTGCTTTTCCTTAGAAAGAATACTAAAGGATACTTCTAGTTAAGTGCTTGGGTAAGTGATAATTAATGTTTAATCCTCCGAAAACGGTATTCTTGGGGAAAATTTGGAAAACCACCTTACTAATATTTTGTTCGGAATTTCCTTAGTCTATGGTAATATTTCTGTAAAGAAATCTGAGGGCCTATCACGAACCAAAATGAAACTAGAGACAATTACCTACAATTTATGACTTTACCGTTTCTTCATAAAGTCTATCGTTAAGGTACACCAGCTGCAGCGCCGCAAAGTGAATGAAAGTCATATTACAGTATTATAAAATTAATTTATATCTATAGTTCGGAAATAGCACATAAAATGGATAATTTTCAAAACTCCCCGATACCTTCCCCGGCATAACTATTAGTAATAAAATAATCCAACGTTCGGTCGGGACAACGTATGCAGGTTCCGCTAGTCTTTTATATAATTTAGAACGACATCATACACAGTACACACTATATATCCGATATCGCATTTTATATTTGATAGGTCATAACTATTTAATAATATATATCTATTTCAGCCTCAACCCAGATGGACTATCCCCGCTGGATGTCGCAGTCCTGGCTTGCAATCGGCCGCTCGCCAGAATGCTTATGGAATTTGGAGCGAAGGAAGGAACTCAGTGTAAGTTAATAAGATTTTGTATTTTGATGCGATAACGTCTTATAAATCGGTGTACGCCGGCTGCACGCATGAAAAAGCATGACTCGTTGTCACGTCCCGCCTGAGCCGAGCGTGCTAGCGAAAGCGCGGAACATGCGATACAGAGTAAGATGCAGGATTTCGACTCTGAAACGCGGAGGAGGTCGGATATTTGAAAACCAGTGTTAGTTTGAGTCACCCATCTATCACCGGGCCGCGGTAAGAACTGAGTAACCAAGCGATCATCTCAAATGCCGACCTAAACTACGACCTCTGACGTATAAATAATGTAACCTCATTTAATCTATCATTGGTAGTTTACTACGAACAGATAGAATTTTATCCTCAGATGACACCAAGATAGAACTAAATACGATTCACGATTGTAAGCAATAAATCTCGGTCCATCTGATCAATCTTCTGATAAGGAAATTATCAAGTTTACTATCCAAAACGTGACTAGGAATTACATCAGCTATTTGATTAGATACTGTAATCCTGCAAAACAGTGCTCTTATAACGAATTAATATTATTCTAGGATATCCAATAATATAATATTCTTGCAGAATCGATCCTATTTCAATTAAAAAAAATAAATAACCAGCTACAAAATAACGTTAAAAATAACGTTCTCACAATAATTTTGATATCATTACGAAAATACCAGCTTCTTTTGACAGCGTGACTACGTGCTTATCGTGAAAGCTCTACCAAAAGTGCATCGAACAAGAAGAAGAATGGGAAGTCTAATTTTAGGCAGACGAAGTCCCGGGATAAAGCTAGTTTGTGATGACTACAAAAAAGGCTCCAACTCAACTTTAATGACAAATAAATAATCGACTGGTCAGTTGCCAGAGACCCTGTGTTCCACTTCGGGGTTGTGTGTTCGATTCCCGTCTGGTTGTTGTCTACCTCAGGAATACACGACCATTTGTATAATTGTCCTATATACATAGTATATTCATCCTAGATATATTATTCTTCTTCCTACCGTTATCCCAGTGTAGTACCAGGGTCTACTTAAATTGCAGAGGATGTGGCTGTGGCGCAAGTTATGACCGACAGCCGTCTGACGTCATCCCCGGAATCCTCACAATCTCACGACTAATATCATTCAGTGACATTAATCGGGACCCACTGTTTTACGTGCCTTCCGAAACACGGAAGAGGTTGGATATTTAAAAAGCAGCCTGTAGAGCGGGCGTGAGTCGCGCCAGCAGTGTTCGCGGCGGCGTGGCGCGACTGTCGCCGATCGACGACAGACATGCGCGTGCCGCGACTCGCACTCCCTCCTTTGTGTCTGCTAATCTGGGAACACAATGATACACTATTTAATAAATTATCTGTATACTTGAGATCGTCGGTTGGTCGAAATTCGCCCACAAACCTTTCCGCTTACAATGACGTATATTATTCTATTCGCCGATAAATAAAATTTGACAATTAATATAACATACGGTTGTCACGATTACGCTTTGATTTTAATCTAATATATAAAATTCTCGTGTCACGGGGGCGTTGCCAAACTGCTCT
The DNA here is from genome assembly GCA_024363005.1 of Charaxes varanes. Taxonomy (NCBI): domain Eukaryota; kingdom Metazoa; phylum Arthropoda; class Insecta; order Lepidoptera; family Nymphalidae; genus Charaxes; species Charaxes varanes. The sequence goes on along the minus strand of JANCMC010003772.1, from coordinate 1,505,545 downwards.
GAAACGGTTCGACCGATTTTCATGGAATTTTGCGTTCATATTGGCTAGAGTTGAGAGTCAGTCAACATCTATTTTTCATCCCCCTAAGTGTTAAGAATGGCCCACGCGGATCGAGTCGCTGAGCGCAGCTAGTAAGTTAATATATTACGTACGTACGTTATCTACACCTTCATCTCTCTCTTTTTTCGTTTATATATTTTCTTTTCTTATGTGTTCTTGTGGCGTTCAATAAAGAGTATAAATAAAAAAAATCTCAACCAACTGTAGAGTGACACACTTTTTAAATAATGAATGGATTTTAATATCTTTTAACCTCGTCTTATGCAATTGATTTAATATATATATATAATTGAATACTTGATTTCGGATCGTGAAGGGCAGTGAAAAATTTTATTGATGTTTAAAAGGGCCATACAATAAATAGAAAGAATGTGCCTTTATAAGAGTTTAAGGACCCTCTGAAATATAATAATAGATTATTGCACCGACTGCAAAGTGAGTCATAATGTACGACTGTATGTTGTATGGTGGTTGTATGTTATGTTGTACTAAATTAACACGAGTGCATTAATAACTCACTTAAGTAAGGTACGTAATCTAGTTTTCTATTAACTACATCTCTGTCCATTTCCATTTTTAAAACTTTTCTTGCTAAATACGTAATATGAAAGTTTTACAATGATACAGAATTAGCGACATTTCCTTTTTTTCGAATTTATTCGGTCGATTTTTATTTTCAGCCAGTATCTTTTTGATCCAATGCATTCATTTTATACGAATCTTAATGGGCGACATTAAGCCTATGTGTTAAATTTACATGAAAAAAAAAAGCAGTAATGAAATTTCATACAACGTTACTGCACCGTTTCCGTAAGCAGAAAAGGCGTCCTTTCCGATCGGTTACATAGTGTTTAATGGTAACATTACTGCGTAGTTGGAAGAAAAATTTATAAACTAAATAATGAAAAGTAAAGGGACAATGGGAATTCCTTACTTTATAACTTAAATTCATGAACCGATGTAATTACTACGTTGTATATTTGATTAATATTCAGAAATTACCAAAATTTAATAGGTTTAAAGATTATTTTCTATATTCAGACTAATACGTTCCACTGCTGGTTAAAAGCCCCCCCCCCCCCTCCTCTCATTCTCAGACCAGTCACCTTTGTTTAGTCTCATTCCATACACAGGAAAAGTTTAAAAAAAAAAAAAGAACGAAAGATTATTTAAAAATACAAGAGGTCTGTGGGGTCCGCTCGTTTCATATAAATAAGAGTATAAAAAATACATGTTACGCTCTAAAAGAGAATTAAATATCACTGCGCAATTTTCCTATTCAATGTAAAACATATTTTAGGACCTCATTTGCATGAAATGTTTTTACAGGTCTAAAAAGTTTATAGGTGCTTACCTTTCTCAGTAGCTAAAAACTTATTTTAAGAACTAACATTTTCTAACACTTCTTCTTCATAAATCAAAAAAGGTAACACTCTCTTACCCCACTCTCATTTATCTATATACTACATGCGGCATTCCTTTTGCAGTATCGCATACGCGATGTGAGTACGTCAACACGTACTTTACGAAATAGGTATGCTCCTTTCATGAAAGTCTCCAATTCCTATCGGTTTGGAAATACCGGAACTGGCAACTGATGGCATAGAGCTATTGTGGAAGGAAAATAGTACCAAGTGAATTGCACGATACCCGACTTCTGGACATTGAAACGATGGGAGTTAAATTTCCAGTTTTGACGCTATGTCTGGTGATGAAATTGAACTGCGCGTATTAGTCCAAACAATTGCTTGGAGCACTCAACGTGATACATGCGGTAAAATGTGCAGAGTGACCCAAATAATCTCTAAGCTAAAGGTTCGAGCCGATTTATTTGATTATTGGAGTCCAATCTAGCATACTCTGCTCCATGTTCCTCACAATTGTTAAAACTTGTTCGAGCGTCTGTTTATGCATTCCCCACGACCGTCCGCGGGAGAGTCGAGCGGAAACTTTAGCACTTGCAATTTTAAGACCCTTTGCGACTTTTTTCCGGCACATCTCGTTTACTTGGGGACTAGTTTTATTTCAAACTTTATTTGCTTTTTCTTACTTTGAACAGTCTTTGGCTCTTTGGCACGCATATTTTTACTATCACTTAATTATGTTGAATGAATTATTTAACTTTATTTATATTGGGATTAGCCAATAGATCAAAACTCCTTTCGCTTTTTATTAAATGCACTTTATTTCACGCTTATTTTTACTGGTTCGAACAAGTTGAACCACGAGAAAAACTAGCAAGAACCTGATAGCTACTCTTTTAAAATAATTCTCACAAAAGAGGTAAGCGTCATGACGTCACAAAAGGTCTGTACCGTTTGCTAGCTGAAACAAGAATGACGCATGAAAATCACCAAACATGAAATCATATTAAACTAACAATACGATGTACATACATCGTTAACAATATACACATTATTTTGAGTATTCCTCTTCTTCTTCCTAGCGTTATCTCGGTCTGGTACCACCAGTTAGCGGTGTTGCGACGGGAACAGTTCCCGCGACACCGCTTCGTAGCGAGTTTAAAAACCGTTTTTATAATTAATATCATTTGTTTTGCCACAATGAACTCTAGAATGTAACTTTTATATGTAATTGAAAAGCGACGCAATAACCAAAGGTGAGAAGATCTTCACATAGTCTCTATAGCAAAAAGCTGAGGTTTGTGAGGGCTCGCGTAATTTCTCATAAATTATATTTTTTATTATATTATTTTTTAACCGTTAACACATCTACATATGAAGTTAAATTATAAAACACACATCTTTAGGCGTGATAGATTTTCAGTAAAGTGTACCATAAAACTGTTCAGGTTGTGAAATATACATATGCATTACGGATATACTATTAGGATAAAAGCACACGCACACCAACGGCAAACGATTTATATACACATGTATACATTTTACAATAAGATAGCGTCCCAGTGTAGTCACGACGATCGTATGTATATGAATTGTCAAATATAGCAATGTCGTTGTATAGTCGACCAAGAAATTGCTTTACCATTTATGTATTATTATTTGAAGATACTTACAATGTACTTAAATTTAAATAATAAGAAGAACCCTATATACACAATAATAATAAAAAAAAACTAATTCTAAATTAAACTAAAAAAAACAATACATAATAAAAATAAAACAAAAATATTGAATGCAGAAAAGAATTAAAAAAGCTGATCCGCATCGGTGTAAGTGGGGTGGGTTCCCAAAAGACTGGCTGCGTTACCTCATTGGATAGCAATGCTAATCCTTTGACCGAGGTAAGAGCCAGTCTTTGGATCCCTCGTTACCTACCATTTTGGATGACAGTTCCGAGTAAAAGAACATTTTGCTAACGGTTATTGTTAGACATTTACGTAATGCATAACAATCAAAAATAAGCCTTTTAACAAATTAAGGTGCAAACGAAATTCGACCTTAGCGTCGTAAACCAATTTCTTGGCCGACTATTTTTTTTTTATGTTACAAGAGGGCAGATGAGCAGGCAGCAGGCACCGAAGTGCCTACCGGCGCCCATGGACTTCTGCACGACCAGAAGGCCAGTAGATGCGCTGCCGGCCCTTAATGACGAGTTTAGGCCACCGGGAAGTCTCACAAACTGAAGGTGAGTGTTAGTGATCACTATAAAGAGCGCGCTCCTAAACCTACACCTGGGTCACAAGTCCCGGGCACTGCTTTGGTTCCTTCCTCTGCAACATGATGGACCCGGCACCTGTACGGTGAATCTATGGAATGCTAAGAAATTTGTCTCTCTCTCTTAAAATGAAAATACTCATAACAAACTTAATGAAGTTTATTGTTAAAATCTTAATGTTTTTATTACTATTCATTATTAATAAGTGTCACAGGTAAGAGTAGATATCTTGGTTGCAAAGAATTTGACAGCTATTAATACTGGCTTTGGAGTTGTAGTAAGAACTCAAGTGTCTCTCAAGTTTCTATTTGCATTTTTATACTCATAAATTATAACTAGTATGAACATTATTGTATCTGTCCTCAATAAATTAATAACTTAAATATTGATAATGAATAAACTTTTCAAATTTTAGGCAGGGAAACTAAAAAACTTTGCCTAAATCTGTGAAGAAATATTATTCAGGAGCAAAATCACTCTACAAAGGTTATTTGTAAAGTGACTTGACAAGAGATTGTAAATGAAAAAAAAAAAATTGTACTATTCCAAGTTCTTTTGAATTTATATGGGAGATATAAAACATTTTTTCCATGTATAATAAGTCTTTTTTAAACTCCGTTTTGTAACTAATGTACATAGTAGATAAGTTCTTATTTATACAAAATGTCCTTAATAGCTTAGTTCCACAGCTCCTCAGTGAGTTTCCCTCCTGCTCCTCTGCCTCCACCTAGTCATCGGTGGTCATTGATGCGATTTGTCATAACATTGTCCACCTTTGCGGGTCCATTCTTGTCACATACCCAGCCCATTCCCACTTCAGCTTTGCTGATCTTATATACACATATATTACTCCAGTCATGGAACAAAGGATGGTGTTGAGAACTGAAATATCTATCAGTATGTGTTTCAGTATTTATACTGAAAGTAGTAGTTATTTAATTAAAATGTGGGTGGAATAGCCATGTATGTAGTCTATGCCACTTAACATAAGATCGTAGCTAAAATTTTATACCCTTAAGATAATATATTGTACGATTTACTACCATAATACATTAAAAGGCAGCTCTTTAAAATCTTCAATGTCTATTTTAGTGGTTGAATTTGCATTGCTTTCTGTTTCAGTATTGAAGTCTTGAGGAATATTTATACAAATATCCATGTATGGCTCTTTATGTAAAGTTGCCCACCTAACTGCAATGCTTTTATGTAAAGATTTTCTAAATGCCATACAGTGCATATGTTTTAACTTTTCGTATTTAATTCTAGAAAATCCAATAGTAGCTAGAGTGTATCTCCAACACTTCATCAATTTGCAGTTAGCACCAACATGTTTAGAGTCTGGAGTATTTATTATTAAAAGACCACCAACTTTTAATAATTTATAGGCGTTTTCACATGATTTTATCCTTAGCTCTGATGACGGAATGTACTCAAGAAGAAAACAAAATGTAATAACATCAAAACTGTTCTCTTTAACTTGTGTTAATTTATTATCTACTACAGCATTATTTGTTCCTATAGGAACTTGTAGGAAGTCACATTGTATCACTGATGGGTTTGCAGGACATAAATCTATAGCTAAAACATCTAAAAAATTATATATTTTAAAAGGATTGTAACAACTGCCAACATCTAAAAGTTTATAGGGTTTTGAAAATTGCTCATTATGTTCTATTATTATGTTAATTTTGTTTGCAATTTCTTGTTCTTTTTCACTTGCCTTAATATAAGCTTCTTCAGAAAAGTAATCAAATAGGAAATCTGCAGACCATGCTATACGAGAAGAAGCCAAACTGAATTCATCAGAGGCATTCTTTTCCCAGTGTAATGTTGCTAATTTTTGCATACAATCAGCATATATTTTTAGTACGTTTTTATTGTCACAATGGTCTTGCCATGCCTTATGTGCTCCAAATGTTATAGATGTTTTTCGAAGTGTTGAATGAACATCCTTTATAAACTGAGCTAGATTTGTATGTTCCTTGTCAGCCATATAGATAATATTACTCGTACTTCTTCTAAAACAAGAACAACAGCTTTCATAAATAATAGTATCTATACATAAGATAATATGAGACACAGGACGTCTGTCCCTAAGGAAAAGTAACAGTCAGGCGAGATTTACAATAAAAATTCAAAATATTATTATTATTAAAGTAGCCACTTTAAAAGCCACCAAAAGTTTATTCTAGTTCGCTGGAAATTATTCTCGTACGATTGACATTTTGACAGCAACTTTCCGTCTGACAACATTTAAATTCAGGCTAATAACCTAAAGTGATATTATTAATGTGAGGACATAATACGATATATTAATTTCACGTAGCACGTAAAATACGATAATTATACTATAATTTTTTACGCCACTCATTATTGACGTAACACCCATAATTTAAAGTTTTTAGGAGAATCCTATAAATTAAAAAGAAACCTGTCTAGTGCCGGAGCCAGATATAGCTTCATTTGAATGATCATTGCAATGATCTTGTAGTATTGCCGGGGACTTGTGAACTCCACAACTTTTGTAGTAGTTTGTAGACTTCAAGGTCAAAAACGTTCAAACACTGAGCTATGTCTGGCAGCTGACTCCGCCATAAGGCCTCGGACTTCAAGGTATATTTAAAATAAAAAATATGCAAATTGGTCTTGTCTTTCTCAAGATGGAACGTTATCAAGAAACATATGAACTAAAGTATTGCTCTATTGGAAGCGGCCATCAGGTCATTGCATTGAAGATGCATCGTTGTCGGTTTACAAACATACACGCAGGTAACGACGAAGAACTTCAAATTTTACCGCATACATATTCCAGTTCTGTACCATACTTAAATTTAACGATGTTGATGAGTTTCGTACTAGCCATACATTGTTGTTTAAAAAACTATCTCATCCGTTATTTTTAGATGAAAAAACAACTTCAGTTCTGACTGACGTTTGTTAACTAACCGGCTACCTATTATCTACTCTGTGAAATTACTATTTTGTTTATATTCACAGAGTAGGACATATAAATTGTAGTGATTGTAAACAAAAGTTAGAATATAATGAATTAACGATGGACGAGTGGGAATCTGATCGTATTGTGGAAAAAATGATACAAGAGAATGATGCTACAATAATGCCCTTACCATCGATGGAAAATAATCCACACTTACTTATATCCAAAGCAAGTGAAGTTAATGAATTTCTTTAATTACAAAGTAAAATTTTAATATATACTCTTTTTAACTTTTTCTATTATAGGTTCGTAAACATTATATGGAACACCTAATTAAATTATTGTCGGTAAACTATGAAAATAACCAAAAACTTCTTAATAAGAATATATACCTTCCCAGTGCTATTTGGAGATGTGCTAAAATTATAGAGATGTCTGCAGCTCAAGCATCAATGGTTGTTCATTTATATCGGAAAAGTATTACAGATGTGGTAAGTATTTTTTTCTTTTTTACTCCCTGTGTGGTGCATAAATTAATTTGAATTGTTATTTAAACCCTTAAAAAATACTTATTGCAGATCAAAGATTTAAAAAACAACACAAAAAAAGGATTGTTATACAGAAAACTGTACGAGTGTCTTCATTATGCGCCACAAAATGACAAAAAAGTGCAAACAAACTTTAACAAGCCTAAGATGTGCAACTGCCAGTGTTCATGTAGTCAAAGAAAAAAAGTGAAAAGAGTTTCTGAATCACCTGTAGATACAAGACAAAGTATTATACCTGATAATAATGTAACAGCACCCATACAGTCACAATTTAGCACCACAATACAATACAACAACTTAAACTCTAGTAATGTACCTGTCCCTGTTGACATACAAAATTCAGACGATATAATGCGGCAGCTTGATAAGCTCTTTCAAGGTGGTGAAAACGATGATGATTTATTTGAAAATGTTTTGTGCACTACAGATAGTGCTAACATAAATGATAAATGTGTGACGGCTGAACAAAGTGTATTTCCACCCACACCTTCAAGTAGCACTATTCCACAAGAGGGTTTAGAAAAAAATAAACATAAGCCTCTAGATGAGAGGTTGGAATTGCTGAGTGGAATTTTAGTTCCTAATGCTAAAGAAAATTTTCAAGATACTGGAAGTATGAATGTTAAAAAGTCTCGAATAAGCAAATGGTTATGTGAAGAGTATTTCCAAAAAGTTAAACTATTTGAACTGCTTGATCAAATCCGAGATAGTGATAGAAATAGGCTGGCAAGAGTTAGTATTTTTTAATAAATATATGTATCATTAATGAACTCTTAAATAGTATTCTGCCTTTCTATTGTTTGATGTCAGCTATTTTGAAATGCTATTTTGAAATTGCCATTGGATACACATTTAAAAAAATCTATAAATCTTCAAAGACCATGAGCATAGTGTTATGTTATACATATATATATAATGTATTGCGTTCTTGGCACAGTAAATATTCTCTTACACAGTCATAGAACTACCTCAAAACCTATGTTATGCTTTACATAAAGTAAGTGAAGATTAAAAACATACATATTATTTCAGGTGAAACAAAAGTTATTGGACATTTTTGGTGAAGATAGTGATGATGAAGATGTTGTATCACCCTTAGAGGAAAGTTCAGAGTTTGTCAGTAGTTGCAAGGAAAGAATCACTCCTTGGGTTGTGAAAATATTAACCCCTTATTATGTTAAGGGTCGCATCAGGGGCAAAAATCTTTTTAAATCATTAGCAAAACACCTGATAAGTCTGATTTATCAGTGCAGCAAATATCCACGTAAGTTCCTCTTTTGATCATTCTGACCTGCATGACTGAGAATGTTTTTATTTGTTATTGTGTATATGTAAATGGAATGAATGAATATATGTTATGTATCTTGATTTCAGTTGAATATGAAGTACAAAGTTTTGTGAAAGACTTCTTGGAAAGCCACAAACTAATCCGGTGTGAAGCAGACTTCAAGCAGTTCAGAATAGAAAACTTTTAATGTAAGGACTTTAAAACAGCAACAGTTCACTCTGTCAACTTATACATAAAATTGTTTGTTTGTTGAAAATGTACCTAAATATATCTCCTGCAACTTTTATTATATTAATATTCTGAAAGACCTACTAGAGGTAGTTGTTAAAAAAATCATAATAGAGCAAGGTGCAGAGATTCTAATTGTTTTTACTTTATGCCAGAGTATGCTTACAGTTATAAAAGTTTCCACCTTAGTACTCCTAGAAAACTATTTGTTTTAATTAAAGTGGCATGACAGGACATCCCAATAATAATTAATAGTAGTCCTGAAAAGGATTGTGCATTTAATAGGAACAGACTCAATTTGGGGTCATTCTATAGTAGGTTAAATATATTTTTAAGTATGTTTTTCAATTATCATTAATTAAAATAATTAGCGAATTTTCCAAACATGGATTGTGGCAATATCCTTATAAAACAACCTTTTAAAGAAATTGTTATTAAAAAAAACTACAAAATAATTGATTTGCAAACTTTAATCAAAACAACATAGTTCTAAATTATAATAATAGACTTAGAAATTAATTATTGGTTGCTATACCAAAAAGAAATTGTGATATGTTATTTTCTTTTAATGATCTTTTGTAGGTTTTGTAAGTTGGAATGTGATTATTTTTCCTATATTTTGAAAAGTTAAATTCTAAAATAGTATGAAGAAGATACTATTTTAGAAGAATATTTTTTGTTACAAACTATAAGTGTTATATTTGAATAACCTGGAAGATCTATTTGATTTATGAAAATCTTTTCAATAATAGTCATATGTAGAACAGCATGAAAATAGCAGTTTTATATCATGTCCATTTAAATTTGCATTAAAGACCACATCGAAATTAAAAAAATATATGTAATTACTGCATGCTACCGCAGGTGCGTTTCGTACAAAAACACTTGAATTTTACGTCATATGTTTAATAATTCGCGCCCCGCGCCCGCGACTCACTGAATGAGCACTAACGCTGGAAACTGCGAAAATTAGCCTTATGGTGTTCAAACTATTTAGATCTAATTTCATGTCTTTGAAGTATCAAGGCTTTAACTGTTCCTGATTCATTGTAATTCCAATGATAATATTATCAATGTCTGTTTTGTATATATACTGTAAAAAACTTAAACTGCGGATTACATTTAGAATATTCTGTGGCTTAAATTAGATAGCTATATAAAAAGAAACATTACAATTAAATATCCTCGATCTATAATGTTCTTAACAAAATATCATACATATAAAAAATATGTATGAAATTTTTACAAGAAATTTAAAATAAACGAATAAAAAATTATTTCTGTTTAATTTTTTTATTACTTTGTTTTTCGTCATCGGTAGACTTACGCTTTTCTGATTTCTGAAAGAAGGATGTTAAAGTTTTCTGTGCTACTTTATTTTCTGATAACCTTCTATTACAATGTGGAGATTTGTGTCTTGAGTTGTTTACAGCCGTTGACACTTGGTGCCAACTCAAAACTTTTACAGGTTTTAAATATGATAAAGCCATATCCGCTTCTACGTTGTCCACATCGAGCCAAGCCTGGGAAATAATAATTATAAGAGTTTGTTATATACTTTCCAAATATAAGCTACAGTAGTCTTAACTTGAATTTTATAATATACTAGCTGTACCCCCGCCATTTCGTCCGCGCTATTTCAGTTATTTTGTTAAATTTTGAGGGTTTTCATCATTTTGTGCAGTACCCTAATGCCTCATTTTTCTTCAAATAAAATAGGCTTCTTTATTGCTGGCAGATAGGTGGCATTTGGCACATGCCAGTGAGAGTCCCATTGAAGTTGGTCACGCCGTTTTAAAGATTACCCAGGAGCAAACAAACACAAAAAAAAATTGTACCTTTTTTATAGGTATCTCATATATACAACTTACATAGTAAAAGAATTTAATTTTGATGTTACAAACAGACACTTCGTTATAAAAATATGAAGGATCATAGCATAAAAAGAATAAAATAACATAACATGAATATTTAGATTTGAACACTTGCTAAATATTATTAAATTTGTTACAGTATTCCAGGCAAATTTGACAAGATTTTTAAGTGTGTAAGATTAAAAATGACACTGCTTTAAAATTAAATAGTAGTTTGTTACAATCTAGGAATCCACTTAGATAAGAAACTGCTAAAGCGCTTAGATGTGATATAAAGAAAAAATATTTAAATAAAGATGTAAGGGTAACAACAGTTGAACTTTTACCTCAATTTGTACCTGATTTTCCAAAATAGCTGGCATTCGGTGATGCAGCCAATTTAATGTGTTATTTGATTCCATTGTTATAACAGTATAGGAATAAATAATGGTTCCATTATTTTGCCAGATATTATACAATCCTGCTAAGTACATTAGTTTGATTCCTTTCCAGCCTTCCTCTTCAGTGAAATCATAGTTCCACGTAGATGTATCATCAACCTGCATTATCATTACATAGTATAAAATAAGGTTCCTTCCTAGTCTTGTGTTATTTAAATGATTTGTCACAAGATGTGTTGAATGTGCTGACCAAACCTTATGAGATAGATCAAAAGAAAAGGGTAAGGAATATCTTAAAAAGATCCAGCGGTGGTATGTGTTTACCTCCTCAGTATTATTATTCACAGATATCACATTTATCTTTTACATATTACAAAAAAGAATAATGAACTATTTATAAAGTTATTTTAAAGAATACCATATTAAGTTTAAATACATATTAAAATTAAATTATTTTAATTATGGTAATACCAATACCACATTCAGTAAGGGCAGGACAATGTCTGCCGGGTCTGCTACTGGATCATAATCTTTAAAAATAACTAGAATACTAAGCAAAGTTTTGGATATTTTTTAAGACACACTAATACTCACCTTTACTTCGTTCTCTTGAGGTGTATACATGTAATATGGTTGCTTGACTTTACTTTTAATTGTTGTTTGCCATTCATAGAAACCCTCTACAACAATTACACACCTGCCTCCATTGGCTAATATTGGACTGTACAGCTTTGAACTTTTTATGTTCTCAATGCGACAGTTGTTTGTACTGAGATTATGGTTCTTATAGTCATCCTTTCAAAAATATAACAAATATCATAATAATCAGCTTGGCTTTATTGGTGGGGCACACAGTACCCATTAAGAATTTCGAAAATATCGAAAAATTACTATAAAAACTAAACAAACCAAAATATTATAAAATAAATGTTTGCATAGTACCTGTCCACTCGGGTAAATTCTTTTTAAACTTTATTTACACAATACAAAATTTATAGAGTTACAACTTTAGAGAATGAGGGTGCCTCAAATGAACAAGCAACAAAGAAAAGGCAGGGGTAATTGGTATAAGTTACTGTTGGTAATACAAACAACACACTGTTATATAAAAAGTGAAAATAACTATGTATGCTTGTAAAGGGTTCCTGTTTATAATTTTTTAATAAACATTTTTGGATTTATTTTTTTATGTTCCAAAATAAATATTTTAGTTAGGTAAACATTTTGATACATACTGATCAAATAAATTTCTAAATTCCTAAACTTTTTTAAGTTTATTAATAATCAACTTCAAATAAAAATTAAAAGTACACACAATGCCTTTTAATGGCAATTACAATAAAGTATATGAAAGAAAAGAAAAGTTTAGTAGACATTCAATAGCTGCTTTAAAAATTGCTTAAAAGAAATATGAAACATATATATATATATATATACTGTACTGTATATACTGTAACCTATCACTAAATAACGAAAACCGTGAGATGTATAAAGCTGAAATTTGACAAAATGATAGTGAATATTTTGTAGACATCCAGTAAGAACAGATTTTTCGATTGGATCGGATTAAAGTCTAAGGGCTCTTACTACTTTAATTTTACGCGAAGTCACATAATACAGCTAGTTTAATTATATATTGACATGAAGAATCCTTTAATTATTTAATAATAAAAAATAAATATCGTACCTTATGCCATGGCGGAATTAAACCCCACATCATAGGTTTAAGTGCTCTCATTGCTTTAGAACTAGTTGTAAATTTGGAAGATGAGATTAAAATTGGTGTGACATCGGTAGGAGCAATGTTGTGTGAAGGTTCATACTCTTTTCCATCATTATGTTCAGCCAACCAGTCGGGTTTAATATAAAGGTTGCTATCTTTGGATTTATAGCTACAAGCGCACTGGACCTGGTCCTTGTTAAGCGATCTGTTATGTATGGTTATAAACATATTGTTAATAATATTGTTAAATCCTTTAAAAAAAAGCAATAGTATAATAATACTTACAAAGCGCTTCGTCCACACATTTTTAAATAACGAGTTTATTATTATACGAAATAATAAAATAAGTTTTGAAAATTATACGAAATTTTCAACACGGTGGTATTATATTTATCTCGTAATAATCTTTGAGTTTCATTCATTTATTTAGGTTTTTACAGTTACCGCCAAATCTTGTAATATTTTCTTCATTTATTTAATGGCCTTGGATACATATCCTTGTAGCCATCAATTTCATATGTTATTATTAGCTTCTACAAAATTGATTGACTGATTGGTCGGCGTTTATGCTTCTGAACAATTTTATAAGGTTAGGTAAGTAGGTACTCGTATTTTTTTCTCACATCTGTGATGAATAATAGTGTGCGTAACTAAAGCCACACTACTCGGGGCCAAAATATTTTGTTCCCGGGTTGCGTATTTTGAATTCCTAGCTCTGCTCAGGATTCTACTTAAGTTCTCGGGCGACAGTGTCCAGCCCACTGCTATTTCAGCTTGTAGGCTCGGAGACCTACGTCTGCAGTTACTTTGGTTCGTTGATGGATGTTTTCATTGCGAACACAGCTCGCCAACGTAACTAAAAAGACTTTTAGTTTGTGGACTACCAGCTTCATTGAAGATGTAGACCGTCAGTGTGTACCGCCGCAGCACTTAAACTTATGGTGTATAATTTTACTGTCTAAAATACGAGTTAATAATGGTAGTCAGCTTTGGAGTTTATTATTCGCTATAGTCAGTGAGATTTTACAATTAAAATCAACATTTTTCTAAATAAACGCAAAAAACGTTCGAAGTCATATTTTTTTAAGGTTTGACCTTGAAAGTAAAATTTGTGGGTATATTTAATAGCATTTTCTCGATCAGAATCTAAATACAATTCGTGCACCAAATTTCATATTATTCGGAGTTATGGGCTAACCGGAAGTGTATCCCTTTGCTACATTCATTAGAGGTAGCGCCATGCTTGTAGCCGAATTGGGTCGGCGCGTCCGGGTACCAGTATCGTAGCCCCGGGGGTTACATATTTCAACGGTATTTGACCAAAACTATCATAGTTGGGATGTACGAAAGTTGGATATGGGCATCCTCTGTAATTTAAGCGGACTCTGGTACTATGGTACTATATTAGGAATACTTTTTGGGTATGTCTAATATTCCCGTTTCCCCTCCTACTTAGCTTGTATTAGGAATGGGGGCGACACCCCAACGGCGGCAATAATATTCGTTTATATAACGAATATTATTGTATTAGCGAATAGTATTATATAAAACGAATATTCAATTATATGTATATTGAATTGGACCATGGCAATGAAGTCGCAAACATTTACTAGTTTAAATGTCTAATTTGATTTGGCTTCAGGATTCAACCTAATATCACCATAAAAGTGATTGGTGGGTGTCCGGAACACGGACGCGACCGGATCACTTTTGTCAATAACACAGTCGAGGTCAATCAATTTTATATAATAAAAATGCCTATAAAAATTTCTCGCCAATCAAGTTCGCTTAAGGCTGTGGCCAGACTAGCGACTTTCACACGCAATCGTCGAAGCTGTCGTATTTTGAGAGGATGCGTCGATCGCAATATCAAGTTTCAAGCATCTGTTTTCGCATCTGTTTTAGAAGTCACATGGTATTCAATGCTGTAATCTAATTAAGTGAGCAATAATGTAGTGTTGTCCCGATTAATGTCACTTAGTAATATTAGACATGAGATTGTAGAGATTGTGGGGATACCCGTATGACGTCAGCTCACCCCACAGCCGCATCCTCTGCAATCTAAGCGGATCTGGTACTAGACCGATCTAACGCCAGGAAGAAGTAAGCCTAAATATGTTCAAATGTAATGAGTGTTTATTGTAATGTACCTATTTTTTTTAAAGAATAGGTATATATGTGATCAATTTGTAGCCAATAACTGAGTTTTTCATGTGAAATACTACGTCACAATTGAAAAAAATAAAATTCCTGATCGATCATGCTAAAAAATACTCGTCTACCCTGACCCTTATCTTTGGGCGTCGTTCTGATAATACGCGAATGCGCAATACGAGCGCACGTACTTCGTAGGAACGTGCGATGAAACTTATTGATGCCTGTAAAGTGTCCTAATTGAAATTCGCGCGATCGTATCTTCTTTTAAGTGTCTCACCAGTCACCCTATATATTGTATGGATACCA
Source organism: Charaxes varanes (assembly GCA_024363005.1). NCBI lineage: Eukaryota > Metazoa > Arthropoda > Insecta > Lepidoptera > Nymphalidae > Charaxes > Charaxes varanes. The sequence goes on along the minus strand of JANCMC010003772.1, from coordinate 1,490,404 downwards.
CGTAAAATATAATTATAAGGTCTTCTGGAATTTGTCCAATTCTGTTTAAACCAGTTGCGCTACGTATTTCAAAGACAGCACTGTTAACGGAAATTTTGTTTTCATATGACTGGTGCAAACGGGTACTCGTTTATGTATTAGAGACTACGGGCGCCCATAGCCAACTGTATCAGAAGGCTCAATATGCGTTACGACATTAGTTAAAAAGAAACCCTTTTCTTCGAGGTCCATAGGACCGATGTGAACTTCAAACCGATGTGAAATGAAATGAAACTTTATTTATTTATAAACTTTATTAGTTTATGCCACAGCGGAATAAAATGTTTTATGTAGCACAACCCAAAAAAAGGTAACGGCTCAGCATACAGAGCTGATTTTCAGCCGAAACCCTGGTTCGGGTGACGCCACAGAAATTAATTATAAATAATTAAAATATAAAATGAAAATATAAAACCTTCCTAAACCTACTTAGTGTGTATAACAGGCGTAAACACAACATGTGAACACATCAATATCTATATTTTGTTTCAACAAAGATTATTTATAAGAGTGATAAAATTTTAAGTATTTTAATGCATATATATTATAGTATTATACACTTGTAGCTAAATCTATTTGTTCTATTTGTTTCAGGTAAATACACTTCTGTAAAAGTTTATTCAATTGTCTAGGGTAAGTGAGAAGGATTTAGACATCCTCTTATCGACCGTCCAAATGGGTCGCCGGTAAGGCTTTAATTAAACATCTAAGTGCTCTTTCCTTTATGGAGTGGCGCATCATTATTCTTTCAAAGCTTAATTCTTGTTTTAATTATAGGTTTTAGCGTATCGTGTTTGATGTATATCGATCAGTTATCGTCGTTCTTAGTTGACATAATTTTTTGTATGTGTAAGTTTATACACTAAAGTTCCAAATATTACGTCACCAGGCATACACTAAAAATCAGGGCCGAGTTTCCTGGTGATTTATCACAGGAACTCGGTACAAAACTTGACATGTATGCCCATTCAGTCTAAGGGCATTCTAATTGTTATTTCAAGTATTAAGTTTAATTATGTTAATTTAAATTAAGTTTGTAAACTTGGATTGAATAAATCATTGGCTTATTTATTCGCATAAACATTATAACCATTATCAATCTCTTATTATAATTATTTACAGCAATTTTTTTTTTATCGATATGGAAGAGCGGAGCTCCCTGACACAGGCATTTTTAATTTTGCTTACTAGGTTGGGTCCGGTTACAGAGTATAGGTTTCTGTATGGAATTATTCGATACCATTAAGACTTAATGTATATAGGTTTAAGGTTTTTTTCCAAATAAACATTATTTTATTATAAATATATTCTATTCCGATGTTACTATATTTAATATTATATCACTACATTCCAAATAATTATAATGTTAGTATCCGTCTGTAATATCTAGTAAAGTAAATATGGGATTGTAAAATATGACTAAACAGTCTTATTTTAAAATCCTACAGTTTTTTATACGTTATATCAATTCCTAACCTGTTACTTTTTGTCTGTTAGTTGGTCTTTGATTTAGGGACAACCAGCGACCGCCAGCTGGCTGAAATTCGGTGACAAATCTTTAGAAGGTACGCAAGTACCTTAGCTAATCTAAAGCAATGTACAAAATTTTTGTTCTTAGTACAACGACATTAGACAATTTATTTGCAATAAATGTCATAGTTAACATAAAATATTGTTATTTTGTCATGGTTGTTCATGACTACGTATTGAAACCATTCTTTGATAAAATGTATACACGTGTGTGTAAATCTTTTGGCATTGGTGTGCGTAAAGTTTTATTTTAATAATTTAATATATTTATAAGGTATATTTTATAAAATTATTAGCATTCGCACACCGTCCCCTATATGAACTATTGTGTCAAATTTCATACTTCTCCGTTAGCGCATTTTTCGTAAAATAATACTGAAAAATTTTGCTTGACGTATAAATTGTGACGTATAAACGTGATTAGTTCAAAAGAGTTTACATAAGATACATTTAAGACTGAAAATTGGAAAACCCTGAAAAATTGGCAGTTTGAAATATAGTGTTGATATTAAAAATTGCTAGATTTTTTTTAGTCATCGGCCAAAGCCTTAGACTTTAGCTAGTAAAGAATAACACATTTTGACAGATAAAATGGTTCGCTATAGTTGTTTATTCTATGTTAGTTATTTTTGTATGTAATACGTGGATTGAAAACCTTTCCACGCGCAATAAAAATGTGAAGAAGAATTAAGGGTATAACGAAATAAGCATGGCTAGGGCTGCCAGAGTTATTTGGGGTTATACGTATAGGATCGACAAGGCTTCGGTGAATATAATAGAATTTGCATTGTATTATATCTATAAGCTACGGTTATATATGTTGGAGATACATAGGTACAACTAAACATGTATATAAAAGCGAAAGGTCACCTAGCACGAAATTTCAGAAGCCGCGGGATGTACAAGGATAAAATTTAGTAAGGAGGTAGTTTATAGCTTGTAGGTAGGTAAGTTGAACTTTACGTGAACAAAGACGCGGGTAACAGCTAGTAGAATGTATATACAAAAGAAAACAAAAATAAAACTCCACTATAATACCACCTGATATGCAAGTGTTAAAACAGTAGTATGTGGTCATAGCCTAACCCATCAGTAATTATCATCATCGTCTGTTCATCATGCATGCGCGTATGTTATTGGAATGATAAATTAACGGCTCCTGTGTCACATGTTCGATTCCCAGCGTGCTCCTTTTATAATAATGACGTTTGCACACAATTACATTTAATGACTTGTTAAAGACCTTATTCCTTATGTCGATGACTTGTTAAACTCTATAACTCTTACCTCGGAGTTATTGAAATGGATTTGAAGAGAATACATAAAAAAGAGAAGAATAGAAGAAGGCTTGAAGAGTTTATTTGAATAGTCTTTCTCCATTGAAGATACTGCATCTTTAGAGTTAATTCGTAAGTTCCTAAGCTTAAGAAATATATTGTTTTGTTTCGTCATCTCGACCTGACATTGACATCATCAGCCTTAAATAACTCCTCTCTCATTCTGCTACTCTTCCCTATCTCTTACGCAATAATCGCATCCAGCTATTTCCCGCCACTGTTTTGATGCCAAAAGGAATTAAATGGTAAAATTTTCTCGTTTATTGTGTTATTCGTTTTACATTCTTAGTTTAGCTTAATTTAAGCAGTTTTAAATATATAATTAAGTTGTATATAGTTAATTAAAATGTTAAATTCAATTCTGTTAACGGGGGAGGGATGCAAACACTTAAGGAATTGTTCAGTCCACTATAGAACGTGTTCGTAATAGCCATTAGCCAAGAATTAGATCAGATTAGAACGTGTTCCGCTAGTTTAATATATTTATAATGAATATTTTATAAAAATATAAGCATTCGCCCACCCTCATGTATATAGACAATTATTATGCAAAATTTCATACTCCTCCGTTACCGCAATTATTGCAAAATGGTACCGAAAGTTTTCGCTTAACGTATTGATATACCGATGAATTAAGTTTTTTTTTAACGTCATTCACTGTAAATCCTTGAAAAATTTCTTGCCCTCAGGTTTTGGTCCTTATTTCCCTTATATTTATTGATATTTACCAAAACCACAACTGTTTTTATAATTTTGGAAATCATCTTTTAAAGGTCATGTTGATTTTATATTATACCAAAATGCCATGGACGTCTAGACGCACAAATGCCTCTATTCTCTATCAAAAGTCGCTTGTCCACTGTATGTCGTCAACGCGTACTGACATATTTTGGCCATATCATACGAAGAGGACATGAAAACCTGGAGAAGTTGGCCGTAGTAGGTAACATATAAGGCCAAAAGAGCCAGAGGTCAATCACCTCCTCGATGCACCGACCAAGTTACAGAACCCACCTCCTTAAAAAGTTTCTACTAGGCAGTGAGAGCGACAGTAGACCGAAGCCGATGGCGTCAGATTGTCCGTCGTGGGATGCCGTGTGAACACGATCAGTAATGATGGACCGACAAGGGAGTGATGATTTTATATTATACCTTATGCGAAAGTACAGTGAGCTCTGTAATTATATTCTGTCATATATACTTTTATGATTATATTCATAATGTTAGAGTTCTTGCCCCGATTTTTTTGTTGTCTGTTTTATTTCTGCTTTTATAGTTTTAGTCTGTAAACTTGCTACTACATAATTATTTTAAGTTGTCTTCTTTTATAATTGCAGTGGCATTTATAATATAAATTTAAATTAAGTTTCTATTTGTTTAGTATGTAATGTACTCTGTGTTGATGACCAAATAAATAAAATAAAATTACATAGAGTGTTTAAGATAGATTTACTCATTTATCTTTTTTGTTTCTTTTTTTTATATAACAAGGGGCAAACTAACTTTTAACTAGAGGTAGCGCCATGCTTGCCGAATTGGGCCGGCGCGTCCGGGTACCAGTACCTCTTTCTCACATGAGATCGGCGTGAAGTGGCGGCAATGCTAAATATTCGTGCTGGGCCCACATCGGACCTTCCTTAGTGACAACGCGGGGTACATTAGCATTGATTAATAACGTGACAGGATTAAAACTTGCCTTTTGTGGAGCTAGCACGAATATTTTCACTCTAAATACAGTCGAATCTCCGAATTCCAACGGTTCGAAATGTTCATGCTAGGGCATCAGGATTCGATTCCCGACTTCGTTGTGGTTCGTCGTTCTTGTTTTGCCCATATCTGATACGAGTATTTCGCGTTATTAAATGGGAATGGGAATAGACGAAATAAGAATTTATTTATAAACCATTCTACTCGTACACATGAAGTTATGGTCTATTTTATTACTTACTCCTAGCCCCCATTTGCACGAGAGTTTTTTACCGCGCGATAAAAAAACGTTCAAATAGAACATATGGATTTCTAAGTTTCAGTTCACACGGCAGCGCTTTTATAACGCGACGCTTTTTTGTCTAGCAATGTTCTATTTTCAATGCTATGTGTTTACATATAAGGTATATTTCCGTTCCGACGACGCTGAAAATGCGCCGACGCCGAGATTAAACGCAACGCTTTTTAAATCTCGTGCAAATGAGGGCTTAGTTATATCTTCTTCACTATAGAGGTTCTAGAATCTAAAGTCTAGATATAGATTATGGGCTCATACAGGTCGAAATCAAGAAAATTGGTTCAAATACTGTATGAAATTATCTCTATATATAATAAATTTATTTAGCAAAGATCAAATGTCTCGCTCTTTAAGAACAAAGAAAACACTGCGGCGGTGAATAAATATTCCAAATTTCTTTGTAACTGATCAAAATATGTCTCTTATATTTACAGGACAGAAGGGCAGTTCGCAGCTTTCAACGATTGCCTGTACCGGTCCATGTCAACAGCGGGCTGGCTCCTGGTGATAGACGTGGACGAAATCATAATGCCGCGACGAGAAAAGAAACTCACAACGCTTCTGACATCGATGCGGGCCGCGTACAATCCGCCTTCCAAGGCGCCATCCGCTTTCCTGTTTAGGAACGCCTTCTTTTATCTACGTTGGGAGGTATGTCCTTAACTTTTCTTAATCATGAAATTTACTACTTCTATTTAAGAATAAGACTAAGAATATATATATTGTCAAAGAATGTTACTTAGTTGTCTATTTCTTGTTATCTTAATATGTCTATGTTTAGGACTAGATATGAAATATGTTTTATAAGTAAATTAAAAAAAAAAATTAATATAAAGCTGAAGAGTTTGTTTGTTCGCTTGAACGCGATTATCTCAGGAACTACTGGTCCGATTTGAAAAATTCTTTCAGTTTTAGATAGCCCATTTATCAAGGAAGGTCATAGGGTATATATCATCACGCTAAAATTGAACCCTTTTTTTTTAAACTAATTTTACGCGGACACATTGCACATATAGTTCAATATTATAAGAAAAGTACATTGTTAAAGAGAGCTTTGTTTTTTAATAGGTTGCCTATAAGAATTAGAAATGTGAGCTCTAAAATGTCTCAAAAATAATTAAAAAATATATATGTAAAAATCAAAAAATCAATATGTAACGTATTCAATATGCAGTAACCAAAAAAAAAAAATTCTTTGAACCTACTCCCGCGTCCTTGTCACAGGTTGTCACATTTTGAAGCCTCCTCTCTCTTGATGTGACAATACAAATTTTCCAATTCATTACATGTATTATAAATAAGTAAAAGAAAACTGCAGTTTTTTTATTTCTTTAACTTTGACATATGACGTTTCAAAGCATTTGACCCGTCTGCCCGTTGTCATATAATGTCATATTTTGGTAATTTCCCACCCTGCTCTTTAACTTTTGACGTTAATTATGGATGGCCTTTAACAATATATCGTGAAGTATATTTTAGTTCAGTTATAATCTTTAATTATAGTAATTGTGTAGAAAACACATGAAATAACACGTAACACAAGCTTAGCGCACGGCAAGGGCTTCTTTAATTTAACCAGTTCTGAATAATACTCCGTAATTTAATTAGAATACTAACTTGACCACGCGAAACAGCTTACTAGCAAACTAAAAGTAGTTTTTTAAGGATTCCAAAAACTCTTTTTAGTTTCAACTACAGTAGGAGTAGTAGTAATAGAAATAGTAGGGGTATAGAGACGAACTTCTTAGCATTCCATGGATTCACCGTGCGGATGCCGGGTCCATCGCGTTGCAGAGGAAGGAACTATAGCAGTGACCGGGCCTTGTGTTTTTTTTTTTTTTTTTTTTTGTTTAATAGGGGGGGGCCAAAGAGGCAATGGAGATTTTCAACGTTTGTACTGCGGTCGTCGTCATCCGTACAGCGCCATCTAGTTTGCTTTGGTGTAACCTTTTCCAGTCGACATAATTGCCATGTCGTTATATAGCGACGGCTGCAAGCCTTTGTGGAACGGGAAGGGGACAGGAAAAGAGAACTGGGACATTATTATAGGATAACAGTAAGGATATTATAGGATAACAGATAGGATAACAGTATTATTATAGGATAACAGTAGTAAATATTAAGTAACCCAACGTTCGGACAGGACAACGTCTGCCGGGTCCGCTGGTTATCTATATAAGCATGTACTTATATATTTAAAAAAAATAATAATATGTGTCACCATCGGCTGTTACCAACAGCACAGGCATTAAGTTGTCTACCTTAGGAACAGACGTCCGTGTGCCAAACCTACAAGAAAAAGGTCATCTATGAAGAAATCTCGAAAACAGCGGGACGCACAAAAATGAAATTTGGCAAGTTTATTGTTACTAGATGCGTCTAGTAACAATATACTTGCCAAATTTCATTTTTTCACCCCAAGAAGGATTTTTTCGATAGGGCTAGATTAAAGGCGGTCTAAGGGGTCTCGCAAGTTTATTTTTTACGCGAACGAAGGCGCGGGAAACAGCAACAGCAGTCCTAAATATTTAAAAAAAAAAAAAAACTTTCGTATTCGAAATAATTTGATACTTGAACACATGGACACATACCTAGCATGGACGCACGATGATGGTCCGTTTTCCCTTCACAGTTTAGTCCTGGCTCAGGACAAGCAAAAATACATATATTTCACTCATCGCTTATTTCTGTAATGAGTATAGCCAGAAAATTAATTAATAAATTTTATTTATAATTGATATTGCGTTTAATTCCGACTGACAGTCGCCATTAAATCTTTTTTATAACTGACCAGTTCTTTTACGCGGGGAAATTCATTTACGAACCAACTATTTCGAACAGCAAATTAACCAAAGAACGCAAGGCCACACTTTAACTAATTTTAAAGACATTGGTTCAACAATTAAGTACTACTTCCTAGCGTCATCCCGATTAAATACCAGGGTCCGCTTAGATTGCAGAGGATTTGGCTGCGGGGCGAGTCAAGATGACCGATTGCCATCTGACGTCATCCGGAGAAAAAGCACGAGTGTTGGATCGCTTGAATCGCAGACGAAGTGTGGTGGCAAGCGGTTTAAGAGGATTTCCACCCGCTGGTGATATGCTTAAATTGGTAATAGGTTTTTTAACAACGACGTCGAATTTTTAAATCCATTGAAACAAAGAAAGTAGTAAAAAATTAAATAAACAAACCTAGGTTAAGCAAAATGTGTAGTAAAAAGTTATACCACCAAAATCAATTTCAATACAAACAAGCTTCATATTAACATCAAGAAGTAAAATTCTCATAATATAATCGATTTTATTATAAATTATAGCATATTATTAGCCCATAAAGTTATAGCATATTATTAGCCCATAAAATTTGGTTCCTTATAAACGTTGTTATAAAATACTGCAAGTACTCGTAAAACATGTTTAAGCTATTGAAGTTTTTCTTTTACCTCTAAATTTATCCCTTATAAGAAAGGTATTCTTTTTAGCGATGGGTTGAAGAATTAGCTCGTGAGGCGCAGCTTTGGGCTGACCAGTGCCGACCGCCAGCTACTCCAGAGGAATACGATGGATGTCGGGATTTGTGTGCGTAAAGTATTACATATATTTATATTAGTACGGTAAGCTTATATGATTCGGCAGATGAGTATATTCATGCGTGGATTCACTGTATTGGGCACGCTGGGTATGCCTACCACCCTAACAGACTTGTGACGTCACTTTTTCACGGTCTATTAAGATCAAAAGTCTGCTAATATTATATCCTCCCCGGAGGTGGTTCTTCCTTTATCTGTCCGATAACTGGTCACTTCCAGATAGCAGCTAGGGTGCTCCGGCTAGCTGCTGTTATCACTCCCCCTATACCGTCCATGGCAGTAGTATCCGCATCCTTTTTCTTCACCCCTTTCCCCTACTCCTGTCTTTCTAATTAGAGGTAGCGTCAAGCTTGTAGCTGTATTGGGCCGACGCAGCCGGGTATCTGTTACCGGCCTTTAATTATGAGTTTACGCAACCGGGAAGACTCACAATCCGAATAAAATGCAACAACAATACCATCACTTGACAGCATTGACGCAACTTCACGCCGATCTTAGGTGATGATAGGTGAAAGATGTACTGGTACCCAGACGCGCGGGCCCAATTCGGCTGCAGACCAATTGACATGCTCTCGCCTCCCTTTATTACGTCGAGTGGCAAAGAAGGATGCTCTCTTAATGTTAAGTGGCCACTGTATTATTTGCACTATATTTCAAGTCTGAAAAAATACGTAATAAAAAACTGCAAATACTTACTTACAACCTAAGGTTTCGTACATTTGTAGTAATAGAGTACACAGAAATGTCTATTACACATAAGGGACGTGTTATTTTGTGTAAGATACGCCATTACCACGGTTATGCCAGTTTAACTTGAACAACTGGTACAGAAATTACGTGGTCCGATAAAGCTGTTACAACGCACCCCAGAGCCATACGTATTACTATCGAATTATCCCTAAGTTGTCTTGTCTCATTATTACTGATTTCCTTATGATCTACTACCTTCAACACGCCACTTTGTACGCGTTGTTTTCTTCGGATATATGCAAACTATCAAGCTTTTTTTCACCCCTATAAAATTCCATTTTCATGACACAAAGTAGCCTATGTCCTTCTCCAAGGTCCAATCTATTTGTATAGCGAAATTCATCAAATTCGGTTCAGCGGTTAAGCCGTAAAAACGTAACAGACGGAGTTTCTTTCATATTTCATATATAATAATAGTCCCGATGGGTACTTTTATTTTAAAACTTATTTGAAATGAAACTAACTCAGCTTCACTTTTGTTAAAGAAGATGCAGAGTCAATGCAGAAAAAGAAAAACACCAAGAATACCTTTTAGGTACAAGAAACCACACCAAAAGATGTATTATACATTTTATGACGGACATTTACATAAGTGTAAAGGTGTATCGTACCACACGATAATTTCGTAAATATACCATTGAGATCCAATATATTATCACCATAACAGTACACAATAATAAAAAAGTAAAATTGTAGTTTAAAGTGCTTCTTAAAATGGCCAATGTAAATAAAATTCTTACAGGCGGAACGTGTAATTACGGGCTTCCAATTTGAATGCGCATAGCAAAAAGGTTAAGACGCTCTATCTTTGGAGAGTATAATATAACCATACAGGCTGTCGTGCCTTTAGAGAGAGAATGGTAGCCCATTTATAAATGTCACTACCAGATATCTAGCCTGGCCCTAGCCACGTGTTAGGTGTCGGAGACAAGGCGAAGGCATTTCAGCCCGGTCCGAAGATAAACACGCGAACTGTTTGCATAAAACCAATAAGTCGTCCCAACGTAGAGTCCAAAGTGCTTTCAAAGAGAACTACGCGTTCAAGCCTACACTTTGTATGATTGTTTATGCAATCCTGAATAAATAGAGCGATTGTGTTTTTATTTATACTTATAACATCTTTATTTATGTGTACTGCTGTCTCTTTGCCCTTTTAGGAACTTAATTTTTATGCTCAACGAATATGCATTAAAGGTGTTACAATACGGCATATATTCGCTCAGAATGTAGAAATTTAAGTAAAACTAGCGGACCCGGCAGATGTTGTCGTACCCGAACGTCGGGTTACTTACAATGTACTAGATTCTATTATCCCGTAAAATTATTCTTCGTTTCCCGTCCTCGTTCCCGATCCTGTTCCGTTTCCTTTCCATTTCCTTTTGGCTTTTGCTTTGCCATTCGTTTATTTTTATACAAACCTTGTTCTAACAAGAACGAAAACAACAAAATAGAAATTATTCAATTTGGTGTAGTCGTTCGAATACAAAAATATGATATTATGTAATATATTCATGATCTTTAAGGAGTTGGTTTGGGTATTGGGTATCGAAACACAATTTCGATGGAAAATAGTAAGATTAGCGCGAAGTAAAGCCTGATTTCTCGTTCGTACACGTGTTAAAAATAATCTAGGCTAATATGACGAAAATTACAACAAAAGATTTATTTATGTAAATAGAGAGAAAGATACTTACTTATGTATACGTAGTGTGACTCGAGAAATTATTTTCGTGCAAGTAAAATCGTTTCTTTTAAAATATACAAACAGAGTTGGCCCGATATGAGCACGCGACAAATCCAGTTTGGCGTGTTACTTGTCAATATTACTTCGTGTAAACATAGTGTTTAAGTAATAAAAGTAGCCCATAGCCTCGAGGATGTATACGAAATACGGTTCGCACAGGACGTCGCGTGACAGGTGATAAAATTCGCACGCTAAGATAACGTTCCAGTTGGCATTTTTTATCGGTTTTCGGGTCAGACGGTCACAATAATATATAGAATAATTTACGGTATTTTGGTTTAAATGAAATCGTTATCGTAATAATATTATTATAAAATGTTAAGTCAACTTGGATACTTTATTACGCTTTGAAGGGCCTAAAATAATTCTGAAAATCGATCCTTTAAGAGTAAACTATAATAATATTGATATTCATCATCATTGGCCTAATACATCTATAACACATGATATAAGCAGCGCCAGCGATCATATGGTGCACCCACGCTTATGGCTAAACAGTCCAACATGGAACCGTTAGCTACGACCACACCACTTACAGACAAAACTTTCTACAATTGAGGGAAATACTGCTGTCAGCACCCGAAACAATCATTGTCGTGAGATTTTAAGCCATACAAAGTGATTTTCCTCCATTTGTTTATGTTTCTAACCAAAACCTCCCAGTTATAAATATTGATATCAAAGGAGTCCATGTCTCGTTTTCCGCACTCCTTAAACATCGCCATCGGAAGGCCTATTGGGTGCTTGGCTTTAGATATTTCTACCAAGAGAGTGTCTCGCGATAAACGAGACGTCTCCATCCTACAAACGCGTCCTAGCCGCGGTAACCTTTTCTGTTTTAGCAAGGCGATCACGTTAGGAAACTTATTCAGCTCAAGCACTCCCGTTTTTAAACCTATCTCTCCAGGATTAACCCAAAACGCTTCTAGGGCAGAAGAAGAATTATATTCTTCTTCTTAATTGATAAGCTGTAAGTAAGATATCAGAATGGTCATACGTTTAGTAAAAAAGAACGCCAGTAAGATAATTGGGTCAGACGGGCAACCTGTCTCACGCATTGTCTCGTGTGTTGGGTACCGTTACCGCCCATTCGGCTTATTGTGTACCGCTTGTGACTGTTGTACGGCTTACCGCGAGCTGTTGTCTTTACCACTGTTTGTATTCGTACTGTGACAATCCAATCTTTACGTTCGTTATTGTATACGGAAAATTAAACAGCGAAAGAAGTTGTGGGGAGACACAAACGCGGAGAGGTCTATACCCAAAAGATAAAACGATCTGAAGATATGATGGTGAAGGAAATTTTGTAGAGGTCATGAGAGGGTTAACTTTCGTAAACTGAAGAAGCCCGATTGGAAAAATACCTCATGGTGAGAAGGGTTGTCATAACTATTTTGCATTGCTCTTTTTCCGGATAACATGTACTGATAGCATAATTGATAGCTAATAAACGTTTGTAATACAGAATATTTTCTTACATAATTATTTTTTAAGGTATCTGAGATCTTATATCTTCTTATATATATATCTTCTTTCTTTTCGTTGTTTTCTTTTCCATAGTTACAAGGCATTTACGAGATAATGATCATTCAACAGTTATGCGGTCACTTATACGAGTGCGCTTTGACCTCGGCAAACTTCAATGGAACAACTTTAGCTTATCATCCATGTGTGGATTCGACAAGCGACAGAGACCTCTTTGTGTTGTATGCAAGAATTTTCAATGGCAGCTCGCATTAGAATATTCATTACAACTGTACACGTTTTTGTCTTTTAAATCACTACAGTATGCATAGCGAAATACCTCCGTCTGGTACGGTATTTGATACTTAACTTTCTACATTTCAAATGAATGTTGTATTGACAGCGTGAAGTATTTTGAAATATTCACACTGATGAGTTTTAAAATTAATTCGTCAAATAATTTACGCCCATACATTTTTTAAGACAAACTAAATTCTTATTAGAAAAGTTTCATCACAGTTATAAATTTATACATCCAGGAGCTCTTTAGAAAAGGAGGCTTAAAGTTGGCAAAATTTAATTAGAGGTAGCCTTGTAACTGAATTGGGCCGGCGCGACTGGGTACCAGTACCTGTATCTTACATAAGATCGGCGTGAAGTGGCAGCAATGCTTATAAATAATGATATTGTTGTCGCGTTTCGTTCAATTTGTGAGAGTTCCCGGTGGTCTAAATCCGTTTTAAAGAACGGCAACGTATCTGCCAGCCTTCTGGTGGTGCAGATGTTGGTAGTCTCTTAGTTGATAACTGCCTGCTCGTTTGCCCCTTTTAATATTAAAAAAAATGCAAAATATACTTGCGTGCCATATTACGTGATAAAGATCCTCTCGGCAAGGAATAAAGACTTATAGAAGGTCAGGGTAGATAATCCAAATTAATGGCATATGACCATGACCGCTACCGTTTGTTGTGCCACTGACCGCTCACCGTACGTTATTGTTCCTCGAGTCTGACGGTCACGGTCCGTAATTGGGGAGTGATTTGTCATTATGGGGTCACGTAATCTCCCATTATTACATGTGTCAGTATGGAGACGATAAACGTTCCACTACAGATTCTATAATGCTTAATGGTCGGAACGTTAAAGTTGACTTCTAACCCCTTTGTGGATGCCTGGGTCTCTTTTGCAATAAAGAGAAAAGTATAGCATAGGTACTTTGTATGACTTAGCAAAAATTGTTTTGCAAAAATTAAAATTATAAAAACTGTTGCAGCGCCATCTACCGGTTCTAATGGCGAATAAGCTGAATAAATCAGTCTCGAATCAACTTGATTATACACATAAAATATCATAAAAATCAGTTTTATGTAAATTGTTTAGTCTCATCTCTCAGCCACACATGCAGTTACGGCTTTAGTATGTTATTATATACTAGATAGACTATATACTAGAGTCTAACCGTATAACCCTGTTTAAAGGGTACATTTATATGTCAACATTGTTACGACTTGAAATTTAATGCAATCAATAATACGATGTCATGGGGAAATATCAAGTACTGCTTAGGTTTGCAAATAAGCGCATATGGAAGCGCTGGCCGCTAATATTGTTCAGTTCGCATGGGAATAAACGTCTATTGTGCATGTACAAAGAAGCTATTACTGCCTAATTGTAGAGGTTTATTCGGAATTTCCCGTTTTAATTGTACCCTTCATTAAAATATTCCAGTTATTAGTTAAATTACTTATAAAAAATTTTTTTTTTAATAATTTTTTTTCAATTATAATTAATTCAACTTTATTAATAAAAATAGGATAAAAAAAAAATACATAACTTTGTACAGTTACACAACGTCCCCGGCCACACTGCATGATCATTGAAATGATCATTCAAACGAAGCTATATCTGGCTCCGGCATTAGAGCGCAGAGTTTAGTTAACATACCCGTATTCTATATATAAAGATAAAATACATCTACATTGCACTAAGAACTGCCTTCAATAAACACCAAGGAAAAAAATAATTATTGGTACTTTCTATGTTTTTGAAGACGCCTTTTGATGAGTTGAAGTCGGTGCTAGCGGCTAAGCCGTAAGCTTTTCAAGTCGGAACTAATTTGGCTTAGTACCGATTTTAAAAGCTATTTCCGCATATTATAATGTAGCCAATATCAGGAAGCTTTCTAAAACATCCACGCGGATACCAATGTGGCACTATTTCAAACAGACGACAGACAGCATCAACAAAATCAAGACGTAACATTGAATTGGACCTTGAACTCAGAAACCTCGTCAAATAATAAATTAGTCGCCATTTCCATGTAAGATGTTTTCATATTTAAAATACAACTTGACTTCTCAGAATTATCTCGACAGGGACGTCGTGTTTCCATAATAAATTGAATTTTAATGACGGCGGGCGGAAAAAAACTGCTCTTTCAATTTCCTTATACCTGGCTGGTCCATTACCTCGTATTAAAATATTACACTCAAAATAGTGCACTAAAAGGTTTTAAGACTGAGCTGTTTATGATGGCCATACATTAAAAGCATTATAAAATGCCTGAGGATATGGTTTGTCTTTTCAACCAGATTTAATTCATACCGCTTAAACATATTGAGACGAGTAATACTAGTAGAGTATTCTGTTCTTTGTAAAGCAAGAGATAGTATAATAAAAAATGTGTGTGTCAGCTCTGACGCACGACTGGAATTTACTCCGTACATCTTCGCCCACCTTAGCCTATCTTCGTCCAACAGGGCCAACCTTTGCCCGTTTCCGCCCACCTAAGCCCATATTCACCCACCTTAGCCTACCTTCGCCTACCTTCACCTTCCTTCGTCCACCTTTGCCCAACTTCGCCCGATTTCCCCCACCTTTAAGATCTAAGGAACCAAAACTGATATATTGAGCCATTCGCGGTATCGCCTTAATACGGCTTGCACTGAGACATGCAGAAAATGAAATTTGAAAGGGTGAAATAAGAGTTAAAATTTTGCACGAAAGTTGAAGAAAAATACGCTTTTTTATGTTACAAGGGCCAAACGAGCAGGCGGTTCACCCAAGTGACTAACGACGCCCATGGACATCTGCACTACCAGGAGGCTAGCAGATTCGTTGCTGGCATTTAATGACGAGTTTAGGCGACCGGGAAGTCTCACAAAAGTGACAGCATTGTCGCCACTTCACGCCGATCTTATGTGAGAAATGTCTTTGACGAAGTCGGGGGCTTTAGCTAGTAACAATATAAATAGAAAATGAGTTTTTACTCATAAAATTACTTTTTTACTCTTCTAAATTACTTAATAATTTTACTCATAAAAAGAATAACACCAATATTATTGACATATCAAGGATTTATACTTTTAATTGATGAGGGATGTTGAGAATAAATTAATTATCTTTATACGAATTGATAAGAGTCTTGAAGGTTCTTAGGTACCAGCATTTCCAGACCGATATGACAGAGGTCTGGGAATACCAGTATTGACAGCTGATGACGTCAGGAAGGAAATTCCTAGCAATTGAAACAGTACGGATTTTCAAATATCAATATGTTGTTGATTTAGAAGATGTTATTTAAGAACTTCTTCCTAGCGTTATCCCGATCTAGTACCAGGGTCCGCTGAGATTGCAGAGGATGCTGTGGGGCGAGTTAAGAATAGTGACTACCTTCTGACGTTATCCCCGGAATCCCCACAATCCCTACAATATCACTAACAATTGAAAAGAATAAATTAAAATAGTTCAAAACAGAGAAAAAAAACTAAAACTTCAAAAGAGCTTGTAAAAGTCTTCTTGAATGAAATATAATTTGAATTTGAATAAATCACTGAGTGACATTAAAGAGGACACACTGTTTTACATCCATCTCGAAACACGGTGGAGGTAGGATATTTGAAAACGTGACGAAAAGTGTAAGAAACGGTCGCCCATCTATCATCCTTCTTCGGTAAGTGCTATTAACCTGGCGATCAACTCAAATGCCGGCCTCTAATTATGCTACCTCAGTGTCTTTTTTATATTCCCCACAAAACACAACACAACTCTAGAGCTATCAAGATAGCTCAAGACAACTCTTGAGCTATCACAATCCATCAGGAGGCTCACAGCTGCATTGCCGGCCTTTTAAGAGGGGTTTAGGCAACCGGGAACTTTCACAAACCAAACGAAACATGACAATAACAACACTTGACGTGACAGCATTGCCACCACTTCACGCCGATCTTATATGAGAAAGAGGTATTGCATCTGGACGCGCCGGCACAATTCGGCTGCAGACCAAATGGACTGTAAGCATGGCGCTATCTCCAATTAAAGCGTGGTGTCCTACCAAAACTAAATTTTATTATTTATGTTATTTTTTGATTAATAAAACCACATTTGCGAGTATTTGTTTACATAATGATTGTTATATTTTGGTTCCCTTGTCTTAGAAGATAATATGTGGTTACGCAGCCAAATATACGAATGACGAGAAATTATACTTTATGCCTTTTTATATTAAACTTGCCTAAGTTGAGTTATATATCTATTATATTATAATGGTTAAGTTCACGTAATTAAACTCAATTGCTGTAGTTAGTTAAACATAGGTGTTATATAAACCATCAGGCATGGTAAACTAATCAAGCCGTACGAGGTGTCGGAAGGTATCTTCGCTAACATTGTTCCGCGTGTAGAGCAGGCGGTTGTGTGATAATATCACTTGACAAGCTGTTCAGTGCCGTAGCTGCTAGCGTCGATACAGCACTTGAATAATCGAACGGGCAAGCGAAGCATCTAAAGCGTATAATTGTTTTTGATTTCGTTCGTAAGTAGCATATAAAATTGAGATAACATCATCATATAATTGGCCATTTCATCTGTTGCAGGTGACTAATGCATTGAGTTTTAGTGAAGCGATACTTCCGTTTGTGGCTGTGCAACCCAATTCTGGATTGACGGCCAAAACCAAAGCATATGAATGCTCCGGAACAACTATAATTTCTATTATTATTTATGTTATATCTGTTCTGACGTTGGCTTCTTGTGTTGGCAAGCCTGTCGAACTATGTTGCTTTATCGTATTGCTTGACACCTTGATCAAATTGAAATAATATATTAGTAAAAATGGACAAATAATCAAGTCACTTTTACCTTGGGTATCGTATTTATTTATTTTGCAAGAATGTTACAGGTTATTTGTAAAACATCCAACTAAATTAATAGTATGCAAAAAGTAAAGAAAAATATTCACATCAAAATGAAATGAGAAACCTGAATAATTCTACAGAATTATATGAATAAGATATAGAATGAAAAATTACAATCACATACACTTAAAGATCAGAAGCGTGTGAAGTACACAATGTTGATAGAAAAAAAAAGTATCGAACATATCTGAATTTCTTAGTATTTTTGAGCAATTTTTTGACTTTCCTATTCCTTCTTTTCTTTTAAACCTTTTCTGAAATAAAGTTAAAGTCAAAATCTTTTATTCATATGAAGCTCTTATGAACGTCATATATATAATATTACGATTTCTTTAATTAAATAGGGGAAATGAAACAAAACAAACAGAATTCTTATCGATCCAGCTATTTTCGACCTTTAGAGAGACTAGCGAACAACGATTGATTGATTGGTGAATTGAGATATAGACGAGTTTGTACTGCTCTAGGTGATAAACAGTAAATTTAATTTATTTTTAAAGACAATTTTGACTGGGCTTGGGTCTCTTAAATAATTTTAATTAATACGTTTTTTTTTTGTTAAAAAAATATTGTATTCAATTTAATATAATTAAATAATATATTATTGTAAGAACGTTTAACATTTGGTTGTAGTCGCACACACTTTTTATGGAAAATGGCATGTCCATAAGTTTGGTATTTTTTGTGTTAGTTTAAGTGACGTCATATCCTGTTTGTGTGTCATAAAAAAACAAAAATAAAAATAAAAATCCCCAATAGATGTAGAGATCAATATTATATATATGATATCCTTAAGGTGGTTCAAACCCGGACTGGTCTCAGCTTAAATTAGACGTCCTTCGAAATTATCTATACATAATAGAGCAAAAAGTTACCTGACACGAAATCTCGAAAACCGCGGGACGTACAACGATGAAATTCAGCAAGGAGGTAGGTATAAATAGTAAGAGAGGGTTTTTCTATAGAGACAGAGTAAATCTCTCGCTATTTTATGCGGGGGAACTCAGGGAGAACAGCGTGATAGGTAAGTTTAAAATATTCGAAGTACTCTTATAATAAAACATTACTTATAAATCTTGAGATAAAAGAGGTAACCTCCGTTATGTGCAAGCCCTTACCACATTGATGGTCAGTGAACATTGAGTCTGATAGTACCTGGCCGAAATAAAATGACCGAATGTCAATATTGTGGTATTTCTTTTTAAATGGACGCTCATTAAGTCCTACTTAACTTTTTATTACATACTTAAGATATGTGTTATGTTATTTTAATTAAATAATTAAGCTGAAAAGCTGTTACTAGGAAAATTATCACATTAGCCCAGTGGAGTTTGGGTTCCAACCGACTGAGGATTTTATTTTGCAAAGTGACATCGTACCTACATGATAAATCGCTTAACAAAATGGCAAAGTTGCTAATGTTTAACTAGTCTGGGCCGAACTGTATCAGTAAATTAAATATGGACATAAACAACAGGGGTCCTAATTTTATTTAACCGTGAATGGAAAATTTAAGGTTAAACTTGAAACGATATATTAATTATTACGTAGAGTTATTTAAGTCAGAGAGTAATAATTTTTTTCAATGCTTAATGGGTTGCTGTTTGTGTTTTTGTGCACCAACATGATTTATTTCGCCGATGTCACTTTCAAATGGAGAAGACACGATGAATCATGCGTTTTGCCCTTTAGGCGTCAAAAATCATTCCGCTGTTATATTTGCTCCGTACAAAATATGGAAAAGGCTGATGAAGTCACTCGCTAACCTAAATTTTGAATTCTGATTCGCCCTTGACGGGTCGGGAGGTCAGATGACAATCTCTCAGCGCCAAAATTGGTGACCTGTCAAATGTAGGTCGAAATGCTATTATATTTTATTATAACTATTGTAGTGAAAAATTGCGTAACGCTAGATAATATTCTTGTTGATGGTTTATTTAGTTTTAACTGGCGAAGGGTTTAATAGTTTTATTTTACAGTATAATCATAATATTTAATATCGTGCAATATAATAAGTTATAATACTACTAGCGGATCAGGCAGACGTTGTCCTGCCGGAACGTTATATATTTAACTTTTGAGGAGGGCGTGGCCTAATCAGTGGTCGGCATTTTGAGTCGATCACTAAGTTAAGTTGCTCTGGCTGCGACCGGGTGATCGATGGGTGACCCATTCTAGCACTGGTTTATATTTGATATCCGACCTCCTCCGTGTTTCGGAAGGCACGTAAAACAGTCTTGAAGGTCCCTAAGTCGTATCCGTTCGGAAATACAGACGCTGGTAATTGATTCCACAGAGGAATTGTGCGAGGTAAAGACTTGGCACAGTGAGGAGTTATTTCCCATATAAGTACTATTTTGACTCGCTCAGGAATTCAAATGAATATCTATAAGTTATAATGATGTCTGTTTTATCGTATACTTGAAAATACGCCATTATGATTCTTCGAGCGTAGGCATCTTACACATTCGAATTATCTGGAAGATATAAGCACTGAAATAAATAATTTGTCTCCGTTATTACTCAGAAACAAGAGACGAAATAAATATTAATGGGCATACAGATGCGCGTTAATAAATTAATAACTGGAATTTGGGTGATCAATAATGGAATCCCGTTACCCCTACAATACGGTCTCATTGCTGATCAGAGCACGTGCAATTTGGTTAACACCGGTCGGTCATATAAAAATTTTATCACCTGTAAATAGTCACTGTAGGCACCCGATTTTGAGTTTTTTAGTTTGAATTTGAGAAACATCTCTGTCAAAACAGATGCCAGCTCCAGTGTTTCTGAATCGTTATGAAAAGAGCACATACACATTTCATAAAGGCCGGCAACGCATCTGCTAGTTATCTGGTAATGTCATCCGTGGTCGTCGGTGTTTATTCAGGTGAACCACCAGCCCGTTTGCCCCTTGTTTTATAACATTATATTGTTTATAATATTTAATAATTATTTAATGTAAAAAAAAAAATGTATCAAATCAATTATGTCCAATTCTATAATATGGGCGTACTTTACCTGAAATAAATTAATTTATTATTATTAATATTATATAAATAATCATAATAAGATAAGAACTAACATAATTATTATATAAGCGCAAGGTCACCTATCACGAAATTTCGAAAACCGCGGGACGTACAAAGATGAAATTTAGCAACGATATGGTTTACAGTCTGTAAACATTCGCTAAGAACGGATTTTTCGATAAGGGCAGGTTAAGGAAGTCTAAAGGCACTAGAAACAGCTAGTACTTATATATTCCGGTCTTAGGGTATTTTAAGATGAACCCATAATGCTCCATTTCAATACCACCACAATCTTACCAATTCTAAACCGGTTGCCAAGATAAATCTGAATTGCATCACGAGCAGGCAGCATTCACATAAGTGCCTACCGACGCCCATGGACAACTGCAACACCAGAGTGCTCGCAGATGCGTTGTCGGCCTTTGCGACATGAGTATGCTCTTTTTTTGAAGGTCCCTAAGTAGTTTGGAAATACCGAAGCTGGCAACTGATTCCACAGAGGAATTGTGCGATAAATTATTTTGGTGTGCAATGAAGTGTATAAATAAATTAAGTTTTGTTTTGTACATACATATATTGTAATAAAATACTGTTTTAGATAAATATATTTATACCCATAGATACGGATTCAGTCCCCCTTTTACTGATGAAATAATGAGGCTTCCCAAACCCACAAACTTTTACCGCGGTTTCGTTCTCACGGTCATATGGTAATGTACTCATATTATGTGATAGTGTACTCAGGTGCATAAATAGAAAGCTACGAAATTGTGCACCAGGAAGACAGCCGAAAATCTAGTATCTACAATTAGACTGTTATAAATTCTAGAACCCGTATTGCTAATAAATCTGTGTTTAACTTAATATACACATATCTGAGGTTAAGCATGTGTGAATCTTTAGACAGCTGTTTATTGTCTTTGGTTTAATTGTTTGAGGACTTTAGTAATCCATATATAAAGTACCGGAGCCAGACACAAATATGTAGCTTCATTTGAATGATCATTTCAATGATCATGTAGAGGACTATGTGTAACTGTGCAAAGTTTTGTAGTATTTTGTAGTTTTCAAGGACAAAATGTACAAACACTTTGAGCTATGTCTGGCTTCGGCATAAAAATCTATCCTTGCTCCATGGTCTTGCCAAAACTCGAAAACGGTTAGATCGATATAAATTCTGTTTGTATTATTTCATTCCCCTCATTTCAGGAAAAAAAGAAAATAAAGGGAAAGGTCCAGAGATTACTGTAAAGGACTCAAAGCACTTCAAATAGATATATTTCAAAATTATCGGCCAGCGTTACGTTTTATGGAAAAGACTTACAGGACATTACTTAATTGGCTAGTTAGAGTCGAGCCTACATTCTGGCAAGACTACGTCTATCGGGTCAGCTAGTAATAAGATCTTTGGCATCATATTAAAAGAAAAAAAAAAGGAATCAAATCATGATATCCGCATGCATCTAATCCTATCAACCTATAGCCTTCCTCGATAAATGGGCTATCTAACACTGAAAGGATTTATCAAATCGGACCAGTAGTTCCTGAGATTAGCGCGATTAATTAAACAAAGATCTTCAGCTTTATATATTAAGTATAGATTAGATACAAAGGTGTATAAAAGAGAAACATATGTTGCACTGACCACATGTAACTTAGACAATTACGTGCGTCCAACGTAAGGGGTCATAAATTACGTTACGTGTTAAGGAGGGAGGGTATGACTAAAATGGGATATTGTGTGACGTCAGACAGGTGGGTCCAAAAAATAAAAGGTGAGTTAAAAAAGAGGGGGAGGGGTCAAAAGCCAAAATTAAAACTTAAAAAAAATTTAAAATTTGAAGCTGCTGTATTGTTTTAATTTATTTATTGCATAAATAAAATTACAATAATATGTGACGTCGCAACAAGGAGGGAAAGGGGTTCAGAAATGTGACAGCCTGTAATAAGGACGGGGGAGGTGGGATAGAATGACCCTTAAATAGAGGTACAGAATACTATAATGCCGGATTGCGATGTCAAGTCACGACAAAGAGGAAAAAAAGGATGATGTAACTAACAGCTTTTAAGAATATTACTTTTTTGTATTAATATAATTTGTAAATTACTATTATGTCTTATAACGTTGCTGTTTAGGAGTCAAAAGAATGTGATTATAGAACATATCTGCGCACAGCGCTTACATAATTTCAGATTTCGCCTCCCAATATAAGTTTGGCAAGCTATTTGAACGCGTTGCCACGTGTTATGTAAATCTCGGTAAAATGTAGATACTTCTTTGTATGATATTAAAATTAGGTTACAGGCAGGAGATAATTTGTTTCAAACAGAGTTCTAAAGGAAGAGGGATTTCTCAATTGTACGATTATTTTGTGTATGTTATTTGTTATATTGTCTCTTTCTTAATATTTTTTAAAGGTATACAAGAAAAAAAAATGAAATAATTATTTTTTCTGCTTTTTTTAATTTCTTAAAAGTAACAATGCAAGGAATAGACTATTGTATGTTTTTTCTTATTGAATGTACATATGTGTTTATTACATACATGCAATTTTTGGTGTGTGCATAGTGAACATAATTGTTATTGAATTAACCTATAAAATATATTCACGATTTTAAAATACGGTGGCAACGGCGGCGTGCGCTTAGTGGCAGGAGCTTAGTGTTAAACAAGCAATAGTGTTGCTATATTGCTAGTCAAATGATGGTATTGTCTTCGTACAGATGTCCATGGGCGTTAGTAGGCACTTAGCTGCCTGCTGCCTGCTCGTTTGCCCCTTGTAACATAAAAAAAAATATCTAGAGCTAAAACTTGCAGATGCATTGTACAATATATCGTATATTTTAGAATAAGTACTTGTAGATTTTTATCACTTGTCACTCGTAGAAGTTGTCTTCATAAAAGTTCGCATCGCAATGAAGAATATTCATTCATTCATTTGCTCACCGGTGTGGAAGTGGCTTTACTTTCATAGCTATATCCGTTATTGCCCTCTAACACTTGAAAATATTGCCCCACAAAAAGTAACGTCTGTGTGGATGCACCTTTACTTCTGTAATCTAAAAGTTACACAAACAACACTTATAACAGAGTTCACAGCTGCAGCTACGTAGCTACGCCGCTACGACGTAGAACGCGTCGTAGTAAGCTAATGACATTCGCTACGCTAATGCTACTCTCCAAATTCATACCATTTTTTTTAAACCATCGAGAAGGCAACGTTACATTAAATGATTTTTAAAATATAATAAAAACTTATGGGCGATGAAATTATACGATCCATCACGAACCTGCCTAAATGTTAATGTTACATAATGAAGTAATGAAAAAAACATATTTAAATTTACCATAAATAATCCTACTAATATTATAAACGCGAAAGTTTGTACACATTGATGTATGGATGTATGTTTGACGCTTTTACGAAAAAACTACTTAACGGACTTTAATAAAACTTTACAATAATATAGTTTATACATTAGAATAACACAAAGGCTATAAATTATAAAGATATAATGTGAATTATCCAAAATATTACAACAAATGTCAAGTAAGTAGGAGAAAATTCTGCCATCTGCGAACTATTTTGGCGTGCGCTGCAAAAACCGTTACAGTTATACGTTTATAGTGTATAAAGGAAATGTTTATTTTAAATAGTTCTACAAAAAAGCCCTGTACAGCATAGCAGCATCTTTCATGTTTAAGCCATTAACGTCAAAATAGTGAACCACTATGGAACGGGAACGGGGACATACGGCCTCAAAAGCCCGTATATTATTTCAATGTAAATATTGCGACATTGACAACCCTAATCTGTTCAACGTTATATCGTTATGGAAAGTAATTCGTATTTCCGCGCGCGACGATAGTGTTGAAGGCGGATTAATACCTCTTTTTTTTTTAAAAGACAGAGCAAACGGTTAGGCCGTTCATCACCCACCGACAGCCATAGACAAAAAGACTTTTATTATTCAAATTGAAACTTTGCGATACTGAAAACCCTAACTTTTAGGGTACCGTAAACCGTAAATTTGTTGAAAAGAAAATTGCTTTGACTTTATCAAACTAAAAGAAAGCTCATGAAAAGTATAAATCTTAAATTAACCTGGTAAAGTATTACGTGATTGTTTGGAACCCATAGTGTGCGAGCCTGTCTCGCACTTGCCCGTTTTTATTAAACACTTGCTGTGCCCGCGACTTAACCAATAATTCCTGAGATTAGCGCGTTCAAGTAAAAAAACAAATAACAAACTCTTCAGCTTTATATATTAGTATAGATATACGAACCTTATCCTTATTTCCGTGTGTAACGAGAGATAATCAAAATCTTTATTTTTTTAAGGTATGGAGCAAATTGCTAAGCCTTTTGCAGTAAAGTACTTAGTTAAACATCGGCATAACCAGAGGCTCTAGAGCGAATATTTCGAACCGTTAGAATACGAAGAGTCGACTGTATTTAGGATGAAATGATCGTGCTAGGCCTACAGGAGGCAAGTCTTTATGATGGCACGCTTTTAATCAATGCTAATGCAACCCGTGTTGATACTAAGGAGGGTCCGATGTGGACCCAGCACGAATATTGTCAAAGTCGAATCTTCGACTTGAACGGTTCGAAATTTTCATGCTAGGGTCTCAGAATGTTACATTAAACGGTCTGTTAAGAATCTATATGTATGATTTTCTTAGTCGTGTCATATTTTTTCTTACTAGGTTCCTAAATCTTTCAGTATCTAAAATAACTCAAAAAGAAACACACAAATGGTATTTTATTCCTAACTAATAAATAAGTAAATAAATTTATTTATTTATTTAATTTTACATATTACCCTGTTAGGGCGTTTGTAAAAATATTTTTCGAAATTATTTTAAATTTTGTGTCTTACCAAATTACTCCGCCAAAGCAATACCATCACTTGACCATCTTATGTGAGGAAGATGTACTGGTACCCGGATGCGCTAGCCTAATTCAGCTGCAGACCAAAAAGACTTCAAGCGTGACGCTACCTCTATAAGAATGTTTTAAAGAGATGGCTTGTTTTTTTAATATGACAACATACAAACGAGCTGGTGGTTATAAGTAACTACCAATACTTATGAGCAACAGCATTTTTTATGTCACAAGTGGCAAACGAGCAGGCAGCAGGCAGCTAAGTGCCTTCTGACGCTCATGGACATCTGCACGACCAGGAGGCAAGCAGATGCGCTGCCGACCTCACCAGCACTGTCAGATGCCACCTAGATGCGTAACTGGATTGTGTATTCAAAGGTATTGATAAACACGTAAAAAATATTTACCTACAATGATTGCGACAGTTTAATGTGCGGAAATGGCTGGCCGCGTGCTGATTAGAACTGGCCAGTTTATGCGATAACTGCACGAAATAACGGGAGATTGGAGTGGTCTTCAGTCAGTAGTATTTGGCATATTATCTAAAAGTGGTAATAAATTAAACAGTATTGAAACTGAGTTTACGGACAAGAATAACATTATTTATCGCCCATTGTCCAAAAAAAGGTACACAAATTAGTGTCAGTTTCATACAAATTCCAAGAAATAGAAGCTAATTTTTATGAAGGTGGGTCAACGAACACTCATGCGACAAGGTCAGATTCACACTTGACCACTTTTTACTGGCAAGAAGGACATATTTCCCACACCGTCCTCCAGCTTCGTATTAAGTTTTCCGAGAAACCTCCTAATGTGATGGCCGGGCAGGGTAATAAGTTAGTGGAAGCGATCTTTGGTGTCCGTTGGCTTAAAGCAGACGAGGAGCGATGTACAAGCCCTCATTATATTGATTATAAGGTTCAACGTGTAATGAAGTTACGAGTTAACGTTTACAAGGAAGCGTGTAATCATGCAGAAGACTGTAATCTTTTAAATAACGAATGATGGAATATGCACGATGCGTTGGTGGGCTCCAATGCGAAGTGTAGTATTTGGAAGGGAATATTAGGTGCCTTTGAAATTTTTGCTAAATTAGAACTGCATGAGATTGTTGCACCGAGCGCAAAGTAAATTCTTAATGTACTAGTGTTATGTTAGTAGTTGATTACTAAATTAACACGAGTGCATTAATTACTCACTTCAACAAGGTGCGTAAATTACTTTTGTTTCAATTACATTGCTATCTATTTCCATTTTTCTTAGCTTTTCTTGCTAAATATGAAGTGTCAAAGTTTTACAATGGTATACAATGCGCGCCATTTTTTTTTTGCGGTTATATTCAGTCGATTTTTATTTTTCAGCCAGTATATTTTTAATCCAATGCATACATTTTATATTAAACTTAATGGTAAACATTAAACCTCTGTGGTAAATTTATATGAAATCATAAAGAGTGCATTAATTCATACAACATTTCCGCATTGTTCTAGGGTAGAATTATTATAAGATTAGTGCGTAGTTGTAAGAAAAATAAAAATTTAGTAAAAAAAAAACGTAACTTTCGTAATAATTCAGAAAAAATCTACACCAAGAATCAATAAATATTCTGTTTCTCTATGATTTTATATGTATGTATGTAATAAATTGTATGCGATATACCATCCATGACTATCCTGCATGTTTAATTAACGAAGGTCATTTTTTTGACAAAAGTTTTTACTATATTTAGCAAAATGTTAATTATGCATTTACATTTATTAGAAAATATCTTTATAACACGGCTACACTGGCAATTTATATTGTGTAGACGCGAAAAGTACATCAGCGAATTCCTCTATAGACCAAATGTTTTGGATAACTTTTTAAATTTAATATATGAGGCAAATAAATACACACTTTTGCTGAGGTAACAGCCAAGTGAGATACATATTTGCATATAAAGTTAAAGAGTTTGTTCCTTTGTTTGCTTTTATGTTTTATTTTATTTTTTTTATTTAAAATTAATTTATACAGCAAGTTCTATGTATACAGTTTCATATCCAAAAACCTCTCATAAGTTTGTGGGGATATGAATATTCCTCAATATGCTTGAACGCGCTAATCTCAGGAACTACTGGTCCGATTTGAAAAATTTTTTCAGTGTTAGATAGCCCATTTATCGATGAAGGCTATAGGCTATATATAATCTCGCTAAAACCAATAGGGGCGGAGCACCAATGAAGAATGTTTCAAAATCGGGGTTTTTAAATCTTTCGAGGACTACGCTGCGTTAGCGGTTATAGTTTCGCAAAAGTCATGTATGACGGAATTGTTCCCCTTTAAAAGTTCTAAATAAAAGCCCGCGACAGCATATGTCTATCTTTTAAGGTTGGCCCACTACAACCTTGTTTATGCTTACCAAATTTCTTCTAAAATAATGTGTTATTTGAGAAGTTCTTTTTATAAACATGATATTTATCCTTATCCAAAAACTATTTTATAAAGGCCTAAGTGATAAGAGTGGCCCACGCGGACGAAATCGCGGGTTACAGCTACTTTTCATATATGTAATGTCTTAAATAAATATGCAAATACATATAAATATTACAAAGTTCAGACTCAAGGAAACTCAATACTACTGAGCTAAAGTCAGAGCCAAATGCGCTGATGGACCAGTTATCAAATAAAACGTTTTTCTCTTGTAACTTGTGACAAAATCTTTCTGTATATCACACAGTCGCTACAATGGTCATAGCAATTGAGTCATTTGGGTCAAAAACCTGCGAGAGAAATCCTAGTTTATGCCATGTGCGGTCAGTTAACTCCTGAGTTAAGCAATCAGGAATCTGCCTAGAGCTCGTAACGGCCTACGAGTACTGTCTAAATAAGGAACAGGCGCTACTGTATGAATAAAATAATATATAATTCGTCGGCTTTCTCTTTAGCAATTTGCATGTTAGACGCACGCCTTTGAAACGAGTTTCAGGCTTTGATTTAAGAAGGATTATGACGTTTATAGGAACTCTATTAACACATAGGACCTTATAACACACGGAAGGTAGTTCCTGACTAATGCTTGTGTTTTATGTAACAGCCTAGTTTAGAGCCTATTTTTACCCACTGCAGGGCAAAGGCCTCCCTACCATCTTTCCATAAGGTTCTGTCTAAGGCTATGCTTTGCCAATCTCCATGATAACGATCTAAGTTATTCCTCCGTCTCATTCTTGGTCTGCCGCGATGTCGTTTCCGATTTGGGGTCCATAAAGTGGAGACTTTGGGCCAAAGATCATCCGACATGCGGCAGACATGTCCATCGTACTTTAACTTGGCCGCTGTTTGGGCCACATCGGCGATTTATGTTTTGGAGCGCAGTGTTGTGTTCTTGGTATACAAATATTGATTTGCGTCAAAAAAAAAATGTCGCTAGGCTCGACGGTGACTCCCATAGCGTTCATAATATGCCTTTAATGTATTTAATTAATTAAAATTATTTTTATACCCTTTTTAAATAGATTCATTCGTCAAAATAATAAGAATGGAACCATTTTGTTATGTGTTCATATGTCGTTCAGGATATTTTTCTGTACACAATAATAAATAATAATATTTGGTTAAAGAGTCGGAAATTATTTGTGTGTTCGATAATTGTTTAGTCTAAATTGATTAGGCTAAAATATGTTAATACAATACCGTTAAAAAAACATATTTAACAAAAACTTGATGTTAAAACACACGGCAAAAGGTATTAGGAATTATTTGTGTATTTGATTATTTTTAGTCTAAAAGGTGTTAATACAATTCTGTTAAAAATATGATTAACAAAAACTTAATGTTAAAACTCACGACAAAAGGTATTAGGATTTAATTGTGTATTCGATTATTTTTAGTCCAAATTGGTTAGACTAAAAAGTGTCAATACGATTCTTTAAAAATATTACTAAAAAACTTACTGTTAAAACTCACGACAAAAGGTATTACGAATTAATTGTGTTTTCGATTATTTTTAGTCCAAATTGGTTAGACTAAAAAGTGTCAATACAATTCTTTAAAAATATGACGAAAAAACTTACTGTTGAAACTCACGACAAAAGGTATTACGAATTAATTGTGTTTTCGATTATTTTTAGTCCAAATTGGTTAGACTAAAAAGTG
>JANCMC010003772.1:1372452-1460595 GCA_024363005.1 Charaxes varanes | reverse complement strand
TACTGTTGAAACTCACGACAAAAGGTATTACGAATTAATTGTGTTTTCGATTATTTTTAGTCCAAATTGGTTAGACTTTAACAGACAATTCTGTTAAAAAATATGATTAACAAAAACTTAATGTTAAAACTCACAACGAATGATATTAGAATAAAAGCGTACCTAATTTTTTTTAGTTAATTAAAAGTCAAAGTCTTGGAAATAAAGCGATCTTTTTAAAGCCAGCTCGACTAATTAATACGGACTTAAAAGTCAGTTGCTATCGTTTTGTTCATCAAGATACCTAAATGCCAGATGTTTTAATGTGCGTCTTATCTCATTAACTCGTTACGTTTTTTACGAGTATGTCAATCCATAAATACTCTTTATTTTCCAACTCGAAGTAGCTTTATTCATATGGGATTTTATATTCTACTTTTGTGGTTCAAGCATAGTGTAGATGTAGAAGAACCAATACGGGTTGTTTTGCTTCCATAGAAATAAAATGTTTGGAAAATTTAAACACCACTCCAAACTGGTGACAAAATCCATTGTTAGGATATACTTTTTAACACCCGATGCAAAAGAGGGGTAGGTGGGTGTGTGTGTGCGTGCGAGCGTTCGTGCGTGTCTCTGTCTGTATATGGCATCATAGCTACAGAACAGATGAAACGATTTCAATTTAGTATTCTTTTTTGTATTAAAGGTGGCTTGTTTGTGAGTGTTCTAAGACATGTTTAATGAAAATCGGTTGAGCCGTTAAAAAGTTGAGGGGGGTGAAAGCGGAGAACTCAAATAAACGTCAAGAAGCGAATATAGATATACAAAATTTGGTATTTGCAGAGAGGGAGGGGGGGGGGGGGCATTGGGGGTGGACTGACTGAATTCAACGAACATACCGCTGCTGATTCTTAAACGGTAACTTCTATAGGTCCGCAAACGATGAAAGATGTTCTTTTTAATTACTGTCTGTAATTATTCCGCTAAGCGTTCCAACCTATAAATTATATTTTTATACCAGCCAAGAGAACCATTACCACTTAGATGCATTCTACACCTGTAATTAAGGTGTATGATGTTTTAAAATTTTGAAGAGGTAAAGATTATTATTATTAGAAAAAGTTATGTAGAATATTCTCGACACGACTTAAGTTAAGTTTTTTTAAAACCTTGCGTTAGAAGTGGCCACGATTAAGCACTCATTCGCACCAGAATTAGCCCTCTTTCGCACGACAGTTAGCCTTCATTCGCATGAGAATTAAAAAGCGTTGCGTTAAATCTCGGCGTTGGCAATTTTTCAGCGTCGTCGATACTAAAATATACTGTATACGTAGCGTATACAGTACTCAGTTCAAGGTTATACATGTATAGCCTTGAAATTAGAACATTGCTCGATAAATAATCGTCGCGTTGTAAAAGTGCTGCCGTGTAAACAAAAATTTGGGAGTTCAGATGTTCTATTTGAACGCTTTTTTAACGCGCGGTAAATAAGCTCTCGTGCGAATATGGGTTTAGAGTTTAAACGGCGCACTTTACAGATTTAAGTCCATCCTTCTATTGTTGAATTATTGGGGCTTCCTTCAACAAGCCTAACGTTTTATATTTTCATTTTAAGTACGTGGTTTCGCTCGCCAGATTATGTATCAGTAGGCCAAGTTCATATCCCGGACGATCGTCTAAATTTTTTTTTGGTAAAAGATAGTCTATGATAAAAAAAATCAGTAGATATATAAATGTATATATATTTTAAACTTTATTGCCGTTATAATACACTTGGGTGAAATGAAATCGCACATGGGAAATTTTTTTTGTAAAATATTTTTTTTTAATTTATTTTTCTTAAATACCTTTTTTTTAAAATATAGGATTAAAGCTTATTTCGGTACTTACCCGGTGAATGATCTTAAATCTCACGTGCGGGTGTATTTTGTCCACAGTTCCCAGAGTGAGTTTCTTTGTTTGGAGTATGAGTGAATATTCTATTGTGAGGAGAAATTAGACATGACGTAGGTAATTTGGATTGATTGAAAAGGGTTGCATATTTCTAAAAATAGAAAAAAACTTCATTGCAACACCAGAGGGCTCGCAGATGCGTTGCCGGCCTTTGAGAAATGAGTATGCTCTTTTCTTGAAGGTCCCTAAGTCTTCCCATCCCTAAGTCGGGCTGCACCGAATTGGATAATTTTTTGAGAAAATGGTAGAATGGTAAAGCGAAAATGAAAAGGAAATAGACGGAAACGGAACGAGAATGGGGAATAATTTTATAAGATATTAAAATGTAGCAACTCGTAAGTAACCCAACGTTCGGGTAGGACAACGTCTGCCAGGTCCGCTAGTATATATTTTTTCTAGTTACTCAATTTCCACTACAAGCTAAATGCTTGTGCTATTTTTAAAGTAGTAGATAATGTTGTATTCCTTCTGTTCTTCCACTCTTAATTTCTTATTATCCTCCTAGTTCCATTATACAAAATCCGGGTTCGTCTTTGGGGCAGCCATTTCCGCAATGAGATGGGTAACTTGTTTATATTTAACTGACGAAAAAAACTCTTTTGCAAACAGTGTAAATGCGTTATTGAAAACTGCGTCTGGAAGTAGTTTAGGCGTCGCTTTCCCGGAACTTTCTTTAATTTAAGAAAAACTCGCAAATGCCTTCACTATTTTTGTAGTTTCTTTTTATACTATTCTGGAATTGTATTATTCTGGAAGTGTTTAAATGATTATTTCATTATTTTATGATAGCACCAAAATTAAAGTGACGTAACTAAAAATTTTATAAAATTGACTTTTATTAAGAGACGGGCCGACAAAACTAATGTTCTTTCCGTTTTTGTTTTGTCTTCTATAAGTGTGGTATTTTTTTCAAAATAAATTCATTTTTTTTTATCTTTAGAAAACACACTTGTTTAGGCTAAAAACTAATGAATTTTCCATTGACTTAAATTCTTATTCTACCGTTGGGCTATCACCACTTTATACAAGTAACGTGGGCAAAGCCGCATGCCCTAGTGTGATAATCTATACATATAATAGCGAAAGGTCAAAATCTCGAAAACCGCAAGACGTACAGAGATGAAATTTATCAAGGAGGTAATTCATAGCTAGTAGACATCCGACAAAAACGGATTTTTTGATAGTGCCAGATTAAGTAAGTCTAAACCCGACGGACAAGAGTTAAAAAAAGCATCGTCGATACGGAAATATACTAGCTCATTTATCGAGAATAATATAGCCAATATTATCACTCTAAAATTGAATCTAATTTTTTAAAACTAATTTTACGGGATAAGGAGGTTCACCTTGAGGCCCGAAATCCCCGGACTTATAATCCAGCAAGATACCCGTTGGCTGCTTTAATATTGACATAATAGGTCCTAAAAACCTAGGTCTACGAGCTTCGAGGCGACCCTCCTTGCCCGGGCTGGAAGCTCGGGCGTCCTTTTTTGCCTCCAAGACTCAATTTTGCGCAAGTTTCGTAGGTACGACAGGATTGTGTAAAGAGCCCGCCGCTGTGGTGTCCATCTGGTTGGGTCAATCCGGTAGTGTCAATTCTGGAAAGGTTTGGATCTTGGGATGGACTTAGAAATTGTGTAGTGTAAACAAATTGGATACATCTAATGTTTTTTGAAATATATTTAAGATATAGTATCGCAATCAGTGATGACAGCCTAACGAATATTTCGCCATTCCTAATTTTTCTTCTCTTTTAATTGGAATACAATGTGTAAAAGTTTTATATTTATATAAAGAAGACAAAAAGAGACCGATTGAAAATAATTCGGTTACTTAACCATGCATTACTTAAAATATGTAACAAAACATCCATCATAAAATTTATCTTCCGCGTTTCGGAAGATAGTAAAACAGTGGGACCCGATTAAATGTCATTGAATGATATTAGCCGTGAGGTTGCAGAGATCGTGGGGTTCGGAGGATGGCGTCAGATGGCAATCGGTCATCTTAACTCGCCCCACAGCCAAATCCTTTGCAATCTAACCCTGGTACTAGACCGGGATAACGCTAGGAAAAAGAAGAATAATCCATCATAAAAACAAAGAGGTAAGGTGCTGTTATAACTACAAACGAATTTTAAAAAAAACATTCATTTACTAAAGAAATTAGGGGTGTTTTAATTAAATGTAAGTCGTTTTAATATCTATTAGCAACGGCGAACATATTAACTAATCCACTTCGCAAATAACACTGTAAACATTATTAATTACATGGAAACCATTTAATAGACCTGCTGACCAACCCTTATTGTATAGTATAGAATAATAATTAACGAAATAATTCATCAGATATACTTTCCTTGCATAAATAAGAGTTAAGTCTTCGTCATTTCACCCATCTACCACCCGGTCGCAGCAAGAGTTACTTAACCTAGCAATCTTCTGATATACCGACCACTGATTAGGCAATGAACTCCTCACAAGTCATCTGTTATTCTTGTATCAATATTCTAAAAATATCTTCATGGACTCGAACAAACGCTGATACATTTATCGGCTTTAAAAATTGAAAATTGAGAATTTTTTCAGATACTCTGAAAAAATTTTCGCGCAACAATTTGGGGTATCATTCACCCGAGTTAGGTTTAATTTGTTTAAAACTATATTTCTAGCTGAAAAAGTTGCGTCTAAAAGCGCTAGCTTTGAGTGAAGCTTCAATCTGTTAGTTGAGAAAGTTTTTAAATAATTCTATATCTGTGTGCTTTTATACTTTAGCTGGAAACCGTGAGATTTTTTTTTTTTAATTGCGTACTTTGTAACGGGTTTTTTTATTAGACGCATTACAGTGCTCTGGCATTACAATCGCTAGGCTGTCTGCAAATTCTCCCGAGCCTCTTGAGTTTATTAAATTTCTTAGTTTTTTTTTTTGCGTGGACACCTAAACCGTTTTTGGAAATTAAGCTAATAAGAATAAGCTAATAAATATGGGTAATTATTACGAGAAAGTCCTAGCCTAATTTGTTAGTGTTGTCTCTTGAAATTAAAAAAAAAATAAGACACACATTTCTTGTCCTTTTAATTGTTTTTGCAAATACCACTAATATTGTTTAATATAACTGTGAACATTCTGTTTTTCAAATGTCATTCAAATGTCAATCGGTGTCTATTTACGACGGAGGGGTTATAACGTTTGTATTGTGTACTAGCGGACCCGACAGACGTTGTCCTACCCGAACGTTGGGTTAGTTACTATTTACGACGTTCTATTGTCGTATGATATTATACCCCTTCCATCATTAACCTATGCTAGCCAAACCTGGAAGTTCACACTTAAAATAAAAAATAAAATAAAATCATGTCAAAGGAGTATGGAGAGAAGTTTGTTAAGAGTTAGGAAGATACAAAAAATACCACATAATTTTATAAGGAAAAAAACAAATATTATTGATGCCATACGTCACAGCAAGAAACAAAAGTGGAGATGGGCTGGTCATATAGCTCGCCTGAAAGAAAATCGATGGACCAACATAAATACACGGCGATTTTGTTGCTGATTCTTAATGTTGGCTGAATGTTCCCAAATTAAATTTAATATGTGGTTTATTTTTAAAAGTTTGATGATTTCGTAAAAGCTATTTTTTTTATAAAAATAAAGATATAGCACTATGAAACACATTACGGCCTCTTAGTTAGGACGTCAATTTAAAGTCTGTCTGTGCTTTAATAAGCTTCAAATAAGCATATAGTACGCAAAACGAAAGATTTATGGCCAAATTTAGACCCCTAGGCGATATCGATTAATAATAATAATAATAAGAGTAAATAATTCTTAAACGAATATATGTAATATCTTCTACTTCCTAGCGTTTTCCCTAGTACCAGAGTTAGCTTAAATTGCGGAGGGTGTGGTTATGGGGCGAGTTAAAATGACCGTTTGCCATCTGACGTCATCCTCAGAACCTCACAACTAATATCACTCAGTGATATTAATCGGATCAAAACACGAAGGAGATAGGATATCAAATATAAACCAGTGTTAGAATGGGTCACCCATCTATTACCCGGTCGCAGCAACAGCTAATTAGCCTAGAGATCGACTCAAATTCCGACCTCTAATTAGGACTCGAAGTCCTCAAATAAATATATGTAATATTTATCATTTAAATTTAAGTTAAAATGGACGAAGGAAACGGTTTCAAATGCCCTTCATGTGATCGTTCTTTGTCCACAAACAACTACGCGTGACCCTTCGTCCAGCACTTCTGACTAAATCATGAGTAATTTGTTAATCAACAGATCTATGACTAATGAGGATACATTGAGGCCATTTTATATTTTGCTATATGGAATTGTGATGTTTTGAATTCCAGTAAATTAATTTTCCATAAGGTAAAACCTATATGTTAGTTTTCGGTATACCATTCCTTGCTAAAATTTATCGTCTCTTTTTTAGGGAATACTAGGAATAGAAGTGTTGTAATCGGCAAATACAATAAACAATTCTAGGCACTCTAAGATTTTTTATAATATAGTATTTTTATATATTGTCTTTTAGGATGTAAACGTTAAATAATTTTATAGTATAGATCGCTTTTTTTTATGTTACAAGGGGGCAGACGAACAGGCAGCAGGCACCGAAGTGCCTACCGGCGCCCATGGACATCTGCAAGTTGTAAGATATAACTAGTGATACGATATTATCAAAATAGACGTATTGTGCTAAATAAAGATTGAATTTTTATCTTACAATACCGAACTAAAAAATAGTCTATTAATTCCATTCCTATCAGAAGTGGGTTAGTTGGGCGAGTTAACACATGCTCTATTTGCACAAAATATAATTCCACCTCAGCCACTATGCCAAGAATGTTAATAGCTATAATTTGATTTGGAATTCCTTTAAGTTGATTCCATTATAGCAATGACAGCCAATTAATTTAACAATTGTTAGGGTCATCCCACATTTAAACCACTCCCATTTTAAATGATAACTTTGAGCGTATTATATATTTATACCTTGTTAAATTTATACTGGTATAAAAATCTTTTTACATTTATATACGACTCCAGTTGTTTTTAATATGTAATTAAATTGTAATATGATAACGGATTTAGCGTATAATAAAGGAATACCGACTGTCTCGAAGTTCGAACTTCTGAAAGCTGTTCTGTGTGATGCAAAATTTTTTCATCACAAAGCAATTCGCTTCTGATATTGTTTTAATTGAGTACGAAGGCTTTTTTTTTAAATTAAAATACATAAAAAATTAGCTACAAAATTCATTGAAGTATATTTTACAAGCAACCTTGAAATATTAGGGCAAATTTTATCAAGTAATACCTATGCCTTAAATAAGATTAAAGTGGCCTGCCGAGACTACTAAGTAAAGGGCCTTTTTACTTAAAGACTGATACTAAAATCTTTATTAGTATTTTATACCAGTATCTTCATAGTTTAGTATTATTTTTGTAGATATCAGTCAGCCGCCGCACCGCTATATTGTGAAAAAATACACCAAATTAAACTAGATGGCGCTGCACAGTCAGGCCGACGAACGCGGTACGAAACGCTGATGCGTACCATACAGAATCTAACTCACGCTAGGTAAGTTTCTACATAAGATCACTATATATACACCTACCGACAAATAGCTGTCGGCGAGGCGCTGCCGCCCCTGGCAACTTCATCTAGCCCCTACTGAAGATTTTCTACTATTGAACTATGCTCCTGCAATGCGATTTTCAATCAGAAACAAATTTCTTCAATGTTTTTACATCAAACCGTAATGTAAACAAAACTTAAAATCCGTGTGATGTGATGTATGGAGGACTCCTATCTGTCACATAATTTTTATCTAGTGTGTCCCGACTGTTTTTGCAATAATGTCACTCGTTTTTTTTGTATTAATTAAAACTAAAGATCGCCTATTAGTCGGATTGCCGCCAAAAATGTTTAGATTTGAGTACTACATGCTTATTTGAAGCTATATTAAAACAGTTTACTTCTTTGTACCCCTCACATTGTTATATTTGAACAATTAATATCCATACGGTCGTCATAACTTCGCTTTGACACAATCTTACAGTAAAATGTATCCATGTGTGTGTAAATCGTGTGGCATTGGTGTGCGTGAGGTATTACTTTAATAGTCAAACGTGTTAATAATGCATATTTTACACGAATATTAGCATTCGCACACCATCCTCTACATAAACTACAATTGTGCCAAATTTCATACTCCTCCGTCCGCGCAATTTTCGTAAATTTGTCCCTAATGTTTTCGCTTCACGTATATATAGATTTATTCGCAGCGTAAAAAAGAAGTTAAGGAAAAGCTAAGTGACGAAGAAGTAAGCTATGAAGACGACTTTGAGAGCTACGAATCTGACTTCGATTCTTACCATAGCGAATCTCAAAGTGACGATGACAAGAGCATTCAAAATGATGATCAAAGTGACGATGGTCACTCGGAACAAAGCAATGATAGTGACGATAACGGTGATTACAGCAATATACGTGCTAGTAACCATTTTAAAGACGCCGACAGCACTAAAGAAGGGAAAGATTATGACGAAGGACAGTCGAAAGAGGAGAAAATGTTGGATTCTGGTAAGAAAGGATTTATTTTAGCTTAGTTTTTGTACAAAGTCTAAAGTGTCCAAGCATGTTAACAGATTCTTCTTAGCGTTATCCTGGTCTAGTATAGAACTGCTGTTAGAATAACTTTTTTTAAATTGCCCTATCGATAAATCCGTTCCTAAATGATGTCTACTAAGTATAAACTACCTATTAGCCGAATTTCATCTTTGTACGTCTCGCGGTTTTCGACATTTCGTAATATTGGTGACCTTCCATTTTTTAGTGTTTAAATTACTTGAGGAACCGGCAGATGCTGTCCTGCCCGAACGGATGACTTACTATTTACGATATTCTATCTATCTATGAAGATATGAAGACGCTGTGAGGCTGTTGAAGAAGCATTTTTTACCCGAGGAGGTGAGAAAAGGGCATAAAAAAAAATATATTCCTTCCCAAAATATATACCCCGGACTGGTTCGATACTACTAGTCTTGCAATCCTGATAAAACTTATATTATAATATTCCTATTCCTTATTAAGTACATAAAATTATAATTTAATTATTTTATAATCAAACTAGCTGTTTCTCACGACTTCATCCGCATAAATTTACGAGGGTCTTTGACTTCCTTAATCAAGCCCTATCGAAAAATACGTTCTTAGCGGATGTTTATCAAATTTCATCTTTGTACGTCCCTCGGTTTTCGAGATTTCGTGACGTATGTTTCCTTTCAATTACATTCATTTCGTACCTTTCAATTACATTATAATTCCATTGAAAAGAGAATTAGGGCTATTCACAAACAAATGTCTGACTACCTGGCCCGTTGGCGCAGTGGGCAGTGACCCTACTGCTCCGGAGGTCGTGGGTTCAATTCCTGCCTTGAGTCTGGGCGTATTATCCGTATTTATGTATTTATATATTTCCAAAAAATATATATTTGTGTCATACAGTCCGATATATTTACTAGCACTGCCCGAGGCTTCGTCCGCGTAAAATTAGGTACAAAAAATAGATTCAATTTTAGCGTGATGATATATGGCTTATAGCCTTCCTCGATAAATGGGCTACCTAACACTGAAAGAATTTTTCAAATCGAACGAGTAATTCCTAAGATTAGCGCGTTCAAGCAAACAAATAAACTCTTCAACATTCATATATTAGTATAGATTATGTACCCCGATATATAGTGAGCCAGCCTTTAAAGGTAGATCTGTCTGTGTAACACATCTATCGTACATGATTTTTACGAAACTTTAACCGTTTACGCAGCGCGGGGAGCGAAATCTTTTAAAAGGAAAAAACCCCGATTTTGAAACATTTTTTATTGGTGCTCCGATCATATTAGTCTTAGTGTGATGATGTATAGCTTAAAGTCTTCCTCGATAAATGAGCTATCTAACACTGAAAGAATTTTTCACATCAGATCAGTATTTCCTGAGATTAGCCCGTTTTAACAAACAAACTCTTCAGTTTGATATATTAGTATTGGATAATTTAACTTAATAAGGGGCAGGCATTTGAGTTAAGCGTTAGGTTAATTCTAACACTGGTTTTTCAGATATACGACCTCCTCCGTGTTTCGGAAGGCACGTAAAACAATGGGTACCGATTAATGTCATTTAGTGACGTTAGTAGCGTATTTGTGGACATTGTGGGGTTCCACCGATGACCTCAGGCGGCAGTCGGTCTCTTAAATATCCCCACAGCCTCATCCTGTGTTATTTAAGGGGATCGTGATATTAGACCGGAACATGGCTAAGAATAAGAGATTAGGTAACTTTAAAAGAAATAGATGTGACGGTGAAAATGTGAAAAATTATAACAGTATCTATGGAAGCGAATTGTGCACTGTGGGTGTTACTAGTTATATCTGCGACGACAGATTATGAACCTATAGAGCCTTAGTAAGGTGCCCCAGATCGAAGTAACAGAATTTCAGGGGACAAATAATTAATTGTACCCTTTTCTTTTAAAGATTTGTTATCTGAGCAAAGAGTAAACAAGAAACGGATCAGACGACCGAACTTGAGCGGTTAACAAAGTTTTATTGACGTGAAAAGGCATTGCTTTTTTTAAATCATAAGTAGGAAAAAAAAATGTTTGCGACGCTGTGAACGAAGATTATCGAAGTACTTTGAACAGATAAAAATAAAATTTCACACATTCTCAGTACGCTTGATTCGAACAATATTATTCAGTACTTTATAACCCTACAACAATTTTCATCAGAATAGTCTAACAGACCGCAAATTACTAAATCAGCTAATAATCAACCTGATAATTTGTGTTATGCCGTGTATTCATTATTGTCCTATAAACTAATAAATAACTGATTCAAAACACTAATAATAATCATTGTTCATACTATAAATGGTTGAAATTGCTAATCATATATGGACATCCATGACATACAAGGAAAGGTATACATTTATTACTAATAACAATACAACATAGTACTAATAATAAGATTATTATCTTCAAAGCCTTTTTTAAGGTTTTTCCAGTCCATATGTGGTTACTGTTTCTGAAATAAATACATCCGAAAAAATCGTGAGATACGTTTTTTTAAATAATCTATCACTATCCAACAACCTTGAACATTTTTGTTTTTTTCTTTACGTTACAAGGGGCACACGGCCCCCTTGTAACATAAAAAAAAAAAAAATTCTAAGCCGGAGAGTATACGGTAGTTGCAGGGTTATGATGTTGTAAAATTGCCGTTAATTAGAAACTGTCGGGTCAGCAGTAAACACGGGTGTATTACGTAAACCGGTGTTATGTAATTTAGAGATGTTTACGGCATGCATTTGCGACATGTGTATGTGATAAATTTTAGACGGGTTACGCGGTTAGCCGGCCGGATAAACAACAACGTTGGGACAAGATATTTGTATTGACAATATAAATATACTTTATAGGTCACGATGATGTAATACTGGTGTTGGATTTTTAATAAATTAGAATTAATTATTCCTGTCTTACACTGTGAGTGATTAAGAAAAATATTATGGCGCTAGTGGAAAAGCTTGGCGATGGGTATTTTTTTTTTAATTACAAAAACAAAGCTTCTGGTTTACAGTGATATTTGTATATTTTAAAATTATCACATATTATTTCTGGATAGATGAAGAATATGAAAAAGGAGAAAAATATAGAAAGAATAACCATATAACAGTCTCTCATTGGAATTGTTTATGAAAATCTGTATGCTGCATCGTTTTATCATTACCCTTATCTGCATAAGTAGAGAATATAAGCTTTATCTTTATTAACATACTAGCCGACCGCCCAGAAATTATAGAAGTTTTCATACGGATCTCTAACTTTTTTGATAATATTCTATCGCCTATGTTCATCAGGGTTAATGTAGAATGGTAATGGTGAAAGAATTTTTTTAATCGATTCGGTAGTTTCAGAGTCTATTCGATGCCAAAAATAATCAAATTTTTCTTCTTTATAATATTTAGTATAGAATATAAATAAAGCTAATGAGGAGGTAGGTCGTGGCCTAATCAGCGGTCGGCATTTGAGTCTGTCACTAGGTTAAGTAGCTCTTACTGCGACCGAGTAATGGGATTATATTTGACGTCCAACCTCCCGATACCCGATAAATGTCACAGTGATATTAGTCGTGAGGTTGTAGAGATCGTGGGGGTTCCAAAGATGTGGTCAGACGGTAATAGATTATCTTGATCTACCCTGGTTACTAGACCGGGGTAACGCTAAGAAGAAGAAGAAGATAGATAAAGTAAGTGTATTGTACTAACATTAGAGACTGATACA
The DNA here is from genome assembly GCA_024363005.1 of Charaxes varanes. Taxonomy (NCBI): domain Eukaryota; kingdom Metazoa; phylum Arthropoda; class Insecta; order Lepidoptera; family Nymphalidae; genus Charaxes; species Charaxes varanes. The sequence goes on along the minus strand of JANCMC010003772.1, from coordinate 1,448,297 downwards.
ATAGGGCACATGTTGGGCCATGTAGGATTTAGCGTCCACGTTTCATCACATCATCAAACATTTGCGCCGTACTGAATATAGCTATTCCCTGCAATTTAACTACCCTACTACCTACTAGTGGTACTAGACTCTTGGTGGAAGAAGTGTAGCGGCCAATGCCATTTATGACAGCTTAGTGTGATATACCTTATAGATAAAAACACATCTCAAACTTTTCATGTGTACAAGTTAAAAATATCTTATTATCTCTCTATAAAGTCACGTATCCTGTTTGATTTAAACTTTAAATCACTTTCGAGTTGATAAATAACACTTGTAACACTTTTAAACACTTAAATGGTTAGATTCACTTTGATACACTTTTGATTTCCTTAGCTCCTGATGTCGTCAAGGAATTCCACATAAGTGAAGGGAAAGTGTCCCATTTTCCCGTTGAGTTCTCCTTCCCATTGACCGTTTATGTTCATTTTTGTCACCTGCAATTATTCATAAACTTTTATAACCACTATTACATCATTTAGTGACACATTATTTCTGTTCGTTAATTATCTAAATAAGGCTGTAAGTCAACCGTGTTGATTCATGATAGTTTTTTTTTGGTTTAGTTACATACATAAATAATAATAATAAATTCTTTAATTCGGATTATCATCCATATGCTGTTAGTATGTACAGGTAGTAACCTTAACCTATTGTTAGTAAAATTATAGAAAAATACTTATGAAACTAAACTTATGATAAAAGCGAAAGGTCGCTTAATACGAAATTTCGAAAACCGCGGGTCGCACGAAGGTGAAATTTGGCAAGGAGGTGGCTTATAATCAGTAGACATCCGCTAACAAAGTATTTCCCCTATACGGCCAAATTAAGGAGGTCTAGGGTTTTTCGCAATTTTACGCTTACGAAATCGAGACTACTTCAGTATAAACAAAAGAAAAATCGTTGTACTAAATGACACCCTTTAACATTAAATTAATTTGCTTACCTTAACTATATCTCCTTCTTGTAGTTTGAGAGCTGTTTTGTCATACGCATTCGGAACTCGAGACTGTCGTACCCTCGCCAAAGCTGGTAAGGTCCTCTGAAAATTATATGGAAAAATAATAATTAATTTAAAAAATAAAAACAAGATATTTGATAGTGTTAAAGCGCATCTGCAATTCGTGTCCTTTATCATTAGAAAAGTTGTATTTTTACTTTTTAGGGTTTCCTACAAGCAACCCTTATAGTTACGCTCCGTCTGTCCACAAAGTGTTCCCCCCTAGGATTAATAGTAAAAGCTAAATATCAGCAGTACATTTCCTGATCAATATTTGTTTCACTCTATGAGTTCTGCTGATAAATCTATCAAATCTATCTATCTATCTAATACCTTTCAATGAGCAATTCTTGTATATATGTACACATGTTTTCAATTAATTGATCTAGGTGGGTATTATTTTTAGAAAACATTGTTTTATCCGAGCAAAGCTCTGTTATTCAGGTACTATGAATTTTTAAAATTAGCCTATTGTGTCCCACAGCTGGGCAAACCTCCCCCTACGCGGTCCACTTTCCTCATTCTTGGACCAATCTCATCCACAACTTCTACGGATTTAAGGTAGGAAAAGATAAGTGAGAGCATTCTTCTTCTCTATTAAATTTCTATTTACCTGCATGTTAGTGCCCTTCTGGGGTTGTTTATTATTTGGTGGGCTCGGTGGATCCCCTAGTTGGTTGAGTGCTTCGTTTGGTGGATAAGGTACTCCAGAAGGGTCCAAAAGCTAAGAAATGCAATAAGAATATTAATATTGTGAAAAGAAAAAAAAAGAATTTAATGTAAATATCAATAAAAAAAAGAATGTGAATTTAGCATGAGATATAACTGAATATAAGAATAGGGATAACTGAAAATAATTTGTTACAATGTTTGACTAACACTTCCGCGAAGCAACATATATAATAAAATCATACAAAAGGGAAACAATACACAAAAATATGTCAAATATTAATTTCCTTAAAGCAACATCCACACCGATGATCTATACATCCGTGTTTCGGATGACATATAAAACAGTGGGTCTCGATTAATGCCACAGATCGATATTATAGTAGGGCCCATATCGCTTGACAAAAACGTACATTGACCTCTCGTGAAGAGCAGTTAGAGCATCTTTTCTCAAACTTTTTTCCAGGGCGTGGTTATTTGCACATTATCTGCGTGACGTCGAATTATGCTGCATTACAGTCTATAAACTTTGGATGCTGGTGCCTCTGTTTGACGTCAGAAAAAGTACGACGGAGACATCCAAAGTTTTACTCAACTCTGGTTTTAATTATTGTCACAAAAACAGTGATAAATATAACATAGACAAATTGAATACAATTTACCTACGTTATTTTCTAGAAGTATCGATATTCTCAAATTTTTATGTGAAAAATAACCGCGCACTTGGAAAAAAGTCTGGGAAACAATGCCTTAGCAGCTCTTCACGAGGGGTCAACGTACGTTTTTGACTAGCGATATGGGCCCTAATATAGCGCTGAGATTGTAGAGATTGTGGGGGTTCCAGGAATGACATTAGACGGCAGTCCTTCATCTTAACTCGCCTCACAGCTACGTCCTTTGCAATTTAAGTGGACCCTGGTACCAGACGATTTTTCTTTTTCTTTTTTTTATATAACAAAGGGCAAATGAGCAGGCAGTACTCCTAAGTGACTACCGACGCCCATTGACAAGTGCAACACCAGATAACGAGACCTGGATAACGCTTGAAAGATAAACATCAATACAGGAAGCGTAGCACTGTCATTCTTGGCAGTTGATAGAACAGGCCTACATACAGCTGGAGTGGACGTACTCAGGCTGAAAGGAAGATGACGAACATCCATAAATCAGACTTTAAAACTCTACTCTTACCCTTTGTACGTAGGGAACGGGAATGGAGCCGGTCCTGCCTTGAGCGTTGCGAGCGGTCCACCACTGTTCCTCGTCTCGGTTAATGACCATGAGTTTCTCACCGCGGCGAAAGGGTAGGTCGTCTGAATCCTGCAAAAAAATAAGATAGATATATCGACACCCTCATCAAATAATACGGTAGAGTCACTTTACTGTAATTTTTTTTATTGCATATACTAATACTACAGATTTTTAAACAAACAACACCAATAACAAAGTTATTAGAATATATTCGGTGGAAGGTACGTGAAATGAAATGAAAGAAAAAAACGGCCGTGTCCTCACTGAACGACCAGCCACGTAAAGTATCGTAAGCCACATTTTACTCATTTCCACTTTTTTCTTCTTCTTCTTCTTCCATGCCTTATCCCATCATTTGGGGTCGGCCCTCTTCGTAACACGGCAACATGACACTCGGTCTTGGGTTATCCTCTCGTCTAATTTTTCATTTCCACTTTTTTAACTTTTCTAAATGAACTTAACTGTATTAATTACAAAGTCAAATGCTTAAAAATACTTTACTTTGAAATTAATACACTTACTAAAACACACTAAGTTTTCACATTTAGCAAACGTAAAAAAGTGAACATTATATAAAAGTTACTTACGATACTTTAGATGGGAGCCATCGTTCTGTCGGCAGTCCTCGTGAATGCTTTGTGTTTTTTTTTTTAATTTATTACGAAAATAGGTTCTATCGAGATTTGATTAACACTATACGGAGATCCAGCCTGCGATATCATCACACGCGCTTATCCCAAATGACAAACATCATGGACTTTACGGATAAATACGCCGATTATTATTAACAGCGCCGTAAAAACCGTGTTTACATGACAAATCTACAAAGAAGACAGCATTGTACAAAATATTTACATACATTATAATAGATGAAAGCAGGAAGGTAATGTTTAGTCTAGAGTTCATCCGTTTCGTACCTACTATATAAATTTGTCTAAGCCAGATAGATTAAAGACTCTAGCTAAAAATATTCCATAACTGAAACGCCTACCAAATTGTTTTGTCTGTCTGTGCGTTTGACTGTACAGTCGACCAAGAAAGTGCTTTACCGTATTGGATGACCGATCCTAGTTAAAGAAAATTTTGCTAAGGGGTATTTCAAGAAATTAATATAACGCATGACAAGCAAAAATAACCCTTGTAACTAATTGACGCGCAAACGACATTGGACCTTAGCGTGGCAAACCAATTTCTTACACGACTGTACAATGTCGAAACTTCGCGATCGTCCGCGTTTTTTTTTTCAATCAGCGAATTTTTGGTCTTCGCTGATAACGCCTATTATTATCATTATTTATGTACCACAAAATTACAATATAAATGGATCCTATTTCGAAACAAGAAGTTTTTGCTGTGAGACAGTATTACATAAGTCGTATGAAATCAATAAAAGCTATTATGTTTTTAAACTTTAAACATATAATTTCGACCTTAATCATTCTTGCATGCAGCATGTTTTTTATTTAGCCTTGTGTTGTTGCGATGGCGAATGACAAGGTAAAACGCCTACGTATCATGTGTTAAACTACACTATACTGAAAACTGACACAATCGCAAATATCTCTACTAAAACAACTCGGAAGAGAGATTCTAAAGTTACTGCTTAGTAAAAAATTGGTAGTCTGTAAATTCGGTTTGCGGACGATCATTTTCGATAACGCTGAATGCTTAAGCGGATCGTGCTACTCTATCGCTTGTTCCGCATTAAATCATAAATATTTATTTGTATAATATGTATTATTTGTAATTGTAGGTACATAGGGTGTTAGTTACATTGTTTTGAGCACTTATCTTACAATCTGCCATTTTAAGTGCACGCAAAAGAACAAAAATTAATAATAAATTCTCTTTTTCAAGCTCGGTTTAGGCGGAACGTGACAATGAGTCATGACTATTCATACGTCTTAAATCGATCTTAAATAAAATATGGGTTTCACGTAAAGAAATTTTAAGGGCCTACGGGTTTCTACGAACAATAAAACTATTTCGCTGTCCCGTGACACATATACCTGATTTACTTCGCGTTATATTTATAGATGGAGAATGCGGTGATTAAAGACGTAGTCATCGCATCACCCAGTGCCATAGTTACAATCTATTTAGAGCAAACATTCGGGTTCACTTCCGGCAGCTTGAAAACTGGATCTGGTATATTGCGTTCGGTCTAAAAACCCAGCATTTCCAAACTATTAGACGTAGAGATTTGAAATTTTCCATATTGATAGAACATGCTAAAAACTCATTAGGAAAATCATTCTGAACGAAATTGGACAACAACCTTTGAAGTTATTAAGCAAAAACGTTTATAGCGTATTAGATACGGAAACCTTCTATATAAGCGTGTCTTGACACGCTTTTGGCCATTTTTTTTATTATCGCCGTTTTAATTGCATACATAATTAAATTTAATAAACAAAACTTTACTTGGATACGATTAAGATCGTATGTAAATACAGAATTAAAGCAAACATGTGGCCTGTTCGTGTATACACCGAAAACATAATCGTATATGCTAATAGCAATTTGTTATCCTAAGCCTAAGAAGATTTACCTCGAACAATAAACTATGCTTATCTTTGGCAAGGAGTTCGGCGAAAGGGCCGCAGAAGGGCCCTCCGAGGGACGACCTAAGTGAGATGCCACTTAAGCAATTATCTTAGACCCAAGCCAAGGTGCTGTGATCTACTGCCTCGGGGCAGGTACGTTTTCGGCAGATTAATGGAGGTGAATGACAGGTATGTATGTAACCACGGGAATATTACGACGACATAATTATTTCCTTTAGAGGTTGAGTGGGTAATTTAATGTCTGGTTATGTATAACCGGTATTATATATTATAGTAATATATGTATATATTTCTAGTTGTTTCCCGCAACTACCAGCGGCTTATTGCGGCCCTGCCTAAGAATCTGTTCTTGGCGAATGTCCACAAACCATAGTCATTTTTCATCATTGTACTGTACTTGTATTGTATGGTTTTCGATCAACTAACAAAAAATTTGCTAGATGACCTTTCGTTTATGTGTATAAATTTAATACTATCTTTGTTACGAGTAGAACGAAAGTTTATTAAAAAAATAAGGAAAATATATGAATAGAGATTTTCTAATTTATTCTACTCTTACATTGTATATGAATTGTTTAAGAAGAATAAATATATTTTGCGCATGTATACTTTTAATTTTAATCAGTAAAATTGTAAAGTAAATTCCTTGTGTAGTAAGTCCATTGTTTTTTCTTTATTTCTCTTAAAAATGAGCATCTTGCTAATCGTCGAATGTTTAGTAATTTCAAAAAGATAGAACAACTAGTAAATTAATGTTTGGTACGTTAGTGAAAACGGCTATTTGCTACGAAAACAGCCAATTATGACTGGATTTGTGTTATAACTATATAACTTATTACTGATTTTGAAAGTCGGTTAAAAATTGTTTAATTATAACGTGTTACGATCTGAAAAATATTATTTTAAAAATCTAGCAAAAGCTAGTAAAAGATTTCGCCTGGAGATAAGGAGGAATATGCATTGAAAAAAATGTTAGCAACTTTTTTTACTTTAGGCCTAATATTCCCGCTTCTCCTTCTATTAAGCTTAACTTAAAAGCTTCAGTCAGGAGTGCGTGTGACAATACCCTAGCGGCGTCGGGAATTGAACCGGGTTCCTTGCGGCTTTTAGTCCTTCCCTCCTACCGTTGCACTATTAAAGCTATAATATTCAATCTATTTCACAGAATCAAGTCGTATCATGCAGTAAAGAGCTCGATGCAAATGCCCTTATAGTATGTGCGCCACGTATATACCTATTTCGTGTAAACAAACTAGATGACGGTTTAAAAGGCATTTCCAACTCTAAGCCTTTCCGGCTTTAGGTTACATGTACTAGGGATTTGAAAAGCTTTTATGAAACATACAGATTTTTAAGGGAGTTCACGTCGGGCATTGGGGAGTAAATCAAAGTGATTTTCTCTTATGAATGCAGACTATTCGACTGGGAATATTCCGGTTCCGAGGCCAGAATTGTGTGTGCTCGAGTCAATTCGCACTAGTTTTGAGTAAGTAGTGGTTTGTCAAGGTTGTGAGTGTACTTATAGTTTGACACTATATTTTTATTTTTTCTTTAGTTTTGAGCTATTACAAAAATTGATTTCAGGACCTTTTTTTAGCTACATTCGTAATATGCTTAGTCTGTTTTCCTAATACATACCATCAATAATACTGCAGACATAGACAGTTATAGAGGAGGTCATAGCTGAATAAGTGACCGGCTTTTGAGTCCATTACTAGGTTAAGCAGATCTTACCGTGACCTAGTGATTGATAGTAACCTTTCTAACACTAGTTTTTCAAACATCAGTGGGTCCTGTTTTAAGTTTTTTTTTTATTATTAGCCCATAATGTCCCACTGCTGGGCAAAGGCCTCCCCACTCTTTGACCACTCTCCTCTATCTCAGGCGTTACTTTGCGGAAATCCATGACATGCATGAAATACTAAACTATTTTGCTTAACATGCATGAGAAACTAAACTACTGTGCTTTAATCCGCGAATGACTTCAATCATTCGCGGATTAAAGCAAAGTATGTAGTTTAGTTTCTCATGCATGTCATGGATTTCCGCAAAGTAACGCCTGATTCTATCAATTATTTTGCTTAAATCCACGAATGAGTGTCAGGGAAAATCGGTGCAATGCTTTCTTCTTGACGAATAACCTTTGTAGAATCGATCTCCTGATGATGCTACGGTATGCACATCGGAAAGTCAGTATAGTGCTCATTCACGGATTTAAGCAAAGCAGTTTATTGTTTCATTCACGTACTTCTTAACTATTGAACTCGCCACACTGTTACCGTACCGACACCACTGACGATGTCTTTTCACTTCTATCGACACTCCCGGAGTGCCGCGTTTCGTTTTTATTATAAAGATTACTAGGACTGGTTTAGGTATAACTTGTGCTTGGTGACATAAGTCCACCGAGATCAGCAATTGCTCCAGTTTCTTTTTTCTACTGGTTGGCTGTCGATCCTCAAACTTTGGCTCATGCTATAAATGTATGTATATGTATATAAATGCATGTATATAAAGAACCATAAAGATCAAAGAAACATTAAGCTGTCGACAGAAACCAAAAGTTCAAAGTGATAAAACAACAGACGCGCATTATATGAAAGTAAGATATTAAATACTAATTAACACATTCCCTTTGAAATATTACGCTGACGATACACAAACGTGACTAATGATTACTAGAGTTGCGAAAACTCAAATCAGTACGAAAACTCTAGACTCTAACAAACTTGTGATTGAACAAGTTTCAAATTCAAAGTCAAATTCGATTCAGCATCACCAACTTGAGCTTGATAACTCAGTTTCCTTTATTGACCAAAATTACGTAATAAATTGCGTATTTCGGGAAAGAAACACGTTTCTACCTGGAAATGGTCTTTGAATAATTAGTAATTTCATACGATCACTTACTAGACACCTACTGATGCGTTGAAGTCGATACCAAGTCAAAAAGGTTCCCCGCTAAACCGATGCAGACGGTACCGACTTCAAAACATCAGTTGGTGTTTACTAAGTACTCGAAGTTTCTACTTACGATCACTATATATAGACCTTCCGACGAACAACTGTCGGCGAGGCGCGGCCGCCCCGGGCAAGTCCAACAAGCCCAGACTCGAAGATCTTCCTTTGCGGTGGTTGAGCATATAGACCTTCGCTCCCACCTTTCATTCCTCGCCGAAAGCCTCCCACCTTGGTTTGCCTTTCCCACAAGAGAATTAAAAAACCTTTTGCTTTTTATATTTTTCTCTTACTTCGTAAATTAATTACACCTTTTTGAACTCTTACGTCGCTACCCTTTGCGAGAGTTCTCTTACAATTTTATGTTTTCCCTATAAATCGACAAGCGAGTTTTCAGCATTTGCGATTTACTTTCGAACGGATGAAACATTCGACTCCTGCCTTCCGCTACATACCCTCATTTAATAAAACTTTTAACCATTTATTTCTCGAGATCGTCCCATTGATTACCCGCACTGAAGACTGTACGGTGGAAATTGGGGCCACGACAAATTACTTTCCGACATCGATTAGAGCGGACATATTATTTCCGTTAGCCGACTCTATTCAATTGTGATAAAGTTAATTCATGGTCATGATTCAGTACTTTTAATTTGGAGTATGACTTTCAGTTTTCTTTAATAGCGACTTTCTTTCCAAACATAATATGTTGATTTGAATTTGACCGTTATATACGCTTTATTAGATATTTAATTTATTTATTATTAATCAATTTTAAACAATAAGATTATAAAAAATCATTCAGTTATAAATTATTAAAAAGTAAATTTAAGCGATCCATTTTGCAAATTGGATATTGCCAGTTTTAATATGTTTTTAGTCTATGTTATTGTAGATAGAGTATAATAGAAGAGTAAAAACCTATAATTCAGTAAAATCAGACAGATTGCATTCACTTGTCGTTTGTTAATCGCCTATAAATGATGTAATCTAAAATATATGTATCCTAAATTCTCAGTTCAGAACCATTACGTAATTTTTCTACCAAAGTCAACTTTCCGTTCCTTTTCACGTTTCCCCCTCAATACTTCCGCTTATAATATTTTTGATTAATGACATCATCCGAGGGTGCGCTTGTTGCCGTTAATGTGCCGGCTATTCAGGAGCACGTGTCGATGGCACGAGGCCCGGAAGCTTGATCAGAGGCTGTCTTCGTAAATTCGCTAGTTTCCCTATCTTGCTTTGTCTTTAAAATGTTTTCAATATTTGGAATGGAGCAAATCCCACGTTTGATGATCTAATCTCATATCAATAGACGGAATTGAACACTTTCATTTTAGGATGACATATATTGCACGTGAATACTTGTAGGGGTGAATTGTTTGCAGTGTTTTGTTCAATATACTATGAGAATACATGAACATAATAATGCTCTCTACATAATAGTCTCTCAATATTGCTAGTAAAATTTAATATTCAGCTTTGATGTAACGACACTACAGGACATAGTTTACCCAGTCCTGGTTAACAAAGCTCTAAAGACATAGATAAAATACAATCAGGGAACAACTAAACTTCGAAGTTCGTATACAATTATCGCAATGGCAAACGTCTTTAAACGTTGTTGAAGGAAATATATCCTGTTTTAGCGTTACGGAAATTAAAGACGTAGAAAAAGCTTTACTGTAACGCCGGAGCCAGATATAGCTCAAAGTCTTTGTACATTTTTGTCCTTGGCGGCGGAGGCATTCATAGCTTCATTTGAATAATCATTTCAATGATTATGTAGTGTGGCCGGGGACTTTGTGCAGTTGCGCAAAGTTTTGTAGTACTTTGTCGTCTTCATTGTCAAAAATGTACAAACACTTGGAGCTATATCTGGCTCCGGCATGAAGACTGAGAAAGTTCTACAAAAATTAGCACAGCTACATAAAGTCCCCAGTCACATTACATGATCCATGAAATGATCATTCAAATGAAGCTTATATGTTATGTTTAGCTCTGGCAAAACGAAAGATCATAATTATCACAAAGAGACCGTTTAGAAGATTTAGGCGTGAGATTTTAGATTTTAAATATATTAAGAGTTGCTAAAATCTGAAAATTTGGCGCGTTGTGGAAAGTTTCAGTCGAATAGACGCGATTGACCGTTTTCAAAGTTTAGTACGTTATTTAAGAGGCTATTTTAATTTTTTTTTTAAATTCTTGACCATTATACTAATCATGCATAATGTCCGGTTTTTTTCTTGCTTTTCAAAGCAATAGAAAAACCGATTTTAGGTATCGATTGACTCATTATTTAAGCATTGTGGTCGTGTTTAATCTGTGATATTTTTAGTCACCGCTATATAGATATCAAACACAAACTGTCCACTTCAGACCGATCAATAAAAATGGTTATTCATATTATAAGGCCACGACCTGCTCAAAATTATGCAACATGCAATAAAGATAAGTAGGTAAATGATGACCGGAATTAGAAGAAAGACAGATATATCAACTACCACATAAGCATGATACTGAAAGTAATGTGACCCGCCATCCAAGCAGTAGTCGAAATATCTTAGCAGTATTCATTAGTATTGACTGTAATTTAAATAGTAATTAATTGTTGCACGCCTCAAATGGCAAACTGTTATTACCCTAACAATTTAAGACCTATGTTTTGTACATAATTAACGCAATAAATGACTTATCTTTCTATCTATCTCTATACGTAAAGCATTTAAGATCTGAATAATCTTTCTTTGTCTTGTTATATTTAGAAATGAAGTTTCAAGCACTGTAAACATATTATATAATAACATATTTGCCTATTTAAACGATGTTTATTAAGAACTGTCTAGAAATTTTAGCCAGAGAGGAGAATTCATAAGTAGGACGTAACGGCTTGAAACAAGTTCAAAGAATTTAAAGACCCTCATCGAAGTAAAGGCGAAGTTACAGTACTTGGCAAAGTTTACTTATAACGAACAATATTAAAATGTTTGACAATTTTATCTTTTTAATTTTAAGACTGCGAAAATTATAATTAAAAATGGAACAGTGGGTTCACGTATATTCCTGTTTGCCCTTCATATAAACGTAAAGCTAGTGTTACGGAGTGAAAATATAACTTACTACTTAACTGTGTATAACACTTAATTGTGTCGGGCATCGAACCAATCTCTTTATAGATTTCAGCCTACTAGTTGAGCAATCAAGGAGAAGGTCGTAGTTTAAACTGTGGCCGGCATTTGAGTCGATCGCTAGGTCAAGCAGTTTTTACCGCGGCCGGTTGATAGATGGGTGACCAATTCTAATACTGGTTTTCAAATATCCAACCTATTGCGTGTTTCAGAAGGCACGTAAATCAGTGCCTTCCGATTAATGTCACCGAGTGATGTTAGTCGATTGGTAAAGTGACAAATTATTTTTTAATGACAGTATTCATACAAATTTTACAAATACAAATTTTTAAATATAAATAATATACGAAGGTGTTTGGTTGGGCGGCATTCATTTGAAAGAACCGGAGGCGATCATAGTCTCTCGGGTCAACCATCGACCTCGGTTCATTTAAGTGAACTTAAGAGCACCTAGTTGAACAGCCTGCTCGGTTGCCCCTTGTAATATAAAAAACCAAATACCAAGATGAAAGACCGCGATGGTTATCTTAGCTAGATTTAAATATCTGTGTTACGGTGGCTAGCCTTTTCTCTTGTGCTAAAATTAAATTACTCTGGTATCTAGATTAATAATATATGTGTTAGGTAGTAAACATAATTAAATTTAAACATGAAAAATGTGCCTACCTGCGTGGGTTTGAATGCCTATGCGTGTGTCTCTGTGTGTGTACGTTATAGTTATAACTTAATAATAATACTTTAATTGTTAAATGTACAATATTCGCGTTATAGGTGTTATATAAGAATTATTATAATTTATTCACGTCAAAAAGGAGAATATTTGACTGCATAATTTTGGCCAAAGCAACAGCATCTAAACCGTAAACAATAATTTATCCACGCAACCATAACTAGTAGAGCAATGACAGTTATAAAAGCGACGAGGTCTGATTAAAATCTGAATTTCCGTAATTAAAAAAAAGCGCGCCAAAAAAATACGCTCTTTGTTCCCAAATTCAGACATTCGCTGCGCCGTACGTACACTCTTTGATACGTCAGTATTAAATCAAAAGTATCAAAGGATTCTAGTCGAATTTCACACCATTGTTTCATAGTGAGGGGCGGGGTTTTTTTTGTACCGAATTGTAACTATTGTCAATGCGTTTTTTTTAATTAAAATCAAGCAAGGAGTCATTTTTCATGCATCGCTCGCTATCTGATTTACCTGCCAGTGGCTTTTGTTTTTTTTTTTCGTTATTATTTAGAGTGTAAAGGGGATTGCGCGGATGTATGTAACAGAGTAATAAAAGTTTTTTTGGATGATATTTCGTTTCAATTTTGGTGTACAAATTTTGGCAACATTACTTAATGTCTTGCTAAAATAAAGTTCTATAGAATTGAATTGAGTGTTGGTTGAGTATAATCCTTTTCATGCATGAGAAGCTAAACTACTTTGCTTTAATCCGCGAATGAATACGAGGGAAAATCGGTGTAATGCTGCAACCTGTAATATTTAGGTTAAGACGCACAAATAAAGGGTTTAAAGAACAAACAAGACGTTTGAATCGAACCAAGTATCACACTATACTATTTTTCTTGAGTACTATATATAAAATGTAATAAATTATGTATATAGTACTCAAAAAGAATCTATTATTTAACATTTAAAAATATATAATAAAGTGCAATTATATTAATAAAAACTATGAAAAAAATTATATCTTAAATGGATTTTTTTTTTTCGAAAATTGGATATTTTTGTGTATGTACTATAACTTTTTTCAAAGTACGATAATATTCCGGCCCTAAGCCTATAATCCCAGTGACTACATCTGCCAAAACTGGAGCAGATGGGGTGGTTCGTTAGAGTGCAAGAAACCATGGATAAGAACGCGCATTTTTCCCCGATTGTACTTAAAATTTGTTCCAACATTTTGGAAGTCGTAAGTTTTTAATTTTACCGAATATAAAACTACCAATGTTTCATCGTAAAGAGTAGCTATGGCGTCTCGGTGAGATAGAGCTCTTATCCTAAAAATAGCCGCCCCAAGTTACTTTAAATTGTCTCACCGAAAGTGTCGAAGATACTTGTTGCTTGTTTTGGTTGTATAGTCCCAATTTTCGTTAACGGCTTCCAAGTTGAAATTTTGTCGGTGCCGCCAAAGTTTTAATGGGCACCGATGTCATAAGACAAATTATGACTGTAAGCCCGGAAACAGATAGCGCAGTTTATTGAAATATATTGTATTACTAATTATTTATTCTAAACTCATATTACAAAGAGAAGTGATTAGAGTTTTTTAATGTTTATTCGGAATTAGCTGCACCAGGCGACTTCGTTCGTGTTTATTTTTTTGTGCGGTACCCTAATTATTTCTTTAACTTTAACTGAAATGTCACTCCTTGTCTCATCTAGGTGCTCGTAAAAGTTCCGTCGAAATCGGTCCAGCGGTTTCTGAGATTACGCGGAACAAATAGACAGACAAACAGAAAAAAAAATTCATTATAGGTATCATATTAGTCAAATGCAATTAGTAAAATTAAATTTCAACATTACAAAACAGACTTCAATTTATTATATATATTTATTTATATGTATAGATAGATAAATCCAAAAGGAGTAGCCAAACAGTGGTCGGCGTTTGAGCCAACCTTAAAAGATAGACATATGCTGTTGCAGACTTTTATTTAGAACTTTTAAAGGGGAACAATTTTGTCATGCATAACTTTTGCGAAACATTCACCATTTACGCAGCGCTTGCAGCGGAAGCTCTCGATTGGAGAAAAGATCCCCCGATTTTGAAACATTCTTCATTAGTGCTCCGCTCCTATTGGTCTTAGTGTGATGATATATAACCTATAGCTTTCCTCGATAAATGAGCTATACAACACTGAAATAATAATTGAAATCGGATGTGTTTCCTGAGATTAGCGCTTTCAAAAAACAAAAACTCTTCAGTTTTATATATTAGTATAGACATATAGATAATATTTTACGCATGTTGGCTTATTTTCTGCGCAAAATGTAATCTGTTACTAAATTATAATATTATGCATGCGTTTGAATAGTAATTGAATTTTCCTATAAATAAAATTTTTTTGTTCGTACACATTTCGCCGTTAGCCCAGAGATTTCGGGGTTTGAATCGAGTACCTTACGGATTCCAGTCCCTCGTACCGTTAAGCTATCAAGAATTCTATTGTTATGATGTGCATTAAAGACAACGTGACTTACTTTATTATTTCTTTCACTATCAAGCATGTATGTAGAGACTTAGCTTTAGATTGATGGATTTATTTTTTTGTTTTATCTATTTGATCGATTTTTATATATATATAGCTTTTATAATTTGTAATTTCTGTTTCTTGTCAGATCTGGTAAAATCAATTATGACTACTGATATATTACTTGATTTCTGGGTTTCGCATAGAACTGGCTGAGAATCTGTTCTATAGCATGGACCCCTATTTTATATATTTTAGAAATTTCATTTAAATCTTATATTGTATACTAATATATAAAGCTTAAGTGTTTGTTTGTTTGCTTGAACGCACTAATCTTAGGAACTACGGGTCTGATGTTAAAAATTAGTTCAGTGTTGGGTATGCCATTTACCGAAGAAGGCTATCACTATCACTACGCTAAAATTTTTCACCTAATTTTACGCGGCCGAAGTCGCGGGTAATAGTAAGGAATTATCGTAGTGGAAAAAATATTAGGGTATACACAAATAATGAAACAATGTATATACATATATCAAGAACTGAAATTTCTTACACGTTGCGACTTTACATCGCTATTTATTAACCATTCAATTAACAATTCTTTATACCTACTTACATTAAACGCCTGTCTAATTGACGAATGTTTATATATATATAACAAGGGGCAAACGAGCAGGCGGTACTCTTATGTGACTACCGACGCCCATGGACAACTGCAACACCAGCAGATGCGTTGCCGGCCTTTGAGAAATGAGTATGCTCTTTTCTTGAAGGTACCTAGGAAATGTTTTAGAATATCAAAATTTTACGACACCCTCCAGGTTGGGGATGATAGTACAGACAGTTTAAAAGACATGACTGTAACGTAATCTATGTAAAGTAATATTATAAACTAGCGGTGCCGGCGACTTCGTGCGTGTAAAATTAATATCAATATCATACAAACAATACAAATATGTCAAACAAACAAACTCTTCAGCTTTATATATTATTAGTATTCATATAGATGTGAAAGTAACTTTGTCTAGTACATTTTCACGCTTAAAATGCCGAACCCATCTCGGTAAATTTCGGTAGAGATAGATTGGTTCTGAGAGAGGAATATAGGCAACTGTTTGTAGCGAAAATGAAATTGAAAAGGGGTGAAATAGGGTTTCAAAGTTTGTATGAAAGTCGAAGAAAAAATCGCGAACGAAATCGTTGAAGCTATTATATAAAATATAGCCTAACATCATTCCTTGATAACAAAAGTTAAATTGTAAAGAGAAGACGGTCCTCGAATCGCCGATGACGTAACTTCAATTTTCTTTAAAGTGGTTCCCTATTCCCACAAACTACGACACTCTAAAACAAGAAACTCGTCGGAAATACAAACTTATTAAGTATTCCGTTGAGTCAACAAGAACTTGTACTTACAAAATTGGATTGAATTTTAAACGATTGTGGTGGACACTTAAGTCACTATGAGCTTCGTGCCTATAGCTTCAAACTTATAGGGGTTGTTTATCTATAGTAATCATGTCAAGGACCTGGTTTGTCATATCATTACGAGGAGGTCGTGGCCTAAGCAGTGGTCGGCATTTGAGTTGATCGCTAAGTTGCTCTGGCTGCGACCGGGTAATAGATGGCATCTTTTTTTTTTATTTGTATTTATTTACATATTGGACGAGGAATTTATTATGAATCATTTAATCAAATCTGAATCCTATAGAGTGTTATCTGTGATATTTTATGTAATTTTGTCAATAAAATATTTTTTGAAGGCCAACCGATGACCGCTATGGTGGACAAGACTTTACAATGCTTGAGAGAGAGTGGCGATCGCGATTACGATGCGTGCGCGACACAGGTGTCGCGCACGCATCGTGCCATAGCTGATTTCACGGTCATGTTGCGTCACAGAATAGTGCGGTCGCCATCCACCGAACGCTGTAGTGGACACGACTTTACTGTTACAAGTGTTTGATAGATAGAGATTATCCTGTGTCCAAGCAGGTTAATGACAAAGAATAAGTTTTTAACAAGCTATGTCCTAAGGATAACAATATCGAAACTCAGATATATCCTAAAGATAACCATATCGCATCATATACCCTACAGATAACAATATCAGCCTGCTAGAGCAAGCTAGGTAAGAATAGATCTTACCTTAGGCTTATATGGTACTAGCTTATACGAATTCATTTGGTTGGTAGTAGACAAATGAAACTTGAGAGAAACTCGGCATGTCAAAGCTGATGTCATTGTCAGGTTGCGTCACATAAAGCCACCGACCGCATTGGTGGACACGACCTTACGGTTACAAGTGCTTGATGGATGGTCACTGATCTAGCGCGTATGTAGGTTAATTGTATATTGCGTACCGCTTAAACAAGTAGATAGATGAAATGGCCAATAATATTTCCTATTGAAATGCAGACATGTGTTTTATATCAGCTGTTCGAATTGGGCTTCACATGTCTCCGCCGCCTTAATTTAAGTAACTTCCGTTTTGCTTTTTCGTAATTAATAAGTAATTTATAAAAATTAAACATCTTCCGTTCCATATACGTGGATAATCATGAATTTGATAAGGCGAAAGATTTAATCATTTACCTATACTAGAGATTGCCAGCTGCTGTCCAAATTCGGCCACAAAGCTATTAGCGTATCACGTGCTTATATTGCGTAACAACAAATATTGTTCTATTTGACAATGAAAATAACAAACGGTTGTCATGTCATTACGCTTTGACAACGTCCAATAATAAAATGTATACATGTGTGTGTAAATCGTTTGGCATTGGTGTGCGTGAGGTTTCATTTTAGTAATAAATAAAAAAATAGATAAAATAAAATATAATTGTGCTAAATTTCATACTTCTCAGTCCATGTAGTTTTCGTAAAATTTTCGCTTCACTTCTTAATATATAGATAATTTGTTTTTTTTGGATGTTCTTTATATAAGAAAGATGGTGTACTACTTATATAAAGAATATCAAAATAACATACACAGAAAAACAAACAGAAAAGTAGATGTACGGAGAGACATTCAAAAGTCTTGTTAGGATAATATTTGTTATACACTGAATACAAAAAGGACACTTATTGAGAAGTTACGGATATACATAACAAATTTATTTACCTATACTAATATATAAAGGTGGAGAGTTTGTTTCTTTGCTTGAACGCGTTAATCTCAGGAAATACTGGCCCGATTTGAAAAATTATTTCAGTGTTAGAAAGCCCATTTTTCGAGGAAGGCTATATATCATCACGTTCAAATTGAATAAATTTTTTTTAACTACTTTTAAGTGGATGATCGCGGGCATAGCATGTATGTATTAAAGATAATAGATATCACATTGTATCTAGGCCAAAACCATTGTTATCAGAGCGGTCAATGACAAATCTTTAACTAAACGTCAAAAATAGATGGTACTATCAGCATCACTGTAATTGATCGTTCTGTACATTTTTTTTATATGAGTAATTGACGCCAATGGTGAGTCAACGTATAGTCGACCAAGAAAGTGCTTTACCATTATGAATGACAGCTCCTAGTTATTGTCAGAAGTAAACGTAATGCATAACAATAAAAAAATAGCCTTTTAACTAATTGACGTACAAATGAAATTCGACTATACTTCCAGACAAAAAACAGGCGCACATATAGATATTATGTCTATAATGACAGTTTTTGGGAATAGCGTTTTGAGTAGTTAATTTGACGGATTATTTATGTTAAGGTTCCTTTTTTTAATATTTCCAAATAAATACGATCTTATAGATATCTTTTGGATCTGATCAGCTGCCTGGCCCGTTGCCTCAGAGAGCAGTGACACTGCCTTCCGCTACGGGAGTCGTGGGTGTATTATCTGTATGTATGTATTAATGGCGGCGGAGGAGTGGCGAGCACGTCTAGGAAAACGAAAGGCAGGACGTCCTCCCATCAGGTGGACTAACGATCTAGTCCGGATCCCAGGATGTCGCTGGTTACAAGCGGCACAACATCGCCATTCGTGGAGATCAATGGAGGAAAGAGGAATGGAAGAGACGTCCCCAGGCTGATATGATGATGTATTAATATATTTCTTCAAAAAAAAAACTATTTGTGTATAACAGGCGTCTGTTGCCTATAACACAGGTATTAAGCAGTAATATAACTGAAGTGTTACAATATATAACTATAGCGAATTACAGTCTATATTAGGGTATTAGACAAAAATGAGATCGTAATAGGTTTAACGATAGGAATAAAATATTACAATTAGCAAGTGAAGATCTGTTCATTTTTCTACAATACATAAAAGAAGACTGAAATTATTTAAATAGCAAAGAGTTATTAATACTTATTCCTTTTCATCGTTATATCTACCCTCCTTCTTACCTATTAAATTTTTACTAAGGGGCTTTTAGTAACTATAAAAGCCTCTTAATAAAAAGAGAGCTGTAAAGCCATTCCGTATATACATCTCTTTCGTATATACATAGCTTACCAAACAGCTCTAGATTCTACAGACTATTTCTAGAATTACCCATTGTCATTGTTTACGAACCTGAGACCAACGAACGAAGTTAATAAAGACGTGTAAATAAAAATAGAGTCGTAAAGCCGTTCCGTGTATAAAAAGAGAAAGTATTTATCAATAAATGAGGCACAAAGCCCAATTTCAACTGTTGCGTGCAGCCCGACACCTTGATTTGTGAGTTTTGAGCAGGAAGTGCGCTGCGATTAAAAACAAAACGAGCTGTACGGGCCATAAGCCGATAATATTTTTCGGCGGTTTGAGACCACGCTATAATTGCTTACCCATCATTAGATCAAGATGTGAGTTTCGTTGATGGATTTTAAAAGTAAGGATATCATTGTTTTAATTCTAAAAGGCCCATGTTATATCTATACAGGCTGTTGTTACATTTTTTGTTCTACGCTAGTCTTGAATACAGTTGAGCAAAAAAGCCTTGTTGTTGAGACTAGGGTTGTAAAGATCTTCTTAGCGGAGGTGGTGGCGGATGCAGAGGTGAAGTGGCTTTTACTCCGCGGATGCGGAGGCGGAAGTGAAAAAAATCCTAAATCAAGTAGGTAGGTAATAAATATTATTAGGTTGGTAAGTACGCGCATTGTTGCTCGCGCGTGCCCGATGCACAAGCAATGCTAAGCATAAGCTTCGCCATTCCACACGCAACGTTCAATCGAGTAGACGAATTCCCTAGAGGAGCTCCTCTCGTATTGTAAGTTAACGTAAATATACCTCCATTATAACTCCGCAAAAAGATACGTAGACGGAGGTTCCGTATCTACAGAGGCGGAGGCGAGGTTCCGTTACAACCCTAGTAGAGCATTACGGTTCCTCAATGATCTTACTCGTAAGGATGCGGATTTAGATCCGTTTCATCCACCCCCATATAGGATTATGTTTTTGATAAAAAATATTTTATTATAAGCTCATATTGTTAAATTTAGCCCATAGCTGGCGCATTAGGAAACTGTAATATCTGCTATGGGTACGTTATAAAGTAATAATAAAATAAATAGAATAAAATATAGCCGTAATGGTTAAAAACTTTACATATAGAGAAAATACTAACATGTTGAAAGGGAAGGAAAACAAATATATCTGCATAAGTAGGTTAACATATAATTTATAAGGATAACACAGACAGTAAACCATTTAATAACAAATCTTCTATAAATAAATAATAAGAATAAACGTATATTAATTATTATGATCCTCAAGTGAATCCTTTGACTATTTAGAAATGGATCTAATTAGTGGCTATCGAGCAGGCGTTTTATAAAAGGATCAGGTTAACTGCATAATTACCTCTAGTTTTCAACTATCTATAAATAATCTGTATCTATACTAATATATAAAACTTAGGTGTTTGTTTGTTTCTTTACTTAGATCTTGCTAATCTTAGGCACTATTGGTCCGAATTGAAAGATTCTTTCAGTGTCAGATAGCCCATTTATCGAGGAAGGCTATATATCAAAAGCCAGTTTTGTTGCAAATTCCACGGTTTTTGGAGTTTGGATATCGAATACGATAAAATTAGTAAAATTATTTACAGTAGCTATATCGAATTCTGTCCTAAAATAAATTTGGAACACTTTAAACTGCCGATTACTTTATGCCGTTTATGGTATTTGGGGTAGCAGTGTTTACTCCTGGCGGCAGCAGTTGTGATAGCATTGGTTTATCGCTGCCTAACTCAACGCGGTGGACAAGTCAATTGACCCTATCTGATTACGTACACTCGCCAAACTAAATGGTATATCACCCTAAAATTAAAATACCTTTATGGACATGCAGATTTTTTAAAATGATATGGAAAAAACTGTTTCTAATTCTTCTTCTTATAAAATGAAATGTTGGATTATACAGTAGCGGCTCAGGAAGTGGCCACTACAATTGCCCTATCTGATGCAGCCATTAAATCCTCCAGTGTGCAGTTGTTAGGGCACACAGGGCACGACATGAGGTGGGACAGCGTTTGCAATGCACCGCCTAGACAACCCATTTTGGTATCGTCCGTAAATCACCACCTTAACGTGTTACCCTTGCTTTGGTCAACCTGAGTTCAAAGTTTGGACTTCCAGACTTGCCAGGATAATTTATATCCAGGTGGGACAGGGTTCAACTGATTATTATATATGGCTAGCAACGCCCCTGCGAAACTGTAAGTACCATCGTCAATGGATTGCTGATCTAAAAGAAATGAGTAATGCTCTTTTGTTGAAATGCCTTCTTATGATGTATTGGGCCTGAAACAGCAATCTAATAAAATAGATATTACAATATTTATAGAATTAAATGAAATAATTTCTCATTCTAAAAATAAAACTATTTGTTGAGATTCTGAGTTCCAGAACGAAGCCATGTACTATTAGTCGAGAAGTAGACGAAGAAAAACATAACCAGATTTCTCATTCGTAATTTGGAGCAGTCCAATGTCCTGGTTACTAGCAGGTAATAAATTTAACATGCTCAAAAATACTGTCCATCAAAACTCGTAAATTTTCCGTAACTAGCTGCTAAATATAGAATGAAAGATGTCTTACTAACGTACGTAACGTAATTGGCTACGTATCGCATCGTACAACTTAACAATCTCTACTCAATTTCACAAGTTAGTTAATGAATATATATTTTTCTTGAAGAAAACTAACTTTTCTCCAGCTCCTAGACTACACATTTGTCACGCATGCCTTTATTTACATAAGACAGCGTTTATGAATAATAATATAGAGCGGACATTAATATAATATACTTTAGATAGTGAATAAGTCAACTTATCCAAAATTTTCCAGTTTAAGGGATCCAACCGTTCGAGTTTTGGGGTGGCAAAATATTTTATTCAATACATTCTTCTATTTTTCTACACATTTTATTAAATATTAGTAATACAAATTACACATAAAAACATTATACAGGGTGATATTGTCGCGGTTAGGATTAGGTTTCCAGGGTGTTCGGTACATGCAATGTGACTACTAGGTAATATTATTTGGAAGTTTTTTTATTTTATTCCTTTTTTAATTTTGCCAGAAATGTGTTAAGATAGTCCATTTATTGCTATGATGCACTCAAAAAGTATTTATCATACGCATGTTATCCCAATTAATGAAATACGCTAACAAACTTCTATTCTAATGAGGCATTCTGTATGCTGACAAATAGATGTTAATGCTTGCCTGCTGTAATTTATATGCTAAAATCTTAATATTTAGATTTATTGCATGAATGCTAACGGCGTAAATTTCTTAAATAAACGTTAAGCCAGGCGGTATGGCAGCCTTAATTGGCAAAGCGTCTGAACGCATTATAGGTACAGAAGATTCGAGAAGTTTGAAGTTCACAACTTTACATTTTTCAACATCAACGTCAGATCAGTTTCGTTGAATGGGCAATTAGTCGCCATCTTTCTTACCTCCCTTCAATTCTTAATTCAGTTCATATAACAAATATGTATCTGTTTGTTATGTGTGGGACGGCACGTTTCTCGTTATTATACGACGCTAATTGATTCCAGATGTTTTATTGTGCTTGTAAATACAGTCTATGGGTCCGAGGTAAATAATAATATATTTAAAAAATACTCACTGAGCAGATGGGCATCGGCCCCCGCCAGCAGCTGATAGAGCACGTGAAAGTTACGCTCACCCTCCGCCACGCAACACACGCGTTCCTGTAGAGGAGATATTACTGTTTTATTCATTCCTGACCCCGAATTTAGGAAACCCAAAAGGGGAAACCTAGACAGCAAAGCTACTAGTTTGTATTAAGCCTTGCAGTAAAACAAACAGCTGTACGTGTGATTGTAGTGTACGTTAGCAACAAAATTGTTTAGCAAGACGTGACGTCATGGATTGCTGTACGGTTTCGTGATTTATGTATTTAATTTAATGTATTTACATTTACAAAATATCAAAGAATCTAACATATTTTAGTAATTCCATCAGATTTATGTAATATTTAAACCTATATATATCAGAAATAAGTCCAAATAAAAAAATATTCAGATTTATTTTAGTGGCAACTTCCGTATTTCGGGGGCTAGAAAACCACACACAGCTTATGATATTATTTGGGGAGGATTTTAACTTTTGTTTAAGCAAAGGTATAAATTATTTTAATCAAATAAGTTGTAAGTTTGCTTTCTATCGAACATTGAATACTTTAGCATTCACTTTACCTTTTCCAATAGGTCTGCATGTGAGAATACAAATACAAATATGAATAGAGAAATCAATATTCATAAACAAAAAAACAAGTTTTTTTTAAAATTTTCTTATTTCATTTTTTATGAACAGAATTTGGGGAGCCTCCGGGAGTATAGATGTTTCAGTATAAAAATGCACGCCCCTCAACTAATGTGTTGCGCTTGCTTATGTGTGCGCAGCGTTTTTATTGTAAACTCAAACACGCACAGTAAGCCATATTGACAAGCTCGCGTATATTGCGCCCACAGGTAATTTTGCATGTAAAGGTGAATCTTTGGAGGGGCGCGCATCTTTAGACTGTACACACTCTCTATATTAGGCTGGACCATTGGCGCAGTGGGCGGTGACCCTGCCTTCTGCTCCGGGGGGTCATCTTTGTACAGCCCGCGATTTTCGAGATTTTTTGAAAGATATGCGCGTACAACGCGAAATTTGTGTTTTAATACTTCGAAAAGATATTTGATTTCGTGTAAAAAAAAGCTGATTAAAACAAAACCTTGGACGTCCGGATGTCTGTGTGGATTTGGCGCATTGCGATTCAGAAAATAATTTCAATAAATATGAAAGTACCTTTTTTTATATTTTCACGCCTAAATCGCTGAGCCGAATTCGATGAATTTCGGTGTAGAGATAAATTGGACCTTGGAGAAGGACATGGGCAACTTTTTGACGTCTGAATGGAATTTGAAACGAATGCTTTAAAGGTTGAGAGTTTGTATGAAACAACAGGGACAAAGTTGCGAGTTGAAGTTAGTTACTTAGAAATGAGTCGTACATGCAGACAGCTCAATTATATTTCTATAGATAACATTACATAAAAGATGGGTTTTAAACGCTCAAAGGAAAAACCCAAATCAAAGTACCTAACAATAGTTATTTTTAATTCTTCTTTTCCGGTAACATAATTATCATTATAGCCCTTATCAATAAATCTGAATGTATGTCTGTTTGTTACGCTTCAATTTCTTAACTAATTTACTTGTGAATAGCTGTGCCCGCAACTTCGTCCTCGTAAAATTAGGTAAATAAAATAGATTCAATTTTAGCGTGTTATATAGCCTTCCTCGATAAATGGACTATCTAACACTGACAAAATTTCTGAAATAGTTGTTCCTGAGATTAGCGCGTTCAAATAAACAAACACTTTATCTATATATATTTGTGATGAAATTTACATATATTAATAAACATAGGGTACCGTTGCTCCCATATAAAAGTACTGTTTTGAGGGATACAAAAATAAGGCCAGCAAAACTATGCAATATAAAATTTTAACTAAAAAAACAGACTTCAAATTGTCAGAACTGGAGCGTATTACAATGAAACGGGTTCATCAAAATCGATTCACCCGATAGAAAGCGCTGAGGTGACTAACATAAAAAATACAGTTGAATTGAAAACCTCCTCTCTTTTGAAGTCAGTTGAGAATAGATTTACTCCTTAAGAAGGCTTTACTGCTTATTATACTTACTGACTGGCCCGTTGGCGCAGTGGGCAGTGACCCTGCCTTCCGCTCTGGGGGTCGTGGGTTCGATTCCCAATTGCATAATTTACAAGATTAAAACATTTTTGAGTACCGCCAATTGACGAAACTACATAATATTAATGCAGTTGCTTTTTAAACCGCCTGCCTGTTTGCCCTCTTATATATAAAAGAATAGGTTTAAATAACGTTATTTAAGTTAAACGCTTTTATTGGCATCTTTCCAGTTCATCATCAAATCAGCTCAAAGTCGCTAGATTATTGTACTTTCTCGGAAAATAGGAAGTACGTCAAATTTGAACCTAACCTCAGGAAGTGGTTTAAAAATTCACTTCCAAGATTTGACCAAAAAAAACACGACAAACTAAATAGATACGTTTAAAACCTATTAAAAAGTATTCTTAAGCACTTTTAGCATTTTCAAACTACTTGAAACGCTACAAAATTCAAGTACATAACAAATGTCATTTTACTGGTACCTGTTTATTTTAGGCACTATTTGCAAGCGGTATATGTTAATATATCGGAGCTAGTATGACAGTCTGGCAGACTCTTAGAATTCAGAGGTACTAGTTTAATAAACAAAAGTTATAACTTGCGATAATCTAGCCAAATTCAAAAACAACATTTGTAAACTTGTAATTTTTAATTATTGTATTTTTTTTTGTTTTTGTCTTCTATCTTTTCTGTTATTGCATAGTTATCCTTTTAAAATTATATGTATATAGTATCAAGTTAATTATGGCTGCAGATTCTCCGGCAATGTTGAATACATCTACAATTGGTACATATATCAAAAGTGTAACTTTTTAGGTATATTTTTGTAAATGTTTAACAATTGGACGATGATTTACCTAATAAACGGGAAAAAATAAGAGGACAAACCGGCTGCTGAACCAATCTCTGATTAAACCAATTCATTGTTGGATGAATTCAAAAAAGTTAATAAGACACACTCAGACAGATCTAAATGCAATAATTTACGCTCTGAGTATTCGTATTACCTATTCAATATCTTTGATGCGTATAGCTATTAATATATTTTAAAAACATCTTGAATGTTTGTTTGTTGGAATATATGCGATGAATTCATATAATGAAAAGTATATAGTATACTGGTCTAGGGTATAATAGGCTGGCCTGTTGGCGTAGTTGGCAATGACCCCACGTACTTCTCCGTGGGTTGTGGGGTCGATCCGAAACACGGAGGAGGTCGGATATCAAATATAAACCAGTGCTAGAATGGGTCACCCATCTATCACCCGGTTGTAGTTTTTATTTCCATAGAGTCATCAACATTGGCCCACCTTAACATTATGAATGTAAATATTGCAAACGGGGTATAATCATATATGAAACTTTATTAGCATTAATTGATTTCGAAGAAAGTCACAGAATATTGCCGTACTCGATATATCATATAATATACCAATTGTTTGCTTTAAACTGTCAGTTTTGTCGGCAGTCCTCATGATTGCTTTGTGCTTTTTTCTTATACGAAAAAAGTTGGCTTAAAGCTGGTTTAATACTATTATTCTTCGACCTGCCGGTCACCTGACAGGCCTTTGCGGGGAAGTTGTGGATGAGATTGGCCCAAGAAAGAAGAAAGTGGACGAAGAAGGGAGAGGCCTTTGCCCAACCGTGGGACATAGTAGACTAATTAAAAAAGCTCTCTTTTCCGAATTAAATGAAGTACTACTCATGTTTAAAGGAGTTCTAGTAGAGGAACGTACATCAAAGCGACTTGTTTTAGAGGTGGATTCGATTTAGAGTCCGTTACGTGAGCATTTATCCCAAATTAATGGACGCACTCAGAGCAGATCTACTGTGAAGCGTTTCACGTAACGGAGCCTGTGATTTGAAGTTAATCAAAAATTGAGGTCTGAATTTTTTCCCATTTACAACAAAGAACAATTTAGTTCTTTGATATTTTCTACAATCGGAACACTAAATTTATGAAAAAAATAACTTTACTTTCACTGACACGAAGCTCGCAATTGTGTTCACCGAAAGCTCTTTAAATAAAAAGGATCTGACGGGCAGCTGCATTGCAATATACAATACTCGTCCTGTTCCCCTAATGCTGCAATTAAACGAGGGGAACTGCTTCAAGGATTTGTCTCCGCTAATTAAAGAACAGCCGCAGTTTTCCGAGAGTTTTCTTTGTTGTTTTTACGTCAATGGAATGTGAATAAATACAGCGCCACTTTTAGCTTCTATATTTGTTACATATATCTATATATCGTATATAAATATATATAATATATACAGGACTATATGACACACGGACGTCTGTTCCTAAGGTAGACAACTTAATGCCTGTGTTATAGGTAAAATATATAAATGCCACTATATTTTTTTGTGTGCAGAAGTAAACAAGCTATGTATAGTCGACCAAGAATGTGCTATATCGTTTTGGATGACAGCTCCTAGTTAAAGGAAATTTTGCTAAGGGTTATTGTTAGTAATTAACGTAATGCATAACAAGCAAAAATAAGCCTTTTAATTCATTCATTCATTTGCTCATCAATCAATATTCATTCATTCTACGACGGTAGCTCATACAAACAACACGTATTACTGCAGTCAGTGAATTAAAAGTGTACGTTACAATGCATAAATGTGATAATTGTGTAAAAACTATAACAAAGCGAAATCCTGGGTTAGAAATATCCTAAAGAAGTAGAAGATAAAAACTTCATGGGGGAAAAGGACATAGAAATTCGCATCAGCGGTACATTACGAGCAGAATCTCATTAGGACATGTTTTATGATAACGCGAAATCCTTTTTGACGGATAGTTTCATGGCGGAGGCTTTTGTGTGAAGAACTAACAAAGATTAATGAGAACGCTATATTTAGCGATGTGCAGAGTTATTTATATTTTTGAAATATATGTTATTTTACATTTATGGGTACGTTATAATAAATACTAGAGATAAGCGGCTGGTCGAAATACGCCCACAAACCTTTTTGCGTGCAACGACATATATCACATACAATTTGACACTTAATATAATGCTGGAGCCAGGCTTAGCTCAAAACGTTTGTACATTTCTGTCCTTGAAGACTGCAAAGTACTACAAAACTTTTCGCAGCTACACAAAGTCCCCGGTCATACTATATGATCATTGAAATGATCATTCAAATGAAGCTATGTCTGGCTCCGGCGTAACACAAGGTTGTCATGGTTACGCTTGGACGTCGTCCAATACATATGTGTAAATTGTGTAAATCATATAAAAATGGTCTGGATTCGACTTTTTTTAATAATTTTATATATTAATATTTCATATTAATTATTTATAATTTATGTATATAATGTACTTAAATTTAAATAATAAGAAGAACACTATATACATAATAATAATAAAACCTAATTCAAAATTAAACTAAAAAAAACATAATACATAATAAAAATAAAACAAAAATATAGAATGCAGAAAAGAATTAAAAAAGCTGATCCGCATCTGGAGTGATATTGCTCATCACAGCAGGATGTTCAAATGCATAAATTAAGCGATAAACCTCATAGCAGCAGGATATTAAAGTATTGACAGCAGGATAAGTAGCGTATCTAATACTACAGCATGGAAGAAAACGTTTGTAGCATATCTATATATGGATAGTGCTATAAATATCACAATGTGGAAATTAGCCCAAAAGCAGCGCTGAAATAAGTGAAAAACAATCCGTTAGATTATAATTAAGTTTTTGCTTAAAAGCTTCAAAGCTAAACCATCTACGGCAACAGGAGCTGGTTTTTCGGTAATGTTTAAGTCTGCGCATGAAATCATTCAAATCTGTGATTACTGACAATGAAACTGATCGTCGTAAAATTAGGGTTGATAAAATAATTTAAATTATGATGTGTGGGTGTCAGGGTTTTAGTAAAATAACGAGTTTTAGTGAACTAAATTTGATCAATAATCGATATTGATTATGAAATAATGAATCTAAATTAACATCTTATAAAGATGTTAACGTTAAAGTAACGTGAAGGAAAAGTTATGTATATAATTAATCAATTTAGTATTGTGCTTTGTTGGTGGTGTACCTTCAGGTTATGACATTGTACCGTTTTCCTTTACTTTTTATTGGCGGCTCGTTAAATTAAAGTTAATCTATAAAGTTCTTAATCATTCATAACTTGAATGTAGATTTTTACCTTTTCTAACGTGCTGTATTATTTACCAACTGCCTAAGTCGTTTCATATTTCCACGGAACCGTAAACTATTCAATGATTCAACATGAAATCTTTCTATGTAGGTCAGGTTAATGAAAAAGCGCATGCGAAATGTGCATTGTAATGGAGAAATATTATGCTACTAAGTAATTTCCGCCTGTTCTCCCTCACCATATCTCACAATAAAGATTTTGTTTATTTGGCAGGTTTATATTAACAATGGAACAAAACTTTTCATACATATTCGGGTGACCCAGCTCCAGCTTCCAAGGAGACTCATTTGTGTCTAGGCAGCATTTTTTATTGGCTGGTTAGTAGGTCGATGTTTGTAACCCAGAAATTGGTACACTGTATTAGATGTTTGATTAAGAGTTTATAGTACTAGTTTCTATTTAGGTTATGTTGTTCTATTTCTCAGGGGCAACTGATAAGATTCAGACGGAAACGGAAGTGCTCTCTCAAGTATAAAGCTTCCAGTGACGGTCAAGTTATTTAATAAAAGTTAACAATTATATTGGTTATACATTAGAATAACACATAGGCTATAAATTATAAAGGTATTGTGTGAAGTCTCCAAAATATAACCATAAATGTAGTAGGAGAAAATTCTGCCATCTGCTAGCTATTCTGGTGTGCGCTGCAAAAACCGTTAGAGTTTATCTTAAATAGTTCTAAAAAAGCCTGCGACATCATATATCCATCTTTCTTGATTAAGCCGTTAACGTCAAAAAAGTGAAACATTATGGAACGGGAAAGGAAACTGAGTCGGGGACAAATTATAGAATAATAGAATGTAGTAAATATTAAGTAACCCAATGTTCAGGCAGGACTGCGTCTGCCGGATCCGCTAGTACCTGTATATATCATTGTGCAATGCCTAATTCATTAAGAGTAATAATATACATACATATATCCTTACAGGCAATGCGTTTTGCACTTCTAATTATGATGGGACAAGCCCGTCTGCTTCAGGTATATCACAACGAATAAACGTAACATTTGTAGTTAAATCATTGAATCATTAGAATCGGGCGTTACATTGCAGAAATCTGTGATAAGTAGTAAAACTTTGCTTAAATGTGCTCTTTAGTATCTACTATTGCCAGAAAGTGTAATATTTCTATAGGGTTTATAGCAAAAAAAATTTAATAAATTTAACATTTCCTCCCAAACACTCGAAGTTGTCATGACGTCCCGTACATCATCAGTGCGATCCACTAAGCCCACATTCGCACGAGCGTTTAAAAACCGTCGCGTTAAATCTCGGCGTTGGCGCTTTTTCAGCGTCGTCGATTCGAAAATATACCGTATACGGCAACTCTGAAGAGTTGAAAATAAAACATTGCTCTATAAAACAGCGTTATAAAAGCGCTGCCGTGTGTTCACACGGATAAACGAACATATGGATCGCTAAGTTTATGTTCATAAACTTAGAAATCAATATGTTTCATCCAATCCATATGGATTTGCTAAGTTAATGTTGTGCATGAAAAACTAAACTACTTTGCTTTAATCCGCGAATGAATACGAGGGAAAATCAGTGTAATGCTGCAACCCGAACCAGTTTGAAAGGTTCTTTTAGTGTTCGATAGCCCATTTATCGACGAAGGCTATATATCATCACGTTAACTTTTCACCGAATTTTACGCCGTCGAAGTCGCTGATAACAACTAGTATTTAATAAATAAAGCTGAAGAATTCGTTTGTTTGCTTGAACGCGTTAATCTCAGGAACTGCTGGTCCGATTTGAAAAATTCTTTCAGTATTAGATAGTTCATCCATCGTGGAAGATTATAGGCTATTAATCATCACCCTAAAACGGAACCTTTTTTTTTTTGCCTAATTTTGCCCATCCAAAGACGCGGACACAGCTAGTAACAGATATAAGAATTGATTTAGAGAGATAGACAAATAAAACTATGATATGCATTCAATTTATAAAAAAAAATGTGTGAATTTTTAAATCAAATCCAATCAAAATATGATGTTTTATTCAAGTACACTTTTTACAAGCCCTTTTAAATCGTCAAATATTTTAAAAGCAACTTTTCTGAATTACCATTCGGAAAAGTTGATCTCCTTACGAAGATCCAGCAAGAAATTAGCAACTTTACCACATTAGTGTTAGATATAAATCTATGTTAACTATAAATTACAAGTATAA
The DNA here is from genome assembly GCA_024363005.1 of Charaxes varanes. Taxonomy (NCBI): domain Eukaryota; kingdom Metazoa; phylum Arthropoda; class Insecta; order Lepidoptera; family Nymphalidae; genus Charaxes; species Charaxes varanes. The sequence goes on along the minus strand of JANCMC010003772.1, from coordinate 1,416,940 downwards.
AGTACAAAATAATGTTTTAAATTTTTTTCCAGAAATTTTCTCGTTCTAAAAGAGTAATTTTCACAGAAACAACTCAATTATACTCGTGCATTCATCACACAGCGCCGTGCCATAACAAAAAAAACGTTTAAAATAAAGCAATTTATATTTCAAAAATGTCGCCTATTTGAATACGTGCTAGCGGTAATTAAAGTCGCTTTTTTGCTGAAGTTATAAATAAAAAAAGTTTCTCATTTATTTTCATTTTAAAATGCCAACCGTGCAGGTTAAAAGTAAGGTGAAATGTCACCATATTATATATATAAAATGGCCAAGAGTGTGTTAAGACACGCATAGAAGGGTTCCGTATCTGATACGCTACGAACGTATTTGTTAAACAACTTCAAAAGTTGTTGTCCGATTTCGTTTAAAATAATTTTCCTAATGAGTTTTTGGCATGTTTGAGGAGGTCATGGCATAATCAGTGGTCGGCATTTGAGTCGATCGCTAAGTTAAGTTGCTCTGGCTGCGACCGGGTGATAGATGGGTGACCCAAATGGTAGATTTAATTTCAGCGTGATGATATATAGCCTAGCCTTTCTCGATAAATGGTCTATCTAACGCTGAAAGGGGTTTTTACAACAGACCAGTAGTTCCAGAGATTAGCGCGTTCAAGCAAACACACAAACTCGTCTGTTTCATACATTAGTATAGATTATTTTTTTAACAAACCTCATTATATAAGAATGCTAACTTATTTTATTCATTTATTTGTATACAGAAAGAAAAAGAGGATTATGGTTATATTTGTTACAATTAAATTAATTTAAACTCGAATGATATCACAACTAAAATGCACGACAAACGGATAAGTTATATTGCTATTGGCCTTAATAGTTCAAAAAAAAATATTTATTTACTTGGTTATTTTTATGCTTGTTTTATAACGCATAACACCGTCCAAATCAAGTTTTATCATTCAATAAACTAATTAACATGCACGAATCGGTGCAGCGGTCTCGTTGCGTCTCGCTGCTGTGTCGGCGTGCTAAACTTTTGCAATCACATTGTTTTTTGACCAGTACTTGCTTTATAAAGCTTCGAAGTTCCCAGCAGGCATAATTTCGCCATAAGAAAAACGTAACTCCAATAGAACTGTACAAAATGGAACGAGGAGTGTATGAGATTTTACTGCCGCAAGAATCGTATATCTTCACCGAACCCAGATAAACAAGGTTAGTTTGGCGGCTCGGTACCTTTGGTTGTGAAGCTTTAGATGTCCGTGTACTTGATATTTTTTGCTATCCCATCTCATCCCAGAAGGCGCCACCTTTTTACCACCCGCACAGTTTGTCGCAGATATTAAAATTTCGTTTTATAAAAATTATCGTCGTGGCAAATATTCTCGACCAGCTTCAAAAAAGGTACCGGTTTTAATCTCTTGTGACGTTTTATTTCACCGGACTGTTATTTAAAAATAAAAAAAAGTTTAAAAGTTAGTCGAAATACGAAATTTTGAAAATCAAAAGGGGAGTATACGCTCCAATAATCAATATTAGTTTCTGTTAGTTAATTTCGTGTTAGCTAACCCCCAATGCTCCTTTAATACCTACCACAAACTAACTACACACTCACCGTTAAATCCAAAAATACGCGGCAAAGAAAGCCACGTATGTAATTGTAGGACATTGACCGTCCGGTTACCAGTACCTCTTTCTCACATGAGATCGTCGTGAAGTGGCGGCAATGTTGTCACGTCAAGTGACGGTAGTGTTGTCGCGTTTCGTTCGGTTTGTGAGACTTCCCGGTGGCCTAAACTCGTTATTTAAAGGCCGGCAACGCTACTGTTTGCCTCTTGGTCGTGCACATATCCATAGGTATCAATAGGAACTTAGCTTGTAACATAAAAAAACCAGTGATCACACACACACCCAAGTGCGACGTTCGCACACATTATATCAAATAATCAACAATTTTATAGATTAATTGATACGATCATTAATTTCATAACCAGTTGATAGATATCTAATTTACATGTAAATATAAACCATCATTAACATAAGAACGATGCTGTTTATGAAATGGTTAATGAAAAATTAATTAACGCGCTATGGCTTATATCATTAACGGATAGTAATTGACTGTAACTTCGTCTGTATTTCTATTTAGATATAATTTCTATTTAGATATCGTTATGGCTTACCATAACGATATCTAAATAGAAATTAGGCTAGGCCAGAAAAATCCTTAGGCGCTGAGCCTAAAATATTATTTCGAAGTTTAATAATTTACGTAAGTTAATATGTAAAAAGTAATTGATTCTGCCAATTCAAACAGCTTTATTTTGATAGTTTTTCTATTCAGTGTAAAAAAACCCTTAAAAATGAAAAAGGTAATTATGCAGTTTGGTTGGTTATCCCAAAAATGCAATTTTTTTCTTCTCGAAGTTGTTTTTTTGCTCTGTAATGAGTGATATTCCGTCGGAGGAGACTGACATCTTCCACTTTTCGGGTTACGAATGCTGCAATAGGACATTTTGGAGCATTTCAACATTAATGTTAACATTATGCACACACAGATGCACACATTTCTGTGTTGTGTGTTAAAAACCAAAATAAAAAAAAACACGAAGCGGCCAGCGATCACCCGTCCATTTGGAGAATTGTCCAAAATGCCCCATTGTAGCATTAAAAAGTGCAAAGAACAACTTCAAGAAAAAAAAATAGAAGCATTTTTAGGAAAAAAAAAGAAAATGCATAATTACCATAAAAAATAAATCTAAAAACTAAACTGTACTGCAAATAGCTGCTTATGAAGTAGCTAGCTGCAAGTGAAAATTCCCCAGAAATCTAACTTAGAAGTCTGCAGACAAAACCTTTAAATCTGTTGCTAGCATACATAAATAATATCTAACTTAAACATATACCAATGTCTAAGAATCGCGGTCAGATACTACCAATTTTATATATGCATAGGGATCTAATTGAGGTCAATGACCCCTCCCTGTATGCTCGCGATCAAATTGATTAAACGTTATAATATATGGCTCAGCGCGTCGGCCGCTGCTTTTTAATTGTCTTAATTGGCAACCCACAATAAAATAAATTGGGACATGGGGTTCGACTCCTTGCGGCGAGGGTATTGCAGAAGAATAGTTCATATTTATTGCATAGTGCGTATTCATTTAAAAGAAAAACAGAGGCTAGCAACTGTCATAAATAAACGCTGGGAATAATTCTATATATATTGTGTACTCCGTCAGGAGTGCACGACTGAGAAGAAGAAGAAGAAGAAGAATTGTGTACTCCTCTATGTATGTACTTTAAAAAAAACGAAAGCAATACTATCTTACGTCGATGCTCTTAAATTATCTATAGACTTTATTAATAATGTCGGTACTATCGTAAATTTAACATCACTAATAATTGTAAAGGGCGCCCGCTGCGCGAACATATCTAATTTAATATAACTGATACTATCATGTGATGAAACTTTTACATCAGTATTGATGCCCATTCCACGTTCAAATATGGAACATTATCACTAACAAACACTAAATGTGAAAGTTTGTGTATTTTGTTAAGAAATTAAACAAACTACTGCCCGACTAATGGTAAGCAGCCATCGCAACTAGTTAAAATCAAGGATATTACTACCGCATTACCTACCCGAAATACGCATTTTTAAGCTTTAATATTTACTATTTTTAGTACCTTTACGATACGATGTTGATAGTAAAAGTTAAGTTTACGAGTATACCTTGCAGCTTGAATGGAAAACAGTCCTTATCAGACGCAAGTAGAGGTAACCCCAAAGAGTTCAATTCCGCACACAAATTTGCGAAAAGAAAAAAAAAACGAAATAACCCCCACTCCACCACATTTGTCACCTTCTATCGGTTACTCAATCAGGTTTATTTAAAGAGCACAATGCAAGTTTCGTTTTACGACCGAAGTTTTAGTTTGTTTGTACCGCCAACGCACCGCGGCTCTGCCTGCCTTACTCAGAGGCTATTTCGGTCAGACTGGTGTACTTTACTGTTTGCACTCACACGCGAGCGTAATATATTCGTTACATCTTACAAAAACTTTTGTCAATACTTTCTTAATACCGGAGCCAGACGTAGCTGAAAGTGTTTGTTCATTTTTGTCCTTGAAGTCCACAAAGTGCTACAAAACTTTGTACAGTTATGCAAAGTCCCCGGACACACTGCACGATCATTGAAATGATCATTCAAATTAAGCTGTATCTGGCTACGACATAAGAGCCATACTATAGTCGTGTAATGACGAAGTCGTAGTTTAATCAATGGCCGGCTATTGTGTCGATCGCTAGGTTAAGAAGCTCTTACTGGGACCTGTCGATAGATGGGTGACCCATTCTCGCACTGGTTTTTCAAATAGCGACCTCCTCCTCCTTCCTTCGACCTCCTCCGTGTTTCGAAAGGCTCGTAAACAGTGTATCCTGATTAATGTAACTGAGTGATATTCAGGAGATTATTGGGGTTCTGAGGATGGCGTCAGACGACAGTGGGTCTTCTTAAGTCACCTCACAGTCACATCTCCTGCCGACTGCAGGGCCCTGGTACTAGACCGGGTTAGTAAGGAAGAAGATGATGAAGTATATTCGAGTAATGGCATTCAAGGTGGCCAGTGATAGTGGTAGACAGTGACTCTTTTCTGCAAGGATCGCACATGACTTGTAAAAAGATTTCCTTCCCTCATCGGATCGGATGGAAGACTGAGGAAGGGAGAAAAGTTGCCGAGGTAGGTAGAGGTAGGTAAGTTGAAGAGCCGTAGGTGAACTAATTGTGTCAAAGTAACTGATCATGAAGTTGAAATTTGAAATAGAATTTTTTTTTTTAATTGTTTGGCTGTAAACTCACCTTTTACAGACGATAATATTATCTAATAACGCCGAACGCTTAGGCCGATCGTGCCTCTTTATCTCTTGTTCCGTGCTCTCACTTTCATAATCCGCTCAGGCGGAACGTGACAATGAGTCAAGCTTTTCCGTGAGCGTTCATCGATTCATAAGACGTTATCACTTCAAAACTCTTATATTGTATAATCTAAAAATGTCACCAATCACGCACAAAGATACTTACAATTTTAAACGGAACAGAGAGCCTTCTCCCATTCAAAGTCGTTTAAAACAGCACTCTCTATTTACTCTGATGTCATACAATGCGCTTGCATTGTTTCTTCAATATGGCCGGCCCTGACATCGTTTGATTAATAATGATACTCGTCTGCTTAACGATCAAGACCAATTCGTCGTTCTATATCAGAGTTCATACATACATATCTGTAAATCGAGAGACCAGACGTATGTTCGCGATGAACTTTGAAAACACTAAATCGATTTTGATGAAATTTTCTAAGTATCTATTTAGAAAACTATACGATACATGGTAATTCGATTTTTTACTATAATATAATTGATTTAGTAAGTCAGCGTTCGGGTACGCCAACGTCGTCCTGGTCCACTAATAAACAATATATCAAAGATATATATTTAAATTAAAGAAGGAAAACAAGCAGTTTTTACTAGAAATCACAAGTGAGGAACAGGATTAGATAATAGGTACTAGATTCCCTATTAGGAGAACGCCGACAACATCTAATATGGAAGAAGCGCCTCTAACAAGTACACTGCGTCTAAGCACTTCCATGGCCAAAGCTGAAACGAGATAGATATAGCCATCTCGTTTTAGTGCCACTCAAGCGTAAGGGGAACAAACAGGACGACCATAGCGCTCGAGAAAATAAAAATAAATTCTCTTTAATTGCCTAGTAAACTTGAAGTGGACTTTTTAATTGTTCCGGGAGCGTAAAAACAATAGAAAGCAGAACGAACTTGTGTCGTTCAAGAAGCGCAGGAATTTTCATTATCAAAGACAAAAAAAATAATAAAATGATACTGCCGCCGTGTCGTGTCGTTAAGAACTTCCGCAATGTTTTTTTTTTAAATAATAGACACACTTATAAGGCTATAATGTTCTTGGAGCAAGAATTAAAATGCGTCTAGACATGGCAATTTTTTATTTAAGCGTAGGTTATCATAAAATTTGTAAACTTGTAACATTAAACAATATTAATTGGCTTTTGGTTTTATTATATTGAATAATTGAAATTCTTGTTGTGGAATGTTAATTATTTATTATTACAGCTGTAATTCTCCGTACAATTAGAATCTCGTTAGTTACTGTTCTCTGAATTCAGTAACCTAGATTAATTCTGGGAACGAGTAAACTAGAGCAAATTTGTTGTGACTCTAGGGTCTTGCATAAATAGTCTTATATGTGTAGGTTCTTATATATATGTTGTAACAACAATATAATATGAAAAAATATATATGGTTAGAATAGAATATTCGTGATTCCCGAGCTTTATATAACACGCTATATTTCATATAGTACTTACGAAAAAGTCCGGACGAGTATTCAATTATAGTTCATACAGAGTGAGTGATGGTGTGCGATTGCTAATATTTTTATAAGATATGCATTATTAACACATTAAATTATTAAAATAAAACCTTACGCACGTTAGTGCCAAAAGATTTACACACACATGTATACATTTTACTGTAAGATTACTTCAAAGCGTACACATAATAGCATGACAACCGCGACAAAATAACAATGTATTTTGTTAAGTAAGTCGTTTAATGTGATTAAATTGTCAAATATAGCTGTAATAAGAATAATTTTTTTGTATATAGCAGTATATATATATAAATATGCAAATAGCACTCTAATCTAAAGATTTCTGACCGAATTTCAACCAACCGGCGATCTATAATTCGTTTAATTTTTCCATTTCCACTATCCATGGGCGCCGGTAGGCACTTCGGTGCCTGCTGCCTGCTCGTCTGCCCCCTTGTAACATAAAAAAAAAACTAAATACACTATCCCACCAAAGACATTTTTATGCAAAACGTTACTACGACATAATGCCGGGGCCAGACATAGCTCAAAGCGTTTGTACATTTTTGTCTTTGAATACTACAAAGTTCCACAAAACTTTGCGCAGCCACACAAACTCCCCGACCACACTACATGATCATTGAAATGATCATTCAAATGAATCTATGTCTGGCTCCGGTACAAGCTCAGACTGTCAAAAAAATATGAAATCTCTTTTAGAACCACGCCTCTTACTCTATACGTCGTTACTTCAATTTATGTACATCTTTGCCAAAGTAGTTATGTGGATTGGCCAAATTTATTTACTGGTAATTTCTTTTCAGTTGCACAATAGTAACAAAACGGTCATGTCACAAATTCTGTAGAGTCAGTAAAGATACGAGTCGTGTACGAGAAATCAGTAGAAGTTTGTTTGTGTTCAACTGTCAATCACAATTCGAATAGCAAACTCGTGTCCCGCTGTATTCGAAGTTTATAAATTTATAGGCGATTTATGCGCACAAATTCCGCCTTCTAGATAATAAAAGTATAGCAAGGAATATGTTTATCAATTTTCAGATCTCTTGCGTCAAAATTTGTGAAATTCTCGTATAAATTTCGTAGTGTACTCCGAGTGAAAAGGGTTAGAGGGTAATAGTTTATAATTTTTTTGTTGGTTGTGTAATAACATTTGCTTACATAGCAAATGTCAGGTTTCAAGAAGTTCAGCACTACCTTACACGTTCTTATGATCATCAGTGAGTCAGTGTCGAAATTTGGGTATTTAGATATCAATAAAATCTAAACTATAAGGGATATTCTATTGAAACTTTGTACGTTTTATCACTACTTACATCATATTCCAATAATGTCCCATATAATATGTAATAAGAAATCTAATTTTTTCATATAAAATTTACATTATATAGTTAGTGTTAGTGATCACTATAAAGAGCGCGCTCCTAAACTTACACCTGGGTCACAAGTCCCAGGCACTGCTATGGTTCGTTCCTCTGCAACGCGATGGACCCGGCACCCGCCATTTAATTAGGAAGAAGTTGCCACATCCTCTGCAATTTAAGAGGACCCCGGTACTAGACCGGGATAACGCTGTGTAGAAGAGACACGAATCCAAAATAATAAACATTGCTCAGCCCTAAGTGAACACACCTATTTCAAATAGATTTTCCCTTTGCAAACAAACATTTACTTGATCCACTATACATTATTAAAAAGAGGTATAACCAAGTTCCGATACGCTTTATTCAGTATTTATTTCATTATATTTTATACCCTACGGCGATGGCAATAAAAAACAATATTACACAGCAAAAGGACTTCATAAAAGCAAAATACGATACGATGAATGGATGCCACGTAGTATTGTAAAAGTTATTGTCCTTCAAAGTCGTTTAAAGGATATTACTGGGACATCGGAGACGTAAAACCTCTAGATACGACCGTTTATTACAAGAGCAAAATGAGTGCGTCTGTTATCTTATAATACGGGAATTTTGTGTATTGTATAAACAATACACGACGTTCCCGTATTGTTTATACAATACACAACATTCCCGTTTAACTTATTATATAACGATTTTTGAAAAAAGATATTAAAGCAGCATTTCGCAAAGGTCGGCAACGCGCCTCGCGCCTCTTGTGATATAAATAAAAATTGAAATAAGTTACTTTTTCTGAGATTATGTTTCGTTGCGTGACATTATTTTGTTTTAATTTGGCTGTGTCTCACTAGTAGTTTCCCGCGAATTCCTAGAAAGTGGCTGTGGGGCGCGTTAAGATGAACGATGACCGATTGCCATCTGACGTAATCCTCGGAACCCCCATGATCTCTACACTAAAACCTTACGACTAATATCGTAAAGAGACATTATTCGGGTCCCACTATTTAACATGCCTTTCGAAACACGGAGGAGGTCGGATGTCAAATATAAAACAGTGTTAGAATTGGTCACCCATGTATAACCCGGCAGCAGCAAGAACTACTTAACCTAGCGATCGACTCAAATGCCGACAACTGATTAGGCCACGACCTCCTCAATTGCACCAAACGCTGCTTATGATATCTATACCCTATACTAATATGTAAAGCGAAAGTGTTTGTTTGTTTGCTTGAACGCGCTAATCTCAGGGAGTACTGATCCGATTTTAAAAATTCTTTCAGTGTCTATATAGTTATATCTTTTTCCCTTTTGGTACCTGCACCGCTTAATATTTAGTACTATTTTTCCTACACTCCAGGAAAGCTGGAAGAGATTTCTTTTAGAGATAAGTTTTTCCTATGTATACTTCCTCCCTATACTGTGTATTTTTCTGTATTTTAGTTTTAGGTACAAAATTAAAAATAAATAAATAAATAATTTATAAAGAAAATAAAAATAATAATAACATATAGTACAGGTGAATGTCTGTGGTTTTTGTGTAAGTATTAAAATTGTGCATAACTCCAGTTTGTCAGCTGATATGTTATAGCGGATATACTATATCTGGCGGATATATTATAAAAATAGCGGATATGTTATACCTGGAACCCCTTCCACACATGATAGTGAATGATATGATTTTTTAAGAAGAACACTAATTAACGAAACGATTTTTTCTTACTTCAGTGTGCTTGGCGTATTTTATGACATACATTATTTTGTAGTAGTGGAACACAAAATAATTCATCTAAAATAAAGAAAGTGTAGCAAACTTATAAGACTCGACAAACGGGCTAAAAAACTATCTCTTTCGTCATATTAGTGAAACAAACGTGTTTTGTTAATTTCACAGAGAGTATGCCCAACGCAAATTGAAATATTATTTCGCGTGTGCGAGTTGAGAGAATTAATTTGCAAGATTAAGTCTCATCAACCAACCAAGGTGTAATTGGGTTAACCCAGATTTTTTTGACGTCATAATAAATTCGTAGTGAAAATGGCTTAATGTATGACATGATTAAATGTATTTATAAGTATTTTATAATTTCGTTTTAATTATCTTATATTTACAAATAACATTAACTTTAGTGCTTTAGGGGTTGTAATATTCTCTTCTTTTTCATTTTGATTTTAGGGTTAATCTTTTTGTTAACTTGAAGGAGAGAATGCAAGGGAATTAGAAGTAGAGCCACGCTTGCCGCCATTTTGGTCTGCAGCCAAAATGGCGCGGCGCGATCAGGTTCCAGTACCTCTTTCTCGCATAAAATTAGCTTTCTTTTTTTTATTATTATTATTTATTTATTTATATAAAAAATTAACAATATATTTTTAACATTAAAAAAGAGCCATTAAACCACATAAGATTTGTCTCGGCACTTCGGACATTCACAAAGATACCATGATGTATTTAACGAATTAAACTAACTAATCTAAGTATACTAAAACTAAATTAAGAGCGCCAGGAGAGGTTTTCTTATCCTGAGATGGTGGTCACCCCACTTACACTGTACAACTTACCTCTTTTGTATATCACACATAGTAAAATAATCGAAATATCGAGTAAGACAACAAGTAAATTAGACAAAACGTGAGAAAGTTAATTATTTCCACAAAATGACGGTACTTTGTGCTCAATATTAGCGCCGCGTCTTAACTCTTAAATAATTGTCTCCATACTGATCGCATAACAGTTTACAACAGAAATTTCGAATACAATAAACTTCTAAGGAAAATCAAAAAATAAATTCTTTCCGCAGAGATAGACTTGAACTCGTGTCATTTCTTAAACCTTACACACGTTATACCACCGTATCTTACTAAAATTTAGTAAAATTATCTATCTAACTTGATATGTCACTGTATTTTGTATGTTGTGTTATTATATACTTTTTATTTATTATTAATAGACGCATTTAATTATATCTTAATGCTTATTTTGCAAACTGCTAACCGGATGTATTACAAGGTTTTACAAAGTTTAGAAGTTTTAAAGGCTCCAATTCAGGTAACGATGAGACGTTATTATTAAATTATGGGATTACAAAAAATTACACTTGCCAGTAGAATTAATAACAGACCTCCAAAGAGTAGCGGACGTACATGTCAGATTAGGTAATTTATCTGCGTTGAACGTAAATTTTTTGATGAACGTAACTTTTTGACGGATGGGACCAGTAAATTGATATGTCAATATGAATCTAATATCTACTTTTTCTCTATGGGGCATTAGTTTTGTTGAATTATAATCCAATTTTTAATATATTATATAAAGTTATTTAAATGGGTGTAATTAGAAAAGCCGTTAACTGGTATGCGAGACTGGCACCGAGTCGGGGATATTCACCTCCACCATATAAACATGTCGTCCAAATTGGCGACCCGACATTACGTAAAGTCTCCGAGCCGATACCGCCTGAAAAGATACAATCTAAAGAAATTCAAACTGTGATAGCCCACCTTAAATATGTACTAGATAAATACGGCAGTGTTGGAATGGCTGCACCGCAGATCGGCGTCAATATTAGGATATTTATACATTGTTAGTTCATCTCACTAAAACTTGACAACCGCAGGACAGTTTTAAATTCTATTTATTTTATTTCATTCCCCTGATTATAAGGAAAGTTTAAAAGAAAGAAAAAGTCTCAAAACTATTTAAAAATATTAAAATAGTGATGTTGGCGAGCCAACATTTGGGCAAAACAAAGTCTTACAGGTACGCAAATAAAAGATTTTTACAAGATGAGAGCAGTGTGAATATCTGTTTAAAAATTAAATATCGTCTAATCATACACAAGGAGTTAAAAACAACTAACAAAAATTAGACAAGTTCAAACATTCTGGTAAAACAGAAAGAGCAAAAAGCAGTAAGACAAAATTTGTAAAAACATATGTGCTACTAGCAACATATACAAAATGCAGTTTAATAAAATATAGTAATTAAAGATGGTATGTACCTGATATGCTAATTCATGGGTAGGAGTGAGCACAAGAGCAAATATACCATATGGGTCCTCAGCGAGATTCTGCAAAATAGGTAAAGCAAAAGCAAATGTCTTTCCAGACCCAGTTTTGGCAGCACCTATACAATCGTGTCCAGCTAAAATTTGAGCAATACATCCTTTCTGAATAGGGGTTGGTGATTTGATACCTATAAATATAATAGTTATGTAAAAATTAATTTTATCATACAAAGACAGAAGGCTATTTATACCTATAGCACAGGCTTTACATATTTTAAGTATGAGCGACATAACTTTAAACTTATCAAATATACAATGTTGTGTCTTGCTCATGTAAGTTTATTGAACGTAATAAATTATATTTATCTTATCTTTATTAAAAAATTAATTGAAAAGATTTCGGGTATACCAATTATTTAGTAACCTTAAATTATTTAAATATGCAAAAAGATAAGAAAAATATATAAATTATTAGCAAAAATATTTTTATTTACATACCTAAACTATTTAACTGCTTAATGAGCCATTGCTTAACACCTAAATCTTCAAATTCTTTAACAGAATTTTCATTCATCTTAAGCACATATTATTTCTATTATAATCGTATTAAATATAATCAAACATGTTTAAATTATTTTCTAACCTATATGAAATTCGTGTCAAAACTGAAAGTACTCTGTGATCTGTTTCTATCAGCCGCAATCGACTTCCTCCAAGAAAAGAGCATACTCATTACTCAAAGGCCGGCAACGCATATGTCGTCCTTCTGGTATTGCAGGTATCCATGGGCATCGGTAGTCACTGACGTGAATGCCGCCTGCTCGTTTGCCCCTTGTTATATAAAAAAAAATCTTTGTACGTCCCGCGAATTTCGTGATTTCGTGAGCTTTCACATCGTCCTAAAGTGTTCCCACAACTTGAGCAGTTTTGTGGTACACTTTATTGAAAAACTGTCACGCCTAAAGGTTTGTGCCTTAACATAGAAATTTAACTTCATACTTACATGTACTATCCGTCAGAAAAGTAATAAAATAAAAAATAGATACATGTATAAAATAAAAAACTACGCTAGCCCTCACAAGCTCAGCTTTATGCTACATTATTATTAAAGTATAACATTTATTAATTTTTTGTGTTCTTTAATGCGCTAAAAGACGAATCTTGGGATAGATGTTAGTAATGTCACCTACAAAAGTGATTACAATTGGTTACAAACAAAAATAATTAATTTCTTATTTCATCATTGTTGATTATTATTCAAATGCAAAATGTAAATAATTTTGGATCATAATTTATGGAGTAACAGGTAATTGTGTTGAATTTAGAATTTCGCCATTTTTTAACGTCGAATATAAAACTATTACGCGAAAACGTTTCCAACTCAAGTCCATTTCTCAGAAACACGATATTTCTTGTTAGTTTGTAAGAAAATCTGGACAGCTTCATTTGAATGGGGAATGTTACAGTGTTTTATTGAAAAAACTGCATTTTGGTACTCGATTATTACGAGGTGGTACTTGGTACTATGTTAAGAGTGTCAACATAGTCCAATCTAACTCTAGATATATATAACTGTTAATTATCGTATTATGGTATTTTTCAAAAGACTAAGAATTTATAACATTTCGTTGATTATTAAATAATTATTTATGAATGTTATACTTTCGGTTAATTATATTAAAGACTAGTTGTGCCCGCGGCCTCGACCGCGTAAAATTAAGAAAAAAAAAAAGTAGATTCATTTCTAGCGTGACGATATATAGCCTATATCCTTAATCGATAAATGGGCTATGTAACACTGTAAGAATTATTCAAATCGGACAAGTTGTTCGTGAGATTAGCGCTTTTAGGCACTTCGGTGCCTACTGCCTGCTCGTCTGCCCCCTTGTAACATAAAAAAAAAATGGTTATAAGGTAAGTAAAGGCCTTACAAACGGGTCAGAAACATCGCTAAGAAGGTGGACATTTCAGAATTGGTCGGCAGTCAAATGCTCCAACTTTAAAAATAAAGCGTACCGGTTGTTTTGACATTTGCCGATCCAGTATTTCGTTTTGAATGTATCTTGGGTAAACAGTTAGTCACTAAAGGCTAGTACACACTAGCAACTTTTGGCATAGACGGTATTATGCGAATTCATAGGGTTTGTTTTGCGATTCGTCGATTTAATTTGTTTGAATACGGTGTCGAATACACTTTTCTTACGTTAAGGATTTCGTAGACGCTGCATTTTGCCGCGAGTATTGCGTCAGATTAGGATAAAAAACCGCGCGTTTTATTAATTTTATGTGATAAGACCAAATTCAATGGATTCTTCTAAAAGAAATGCATTAATGATTCTAAATTTGTTTTTTTTATTTCAGAGCTATCACTAATTTTATTATTATACTGACAATGAAAACGCATTAATTTGCTTTAGCAATTGTTATTACTAGCAATGTAATTATGATATGACACTAATAAGTTATTTATTTTAAGTTTAGGTCTTACCCAAAATTTATAGCGGAGGAAGAGTATTAAAGTATATAAACCCTGACCTGCTTTATTGACATGTTTTTTTAAGTTCTTGTTTTAAGCTTGTTTAAAAAAAAAACCTTTAAAAACAAACATAATGACAAGAAAACCTCATGAATTATAATTATAAATGCGAGAAAAAGAACTGAGAATATTTCCATTTCCAAAGTTTCTCTTCGGGGGTCACCGAGTCGCCTCCATGTTTATTTATATTAGCAAACATGCTGTAGTCACCTATAATTGAAGTAGCACATAACCCAAATTTTTTGGTTATTTTTAAATATGAATTTAAAGTTTGTATCTTTTGCTGGATATCTTCGAATAAATAAAATAAAATTTACACCAAAAAAAACCGACTTCACATTGTTAGAACTTAACCAATTTATAATAGTGACCCCATTTCTAATTACATTCTCGTTGTCATAACGACGGAGGCTTTTTCGCAATACTCACGCTCTCTTACACATTTCTTTATAATTTATATAAAATTAGTATACATCCGCTAGGAACGGAATTTTCATTAAGACCATATTAATGAACTCAAAGGACTCTCGCAAGTTTAATTTACGCGAACAATGTTGCGAGCAACAGCTAGTCATTTACATAAAGCAAAAAGGCACCTTACACAAAATCACGAAAACCTCGGGACGAACATAGATGAAATTTGTCAAGGAGGTATTTTATAGTTATTGCTAAGAACGAATTTTTTGTTAGCACTAGATTAAGGACGGGAAAGGACTCTCGCAAGTTTATTCGTACGCGAGCGAAGTCGCCCGAAACAACTAGTTATGCATAATAATTATTATGTATAAATAGGTTATTTTAATATACTGAAGTTTTAATTTGATTCATTGTTATTCCTATTAATTTTGACTTGCACTGTTATTAATCATTTTTTATTTGATTGTAAGTTTTTTGTTTATTTTCCAATGAATTTATTTTAATGTTCTTAATTAACATGTCAAATCATGTATTTAACGAATTTTGTATAAGTAAAGTTATAACTTTCCAACAAATGGTAAATGAAATAAAAATACAATAATGTGTTATAAAAAACGTTTCTTTCAGATGTCGGGGTTGATTTTTGCTCCCAATGTGAACCAAACGAAGGGATTCTGGGATCTGAACCCCGTGCTCTCATACCATAGCGCGGCTACCGAGAGCGCGATACAGATCATTCTGGGCATCATGTCGATATTCCTGTGCATCATCAGTGTACTGCTTCTGGTCGGCGTTATATGTGTTCGTGTGTTTTTAATTTATTTAACTTTTTAATTTTATAACAAACAATAGCAAATCAATTTGTTTAATTGCAAGATTGTAGACGGTGAGAGATTTTACAATATCTATGCAATGTCAGGCCACAATATGCCATACTCAAAGTGTTTGTACATTTTTGTCCTTGAAGACTACAAAGTTCTACAACACTTTACGCAGCTACACAAAATCCCCGACCACACAACATGATCGTTCAAATGAAGCTGTGTCTGGCTCCGGCATTATAATAACAAATAATTCTAAACTATTACACATATCTTCCTCAGAATACCCCAGTGCTAATACTAATATACCAGTGGGGGGCTGTTGTGTACTGTGCTGTGATATTACTCCGGTAGGCGCTTCGGTGCCAGCTGCCTGCTCGTTTGCCCCCTTGTAACATAAAAAAAAAATAGTATAAGGATATTCTGTATCAGGGGTGGCCAACCGGTAGATTGCTATCGATCGATATATCACGACTATTAGTTCAGTCGATCGAGGCGAGGCAAAAAAAATACGTAGAACAGACTGCGCACTGTGATTGCCAAATGCTACTCGCATCGTCTTGTATCATCGGTTAATCTAGTGGAAGATGCTCAGACGCAATGATTACATTAATATAGTAAATTATTATTTTTTTAAACTGGCGTTAATGGTAAGCTGATTTAAAACTCCTATTATAATGTAAAAGATTATTTGAATGATGAAAAAGCTTGGGAGTAAATTCCTCTAACCGTGTTTAAATCATTGTGAAATGATGATAACAAAAAAATACCCCATTGGGTTTGTAGCGAGCTCTTCTCAGTGCAGGTCGCGTCGGAATCCTTGTAAACTTAGCTTTTAATTTGTAAAATTTATCACCAAATGTTAAAAACAATGATTTAAAATAATAATAATAACAATAATAATGTTTCCGTTAATGGTTTCACAGCAAAGAGCCTCGACCGTCATCTTAAGAGGATCTAGCTTGATGGTTGGATCAAAGCCAGATACAGAAGGCGGTATTGCTTGAGACGGCACGTATAGTGAGGAGGTTCCTCTCTCTGGACCCCTGACCACCGGTGGCTTGAGGTCTTGCTCCGCTGCCGGTGGACATCTATTTTTTAAATATTTTTAAATGTTTTTATTTTTATACTAATTTTTAAAAATGCATTTAGAATAAGTGTACTGAATAAATGATAGATCTTAAACAATAATAACATACATGACGTTCATAAGTACTATAAAGTCTATATGAATAAAACATTTTTGATTTTGACTTGAATTAAGAAAAATAATGTTCAATTTTATGTTTTAGAGAAAACGAAAGAAGTTAATAGAGGTTAATAAAAAAAAATATTATACATAATTGTGTTGAATACACTACGCTGTTTCATATAAGATTTCAAGAAAAATATAATTAGTGGATCACAAAAAGTTTCATCTGTAAACAGTAGATCTTGGGTCTAAACAAGTTGGCCACCCCTGCTCTATACAATATAGTCCTAAGCGATTTAACATTATTTTACAATATTGCATGCTTTATTAATAATTAACAATCATATTATGTGTAAATATTTATTAAAACTCGATTTAAATTCAAAGACAAAATCGTGACACAAATATTATGTCAAGTTTACTGACCTCCTTGAACGCCGAAAAAGGCAGCAAGACCGAAACTGGTGCCCAGCGGCAGAGATCTTTGATAGAAACTTTCAGTATTGCATTCTTGTAATACCCGCAACTCATCATTCGAGAACCTGTACTGCGCCTGTGGGACCACACTGTTTTAACTCGACTCTTAGCTGGACCATTATATATCGGTATCACATAACCTTACCGGGGCCATACGCGAAGCGCCCGCCGAAGCGCCATCTTCTTGTCCGAAGATACTTGAGTCACTCATTTTACAATCACTAGCACTACAGTAAATTCTGTGATAAATCCTGAGATAAAGGTTGCAAAATAAAGGTAATTCAGTCAAAAATAGACTAGATTATTGACGTCTTATTTGACATTGACATTTGACAACTTAGATGCTAAAAATTGAAATCTCTATGCTTTTTCTTCTAACAGAAAAATTAAATTAATTTTATAATAAATAATGAGAAGCTATGCTAACAGGGACACCGTACCAATAAGTTAGAAACACAGAAATATAAACTTTTTATATTTCTGTGTCAAACAATACCATGTAATTTCTCAATTTGAATACCTCTCGCGCTTCTACTGTCTTTTACCCTAAAACATTTTGATCCTAATTTCGTATGCCTCATTATAAAAGTAGCATAAAATTACAATATCTATAAGACTTTGAACTCTCCAGATGTAATGGTTGTTTTAAGTAGATATATTATTATGGATAATTATGCAGTTTGAGTGCTTTTCCCAAAAATGAATATTTTTTGTTTCTTCTCGAAGTTCTTTGCACTCTAATGAAAAGTGATATTCCATCGGGGCAGGTTGACATTTTTTTTTTTTTAATTTTCGTGATATGAAAGCTGCAATAGGGCATTTTGGTGCAGAGCGATCGCTGTGTTAAAACAAAGATAACCGCGAAGCGGCCAGGGTGATTGATCACTGCGATCGTTCGACCGCTTATAACTTATCCACAACAGAGTAATTACCGTCGAAATGCTCCAAATTGCTCTATTTTAGTTTTCATAATTCGAAAAAAGTCAGCCTTCCCCGGTGTAATTTGACTCAGAATGCATACAACTTCCAAAAAAAAAAAATATGCATTTTTGGGAAAATTTGCGCCATGCTTGTAGTCTAATTGGGTCGGCGCGTCCGAGTACCAGTACCTCTTTCTTTCATAAGATCGGCCTGAAGTGGCGGCAATGCTGTTACACCAAGAGAAGGTAAAGTTGTCGCTATAGTTGTCGCTGTTTGTGAGACTTCCCAGAGGCCTAAACTCGTCATTAATGGCCGGCAACGCATCTTTTTGCCTCCAGGTCGTGCAGATGTTCATGGGCGTCAGTAGGCATTTAGCTTCCTGCTGCCTGCTCGTTTGCCCCTTGTAATATAAAAAAAAGGACTCAAACTGCATAATTACCTTCTAATTTAAGTATATTCGAATAGGAATTATGAATGGAAATGATCAAGGCTTCATAAATGAAAGTTTATTGGGCTTAATGTAATAATTTACGACAAAATCATTTTTTAGGATCTTTTGGTGGATTTCTTTCAATGTAATGCTTCCGCATAGTAGATCCGAGATGGCTGTTTGCGGGTAATTCGCGTAACTTTATTTCACATTCCGGTATGTATGACAAACGTCCAAAGATGTGTCCAACGAGTACCGCCAGGATAACCTTAGGGTAAACGCCGAAGTGTGGGTTTCTTCTCAGGAATCCTAAAACAAACGTTCACAGAAGTAAGAATAATTAAGTAACGTAACGGAAACTTCAATTAAAATTTTTACGTTTTGAGTAAAACTGTGTTAATATTGTAATTCTTACTTCTATGAAGTTTTCGCGGCGTCCCTTATCGCCTACTTATACCTACGTACTTGTCTCTAGTTAAATTTAAACTACATGTTAAAACACGCTTATTCTTAAAGCGTATTATACCGTCGAAGACTATATCATAGATAAAACTGCTTGGAGCTGAGTCGCTCCAGCTTTGTACTTGATAGTTAACATGCAAAAATGTGAAAAACTAATTTCTGTAAAAACTATTATTAAACGAGTGGCTAACGAGGTTCTTGCTGATTCTTCTCGTGGCTCGACTCTTCGGAATCAGTGGTAGCTTTTATATATTTGACGATTCAAAACAGCTTATAAAAGTCTACATGAATAAAATATCATTTGAATTTGTATATAAATACCGACTATTTTCATATTCAACTAATAATTCGTGATATTTCATTTCCTATTCGTAACTCGAAAAAGTTAGAGTTTTTTGGGCACAGTTAATTAACTGTGCCCACAAAAGGCCACATTTTACACTCCAAAGACAGCGCAATGTTGTTATGTAATAAATGATTTATTAGCAAGCCGATGTTAAATTA
Organism: Charaxes varanes; assembly: GCA_024363005.1. Taxonomy (NCBI): domain Eukaryota; kingdom Metazoa; phylum Arthropoda; class Insecta; order Lepidoptera; family Nymphalidae; genus Charaxes; species Charaxes varanes. Next base: position 1,397,388 of record JANCMC010003772.1, on the reverse strand, counting down.
CCTACGACTTGATGTCCACATGATGCACTAAACTCAATATTTAATTATTTCATACTAACAAAATCTAAAAGCGGAGAAAAACTAATTATTACCGCCATACTAATTATCCTCTGATTTTGTTATTTGTATATTTTTCGAAGTATATTGTAGTATTTTCTTTAACAATATAAACAGACGAATATAGGAAAACATTAAAAATCACCAAGAGCGTGTCAAGACACGCTTATATAGACAGGTACCGTATCTGTTACGCGATAAAGGCAATTGTTAAATAACTTCAATACTCGAAGGTAAACTTCTAACAGAAACAGAAGCAGAAAATCTATCGTATGAAACTTGAAAAGTTTGTTTCATATTTGTCACCGTACATAAAGTTACCGTAGCGTACTTAGGAGAGCAATAGTTTCAAGTAAAGAAGTAATTCTAGTCTCCATATCTAATAGTTTGGATATCCTAGGACGCAGACCACTTTGCAAAACACTTTGAAGACAAATTACTCGAAAATGGTACCCATTATAAAAAAAAGCTTTGTAAGAAACCTTGACTTTATTTTAAAACAGCTTTCCAATGATATCCACTATTTGTGTGGGATTGAATAAAAAAATTCAACTCCACTTCACATATATGGGAGCCACCCCCAAAATGTAAATTAAATATATTATTTTAAGATGTCACAATGAGAATCTATACGCGGTACATAACTGTACCAAATTGAATACATTTATGTTTACTGTTGTAGAAATTAGGGCAGACAAACGTACGTACAGAAAGAGCGAAACTAGAAGGGTTCCTCGTAGGGCTATGGAACCCTAAAAATTAAACAACTCGAAAGGTATAAATCATAACAGATCTTATAAAAGGCAAACAGAAGCAGGTGTAATACAAGCTTCAATATATATTTTTAGGGTTCCGTACCGAGAAGGAAAAAAGGAACCCTTGTAGGATAACTTCGTTGTCCGTCTGTCTGTCTGCCTCTTAAGGCCCTTTTTCTCAGGAACGCATTGAGCTACAAAGTTAAAAATATTACGTACGGAAATATTAATGCTCGAGTTTTTATTTTTTTATAGTGCTAATGACTGTACTAAAATATTAGACTTTTACAGTTGAATATTAATTAATTAATTATTTAAATAGGTATCCGTATTTTTTACCTTGCAGGAAGTATGCATAGAATTACGTGTTATTTCTTTCTTTAGTTTAGACCAAACCAAAAATACGTCAAATTTCACCCGAAAATACGTCAAGTTAATGGTCATACCTATTATACTGTATTTTTGTTCTAAATTGTTTCATATCGTGAAACATACTAATAACTTATTAAAACAAGAATTAATTATAACCTAAAATTAATACTACAATATAAACATTTGAAAAGTTATCTTGAAAGACTAAATTAAACCAATAAAGCAAATTCAAATTTGAAGTTATAAAGTCTTATAAATCGATGACCGCCGGTTGCACGCACAAAAAGCATGGCTAATTGTCACGTTCCGCCTAAGCCGAGCGTGCAAGCGAGAGTGCAGTACAAGCGGTAGAAAGGCATGATATAAGCAAAATCTATCGTTAATTTCATTAACTTTATTTTATATAACTTATATAATATTAACGTTTGAGAAAATTGGCAGTAGCCTACTATTTGATATTAGGCTTTTCCTATAATTTATATACTCGTATATTGTCGTTCTTTTAATAATTGACATTATAGATTGTTTGTGTTGTTTGTAGATTTCGATATATAACATCCAAAATCACTTAAAGTGGCTGATGTTGTAGAGTCGATTCGATTGGATATAAATCGTTTTTTAAGGAATAAACTCTGAATATATTTCCTCCGAAACATAATATGTACTTGTAGTATTCAAAAATTCAGTGTAACAGTGTTAATAAGTGAGTGCAATTGTCTATGGGCGTAAATTATTGCTTAATGTAATTAGGTTCGCCTCCTGTTAACTTACTCCTTGTTATATATAAAAAATAATTGAATCTTTGAATTGTCTCTGAAGGATCAAATATTATGAGTTGATGTAGAAACTATTCCTCACCATATTTGACTCCAGCATAGGCGAGTGTTGCAAACAGTGTGCTGTAAGGGAGACAGCGGTAATAAAAACTCTCCTTGTCACATTCCTCTAAAGCCTTCATTTCTTCTTGGGTAAATTCGTAGTACCGCTAAAAAAAAAACAAATATTATTAAAGTAATTTGTTATATTAAAAAAAGTAAGAATATTTGATGATATAATTTTATTGGTTTGTGTTTAATTATGAGTCACGTGTTTCTACATATATTTTTTATTTGCAGTGGTTTTTTGACGTGAAAACTTCTTTAGACGCTTTGGGCATTTTTGGGCATGAGAGAAAAACCATTGAATTCGCGTCATCATCATCGAACGCTGTGCATGAGCTACTTAAAAAACGAACACTGGCAACTCCAGGTGTCCCAACGGAAGTGAAAACGAATCGTCAGAGGTGTCGGTAACGGTGTTTGTGTGACTGCCAGTTTTTTTTTACTAATACAGCTACACAACGATGTATAGATTTTTATTAGTTTTTAATATTTTTCAGTTTACAATTTTTGGTTACATTTAATAAATCAATTATGATAAAACTTACTAAAGGATGAGTGACGTTACGTATTGGAGGCATTCAGACAAATCCCACCAAACTACAATTTTGTGTAAAGAAATTTATTTGTAATGTAAAAGAAAAACCGTTTGCCCCCTTTTACACTATTAAAAAAAAAACCATTTAACGTACAACACATGTATCCTAGTTTATTAAAATTCCAATATCGTTTTAAACCACGCCCGTTCTCAAAATCTCCGAAGATTTTTTGTGGCCGCTCACCAAAATTTAACACGGACCCAGCTTAATAACAATGGCCACCAAAAAAGGTATTTTGGACGGCTTAATTACATATTGAACCTTTCTAACTGAAAATTTCGGTTTAAAAAAAAGGCAAAAAATAACGTTTTTGTAATAATAGAAGGAAACGCAAGCGTACGGGTTTTTTTCATCAGATTCGACCGAAATATTGAACAAATGTATTAATACGTGAAGCACAAACTTTCTGAGTATGAAATTTGGCACAATTATAGTTTACATAGAGGACGGTGTACGAATGCTAATATTTTTATAGAATATGCATGACAAATATGTTAAATTATAAAGATACTACCACACGCACACCAATGCAAAACGATTTATACACACATGTATACATTTTACTGTAATATAAAACAAAGTCATGACGACCGTCGAGACATTAATTGTAACAATGTAGTTGTACAAATAATTAAAATTATTTATATAGTTTTAAATAAGCCTATAATACACAAATTTAAAGATTTGTGACCGGATTTTGACCAGCCGGCGATCTCTAGATCTTATAAGCTTATCAGCGAGGGATGTCATAGACCCTCAAATCTTTTAGCAGGCCTTTAAAATGGAAATACATTTAATGTATTGGTGGGTATCAATCTACCATCTAAAGTAGCGGGCAAACTGGTTTCTGTCCGTGGCTTTCCTGACTCCCCGGTCATGCCATCTGTACACACTTATCTCTTTCTTACATATATTAAAATGAGCGAGACAGAATACATACATTCTATTGAGTTGTATGCCTAAAAACCTAGCGTTGTAACCTCTCGTGTAAATCTTAATTTATAGCTTTATCGTAAATTTTGTTTGGTTTTGTTTTCTTTGAATAAAACGTTAATGAAATAAAATAACTCCTACCTTACGTATGAATTCATCAATATTTCTTTGCCGGTAAATGTATACAAGGAAAACGTGCTATCGATGTTTTTGTTTTCTTTGGCAAAGGTAAGGGGGGAGTCCTTTATCCCTGGAAAGATCGCTCTTTCATACTTTTTCCCAGTTTGTTCTTCAGCGAACGCAGGAAGATTTCAGATACCGGGCTGCGTTACACACAAGTTTTGCACTTGGTTTGAATGGACTCACGAATATTACTTAATACAAAAGAATCGTTTTACAGAATATGATTATAAAAGTGTATTCTGACTCAAGTATAAGAATGCTCTTAGATAAAGGCCGAGCTTGGTATCCCTGTAAATAGAGCCCATAATATTCATTACTCTTAAATAAACAAATTGAAATAAATTATTTTCAAATAAAAAACCAAGCCAAATAGGTTCAGTGCTAAATCGATGCAAATGGTACCGACTATACATCAGAAGGTGTCTACTAAATCGTGTGACAGTAGTAATTATTTTTTGCTTTTTAGTTCCTAGATGTTGTTTTAAGGCGGTTTTCTTTTAATCGAAAAATAATTTATTTTAAATTTTTAGTAAAGTTTAATACATGCATTTTGCCTTTATATGATACTAACTGATCCGGCTAACGCTGTCCTGCCCGAAGTTTCGATTACTTACTATTTAATATATTGTAATATCCTATAATGTTGTCCTCGTTTCCTTTTTCTTTTTCATTCCCGTTCCATAATGGTTTAGTATTTTGGCATTAATGGCTTAACCTTTAAAGATAGATATGCTGACGCGGGCTTTTTAAGATAAACATTTCATTGATACACTATATACGTGTAACTGTAACGGTTTGTGCAGCGCACGCCAGAATAGCTCGCAGATGGCAGAATTTTCTCCTATTTACTTGACATTTATCGTTATATTTCGGACAATTTGCACAATATGTTTATAATTTATGACCTATGTGTTATTCTGATGTATAAACTATAGTATTGTAAGGTTTTATGAAAATCAATTACGTAGTTTTTCCGTGAAAGAGCGTCAAACATACATCCATATATCCATGTGTAAAAACTTTCGCGTATATGATATTTAAATAATGAGGTTTTGGAAATGACAAAAACATCGATATATAAGTATACAAATTTTTAATTTAGTTGACATTTCAAAAATAGCTTGACTGATTTTGATAAAGGGCATGGGGTAAGGGGCGTTAACGGGGTAGAGGGGGAAAGGGGAAATAAGAAACTTCGTTCGATTCCCTGACCGCATATTTTTTTTACCTAATTTTACGCGGGCGATGTCGCTGGCACAACTAGTTAAAACGCAATTTCGTTAGCCAATCTTATTAAGGGTTTTGTATATTATTAATATGGTGGCACAGAGACAGCGAGATAGCGAGCGGCTAAGAGAAGCTATGAAAGAAGAAGAATTGAAAAGGAATGTATTCATTGTATATTACAGATTGTCGATGACGTGTTTGCTCTTATGAGGTCGGAACACATAACCCATCAGCTCGGGTTCAGAATCTTAGATTTTCTCAAAGAAGAAACTGACTATTTCTCGTGGTATCCGGCTATAACTGGTTTTAACTGGCTCAGAAATCGGTTCTTACACTTGCCAGAAACTCTGAAGGAATTTGACGTAAGTATTTATTAAGGTGAACAATTATTTTCTTTATAATATTCTATATAATAAAATTCCTTACCCAAGCAAGCTTTTTGATCTTGGTTAGCAATAGATTTTATAAATATTCTATATCTTTATATTATTCCTAGGTACAGTAAGAATTTTCCAAAAACTGTTTGTTAAACTTTTTAAACATAACTTTAAAAAACCATCTGTGGGACCATTTATAGAGAAATAAAATTATTAGCAATTACCTTTATTGTAAAGACTGCTTTGATTTTCCTGAATGCAGACATGCCCGGCCGCTTAGATATTGCGTTTCTGACACCTTTCAATTCGTCATGACTAGTGATGTACATACAATCATTAATATTTAGTATCGTTATTTATTGAATTAATTATGCATACCTATTTATTTAATTATATTATATCTTGTTACTAATTTAGGAATTATATTTGAAACACATTTGAAATAAAATTGTTGATTAATAAATAAATTGAATTGAAATTGAAATTTCTGAATGTAAAAAGGAAAGAATATAAAGTGCTTTATATTATGAAATACATAGTTTTAAGCCTTAAACAATGAAGACTACTTCAAACCGAAATTTAACTACTCCAATTGTTTTTGGAGTCGCTGTCATGTTCACTTACATGTTTATTGTATAATCATATATATTGTCAATCATAGTATCTATACGAAGCTGGCAAATACGTCCACAAAGGAATTATGCGAGAAGAGTAGTTCCTAGAGAATCGCACGGTTGTGGACTTTAGAACATCGAGGTGATGAGGGTGAAATTGAAAATTTTCACGAGATAGCTGTTATGGATATGTAACCTAAATTAAGCATTTTTCTTGCTATAATCGAAAAACGGACAGGCCAGATTGAATGACGTCTGTTTCCTTTTATTAGCATTATCACGATGAAGGATTAAATGAAAATAAAGATAGAAAAATTTAAACTATGGCCTTTCCTAGTGGAAAACGTATAACGTCTGATTTTATAAATATACCTTTGTTTGACACAAGTAATTGTATGCAAAAAGCACGTCTATTGAAACTCGCTCGGGCTTTAGTAATGTTCAAGTTTCGCAAGAATGTCGATTATTACACAACCTGCTCACTCGAGTGAGATTTTGTCTTGTACATTACATCAGTGCGTATAGGAAAATAACCAATAACCTTAGTTAAGACTTTTACTTGACATTATTATGGATTAGTACCTGGATAACCGAGTTCTTAGTCGGTTAAGACAGCTTTTTTAAAAAATGAAACCTAACTAGATCGATTAATCGCCCCCAAAATCCCCTGCATACTGAATTTCATGAAAATCGTTGCAGCCGTTTCCATCATATTATATCATTTGAATCTCTGAATATACATATATACAATAATTGCTCGTTTAAAGCTATTAAAAGGATAGATTTCTTTTTCACGGATTTATGCAAAATTATGTTGTAATAATTTCATTTAATAATTGTAATTTTCTCTTTTCTCCTTATAAGAACCTTTATTGGACTTAAATTGATCCAGCCTTTATCAAATTATAGCGTGACCACGGGAATTGTATTCCACATTTTTATATACCTACGTAGATATATATTTTTTTTAATATCCCGCTGCTGGGCTAAGGCCTTCCTCTTCTCGATCCGCCTTCCTCTATCCTGGGCCAATCTCATCCATAACTTCCCCACAAAGGTATCCAAATCGTCACGCCAACACTTTCTCGGCCCTCCGGGTCGTCGGCGACCATTGGTAGGGGAATAAAGGATTAGAAAGTTCCAATAGCACACAAAATAATAACTTTTGTATTATACTATAATTGGCAGAAATTTTTAGACTCTGTCTGTCTCGGCCTGGTCGCAGTCGAACGAGCTAGAGGCCACAGCGATGCACGGTGCTTCATATGTTATGGAGATAATTGTAATACGGCGACTAGCATTAACAAAACACTATTTATGCCACTAATGGGCTTGCTACTTTACTTTGTTTTGAGGTGAATTTAAAATATCGATGTACAGATTGTGTAATAAGCGATATTCGTAACGTGTCGTAATCGCCATATAAATTACTGAACAATTCGACCTCTTTAAACAAGAGAATGTAAACCTAACAAACCAATGAGACTGATTAATTTCACAAAACCAAGGAGTTTTTATAATAAAATATTAGATTTAATAATTTTTTTTTATTGTTGCCCACACAGAGCAAACTACCATAATGGAAGTAGCTGTGTGTACTGTCTAAAAATGAACGCCCCTCCAAATTGCAAAACCGCTAACACTCCGATAAACCCATCGCGCGATTAGTTAACACTTGACAGTGTGAGTTTGAGTTTATAATAAAATCGCGGCACACGCACACAGGCACACTTTAAAATTATGGATTTTAGTAGAGGGGCGTGCATCTTTAAACTGAACGTACTTCAATAGGTTTAAATAAAAGAAGTAATTAAAAATATTGCTTTAATATATGTTTAAAAAAGTGAACCGTGTTTTACTTCAATCATTAATCACAGTGAATCTTTTGATCTGATGAATTCGCCGTGATTCACCCATTTAAAAAACACCCAATAAAAAATTATTATCGTTTCCCTGTGATGTTTACACAACCTTGTAAATACAATCTCGGATCAATGAGTCACTTTATATTTTAAAGATAATCTAAAGATGCCATGCTTATTTTAATATTTAACTTGAACTGTTATAATGAAGCATTTTTTGCGAATTTTGGTACTAAAATGCGACTCGGAACTTCGATTTTTGATAAATAGTACTCTGACGTTAATTTCAAAAGTTGCACGTATTTCTTTACGTCAATTGTCTTATGCCTCGCATCTACGTTACGGTTATCGGAGAGGCCAGTCAGGGCAGGCATACCTGTGCAGGTAGGCCGGAGCGTGTGTGAGCCAGTCTTTTGAACCTGTATAGGCAATCGGCGCAAAATCGAATATCATTTTTTTATATATATTCTACGTTTCGCAGACACAATGAATTCTAGCTAGGCTCGACTGACATAGAACACCTGCGTTAGCTGTGACAAGGTGTAGTCTACAACTAAAGCAAAAAAATTCTGTGACGTTGCTTGTTTTTGTCGTTTTAATTTCCGTGGTATTTGGGATATTGCCAAGTAGAAAACAAACTTACGGCCGCTAAAAAAAGCAAAAGCTAAATCTATGTTGTAACCTCAATGCCACAATGACTAAAACTGCCATGATTTTCTGCCGTATATATGTCTTTCTAAAGATTATCCGACTGCTAAACTTGAAAGAACTTATATTCCTCCTGTACAATTTTGGAATAATATAACAGTGGAATATTTTGCGTTAGTTGTAAATAGAAGTGAAATTTTGTAATTTTATGTGACACATGTGGTCGTTTACATTTCAGTGTATTTATGTACGCATTGTATTAATGGTTTAGTGTTTGAAGCCAGGTTTAAATCATTGATCTTGATTGCCCTGTCAAAGTGATGTCCTTGCTTTGAATATCACCCCAATTTAGCTGAATAACCAAAGAGCGGTTTAGGCAGAGATGCTGAGACACGTCCAATTTATCATACACAAACAACACGCAATTGTGGTACTACTTTATTTATCTGGTAGAAAAGAATGTAATAAACAAATGGTAGAATATGGAAAACATCCAATTCAACTCAATAATGATTTAATCGGACAAGATATGCTTGCTTTTTAATATAATACAATACGTGTAATGCTTCACTTTAAACTTAAGGTGTCTAATTATTTTATTGAATCGAACGAAGCGCTTTTATAAAAAAGATATTCATAGAATTTTTAACACAACAGGAAAGAGTTCATAGTGCTATACATAATTTAATTTTGTCATAGTATTAGGATCTGTGTTTTGTGAAAAAAAGGAGATGCTTTAATCGTTTATTAAGACATCAGTTAGCTTCAATTATTATATATTAGTATCTAACTTATAGTTCTGAGCGAGTCACAAAAATAAAATGTATATAAAGGTGAAATGAAAATTTCACTCCGGAGTAAAACATAATAACCAGTATGGAAGCTTTTCATAATTAATACAAGAAGCGAGCTCTAATTAGAAAGGGCAAACGAGATCCTCGGCTAATCTAATAAACTCGTCGGAAATCATAAAATGAATTTAGAGAACAGTCTCATGATAAAGTAACACTTAATTTTCAGTAATTCAAATTAGTCTTAGCGATGACTCGTAAATATAATCAACACAACAATTACAATGATTTTGAGATCTTTCAACGTTGATATTAAACTAATTAATTAAGCGATAACTTAAAGAATTTACGACGAATCAGCTTCCAATTCTTTAAGGAATAATCGCTGTGGCGACATATATATGTGTGGATTTATAAAAAAAAACCGCCAATGCTCCAAAACGCTCTGACTAAAATGGCGTCTTGTGTGACACAACAAAACTTGCTAAACAAACAACTCTGCTCGAGTGGGATTGGAGCATTTGCTACCAGCGAGAATTTGCTTGGGATGCAGTGACGTCACGTTTAATTTCATTGATTTATATTTTCAAAATACTAATCAGTCTAACATATTTAAGAAATTCCACTTCATTTGTGTAATATTTAAACCTCTGTCAACTATTCGGAACAAAATTTACTAAGATTTCTTTTAGTGTAAACTAACCTATTCATGTGTCGGTGTTTATTGCCAAACTCCTCAGCTTGCTCGACCGATTTTTATGAAACTTTTGGTCCATATTTCATAAGGCTGAGAATGAAACGCAAACTATTTTTTAAGCCCCTAAGTGATAAGAGTGGGCCACATGGACGAGGTCGTGAACTACAGCTAGTATAATTTGTAACTTGTGCAGGAACAAATCTTCAACCCCCTACTGGAGGTCGTCAACAACTGCCTCCAGTCGCCGCTCGCCAACCACACGCTGAAGCGCACGTTCGGTTCCACGCTCGACGCCCTCAATGGACCTGAAATCAAGTAACTGCTTCATTTTTTACTTCTTATAAACAAGTGGCCAACGAGTTTCTTGCTGATTCTTCTCGCGGCACGACGCTTCCGAATCAGTGGTAGCTTTTAAAATATTTGACGATTCAAAAGAGCTTGTACAAGTCTACTTGAATAAAATATAATTTGAATTTGAATATACCTTGAATCATCCCGGCACTAGACCAGGGTACGCTTAAATTGCAGAGGATGTGGCTGTGGGGCGAATTAAGATGACCGACTGCCTTCTGAGCTCATCCCCAAAACCTCCACAATCTCACAACTAATGAATTTTATTACCTTGCCAGTGACTGGACGTATGTGATCAATACGGCCTGATTCTTTGATAGTCTATCACATTATAATTCTACTCTATATCTGTATGTACATACATATGTCAAAAAAATTGCTGACTATAAACCCATTTACAAAAGGATAATTGCAAATTCGCTGAAGGAATTGTATTAATGATGCGTCCAAAGCGATTAGTCCAACTTTTGTGTCCACGAGACACGAAGTGTTTAAACAGGCATTTACTGTCCTTCTACATAGTTGGACAGATTCTACATATTAAACGAAATACCATAATAATATGTTTATTAATCGAGCTTGTAATAAATATAATAAGAGATGTCTAGATTTAGATATATTTTTTGATAAATTTCCTAATTTTCAAAAGAAGTTATACCAAATTTTAGTTAATGAATTTTAATTGGTAATATTTTTTTTCATTTTGCATTTTTAAGTTGTTCATTTATGCTTTTGTTTTTTATACTAGTTTTTTAAGTGTTATTATTATAAAGGCTGTTTCCCACACAGTCCCAAAACTATAAAAATAAAATAAACATAAAAAAGTATTTGCTTTTAACCCTTAACCATATTTCATATATAGGAGACAACAAACGAAACACAACTTGAAAACCTTAAAACCATTTTTAATTTGAGATCAATGAAAAACTCTCATCATAAATAACACTACGGCCGTATCTAAAGGTATTGTGTGGGGTGATGCAGGTCCGACATATAAAACGTTTCTGCCCGCGTCGAGAAGATACCGAGGCGTTAAGACCATTTGTTAAACTTTCAATGCCCCGTTATTTATTACACAGCCATTGACTGGCCGCCCCCCTTTCAATGCGTCGTGAGTCTATGGAAAACTATTAAACTGTAATTTCAAGTGAAGTACACTTTGAAAAATGGGTATTGTTATCATTTTAATAACTTATTTCCATTTGTGTTTGTTGTGTGCTTTTGAAAAAAACTGTGCCACTCACTTCTTCCGTTTCTCTCTTCTTTTTAAGGGACATTTGCCTGCAAGCTAGATTTGTATTTTTTTTTATATAAAAAGGTGCTAACGAGCAGGCGGTACTCTTAAGTGACTACCGACGCCCATGGACAACTGCAACACCAGGGGGATCGCAGATGCGTTGCTAGAATATTTTGAAAAAAAAAATTCCAATGCTATTATTATTATAGTCAAAAAATTTTTTAAACAAAAATGAAATATTTTAGAGGGATAGCAAAATTATTATTAATGTGAAGGCCATTTGTGATCTCAATTAGGCCACTGGTTTTAAATTTACAGCTAGGGGAGTAAAGTAGCTGGCAAAAGGTAGTAATCCAAGTAAAGGTTGTAACAAAAGTATAGAAGGAAATAATTAGGAATTTTAAACTATATTCGGTTTCTATTACCTAACGCCTGGCCTTAGTGGTTTTGCCCAACTTTTTATAATATGACATTATAGTTATAAAAGAGTATCTAACGTCACACATTGGTTTTTTTGTATGACACAGTTATGGCTCGTAAAATTTTATTTCCCAGATAAGTTATTTATTTCAACAATTAATCATTATCAAACAACGAGACATACATATATGTTCGGAGCTGTTAAAAATATTGTCATTAACGTTTTTAACGACTTCAAATAAGTGAATCAGCCGACACGTTTAAATGACAAAATCCCATTGAAGCTCAAAGTCAAAGGTTATAAGATATACTTACTTATAACTGCTCAACAACCCAAAATGAGTTTTGGTCTCCGACAGGCCTTCGTGCCACTTGTGTTGGTTTTGCGCTGTCTCTTGCCAGTTTCCAGTCAGGCCGAAGATGGCTTAAGTCCAATTCAACGACGTATGTCTTCTTGACGTCTTTTTTTTGCGACACAAAATCAGAATATGACATCACTTAAACTAACTTAAAAAATATCAAACTAGTGGGCATGCCATATTCCATAAAGAAGAGTGTGTACAACTACAACTTTTCGTTCTTTCATTCTTTCATGAATGTGAATCAGTTTATAAAGTATGTGTAAATGAAGTACAGGAACCTATTTTATTTTATATCATTTAACTAACATATTTAAATACCCTATTATATAACGAACAAATATATCATAGCATATCCTATCACAGCATAAGGAGGTCGTGGCCTAATCAGTGGTCGGCATTCGAGTCGATCGCTAGGGTGTAGGGATGGGTGAGCCCTTGTAGAACTGGTTTATATTTGATATCCGATCTCCTCCGTGTTTCGGAAGGCACGTAAAACAGTGGGACCCGATTAATATCACTGAACCGGATGTGAAATATTTACTCTCCGTGTTATCCTCAAAACATTCTTAAATAAAACTTTTTAACTAAATAACTTCAGAACCCATTTTGATGAACAAAATTATGTATATCTAGTGAACAATGAAAAATATTATTTTATTTAAATGACAATTGTTGTTTCAACCGTTTCAAGTAGTAGTAGTAACTGTAGACTCCAAAAATAGTTAGACATTCTTGATCCATGGTATTTACATATTTCAACTTGATTAGTATAATCTGTGTAAGAGTCTTGAGGTTATATTAATAGAGCATATAATAAGGAGTAACATCTCTTATGGAAGAAAAGTTGAATAAGCGTCCAGAAAGTGTCGTAATTAACCAAAAAGCTTCCAAATTCGTGCTGCTATAGACAAACGGTATGAATGTAGCGGTATTAGACGAATTGACCAATAGTAACCTTTAAAATTTTACCAAGGTGCTTATGTAGCGCCATGCCTATTTCCGCATCTCGACGGACATTGTTAGTACACAGATATGTTTCTCCTTATTGTAATCTCCATGGTTATATTCGTTTGACTTTGACGTTATGATTTACTAATTCATTGTTCTTGTCCTATTCACTTGTGTCAATTTCATAAAGTGAGTTCCAGACTGTGGACGATAATCAGCGTATTATTAAATAACCTTTGTAATTGAGTTCACTTTAGTTATACAATGGCCATCGATATATTAGGTTTTGCGTATGCTGCTACCGTGGCCGCAGGCGGCATAATGGGTTATGCGAAAGCAGGTAAGTTGCTTATACAAAATTTTTAATTAAAAAAAACAATGTTAAATCACTTTTTACAATTAATATATTTTCAATTATTTTTTTCCACTTTACTACCTGTTGTGTTTTTATCCCAAAGAATCTAAATTACATTTAAAGATTTTATTAATCATACTTATCAAAAAGTTGTTTTTATAGATAAGATATATACTTACATTGTAAGATATTTACAATCATTGATCCGTTTCATGTCGAATGTGCCTATAACAAATTTCAGATATTTTTATAGACATATTTTTGTGTTATAAGTTAAATAACGCTTACACATTAGATTTTTTAATAAATCCTAGATATTTATTTCCTATTAATATAATATGTCCACAACTCTGTGAAGGTAAGTCGTCTGCCTGGCAACGTTATCGCCAGCGGCGGTTGGGTCTTTACAATGCTATTAGATATTTTTTATGAGTTCATTACTAATATATACAGCTGAACAGTTTGTTTGTTTGTTTCTTTCATTGAACACGCTAATCTGAGGAACTATTGCTCCAATTTTAAAAATTCTTTCAGTGTTAGATAGCCCATTTATCGAGGAAGGCTATGGCTATTCTTATCACAAAAAAATTTCACCTAACTTTACGCGGATGAAGTTGCGGGTAACAACTAGTACTTTATAATCTAATAAATATGCTAGTTCTGCTTTCAATAATACACTTATAATCTTGATAAGACAAATATAAAACGGGTAAACAAAAAGGTAAATTTTATATCGCGAAATTATTTACGAATTCTAATCTTGTTACGATTGAATGATTACGACACTGGTGCCAAAAAATTTACATGTAATACACAAATACTGTTATAATTAATAGGTATTTTTCTCGAAATTACTTTACTGACAGAAGAATCTTTTACGAAGTAAAGAAACAATTGAGGTACTTTTGATAACCGCAACAAACACTTTCAAGGTCTTTTGGAAGGCAGTTGAGAGGCTGTTTATGGGTGAAGAGTATACAATCGTTTGCATTTAGACAGTTTCTTGATTTCTTTTCTAGTCATATTTCATTCACAGAATAGTCGAAAAACGGAGTTAAGTATGTAACAAATGAAGAACTTTTGGTTACAGCGAGAAACTTAAAATAATTGTCATGTATTCGATATTTGTAAAAATTGCAGGGTCTCTTGGAAGGCAATTGAGAGGCTGTTTAAGGGTGAGGAGTGTCCAATCGTTTGCCTTTAGACAGTTTCTTGATTTCTTTTCTAGTCATAATTTATTCAACGAAGAGCCGAAAGACGCACTTAAGAAGCAACTGAAGAACTATTGATTACAGCAAGAAAATATTGCAGGGTCTTTTGGAAGGCAGTTGAGAGGCTGTTTAAGGGTGAGGTGTATCCAATCACTTTGCCTTTAGACAGTTTCTTGATTTCCTTTCTAGTCATAGTTTATTCACTGAAGAGCCGAAAGACGCACTTAAGAAGCAACTGAAGAACTTTTGATTACAGCAAGAAAATATTGCAGGGTCTTTTGAAAGATTTTTTCATACTTATAAGTCCACAGGAGTTATTTTGCTAAAACCTATAGTGGGTAATAAGTAAGATAGACGCAATTTTTGTGCAAGATAGACGCGAATAAATGGTTGTATTGTACAAAATATAATTTTGTTTTTACCGGAACTAAATGGACTTAGTGTTATGTACTGTTTAGTAGATTGTTCTCTCTGTTTTACTACATTCCATTGTTTTAGTTCAAAATTTAAAATGACGCAGAATTATTTCACCCTTGGATTGTTTTGTGTTCAATTTGTATCTGTAAACTCCCCTCTGCTTTTCCGTAGACCCGTTTAGCGACGTACGATTTTCGGCGCCCTCTCTCCTTACTTTCCTCCACACTCACGTATGGCCAGGCATTCTCCAAAAACTCGGACCGAGTCTTAAACGACGACTGAATCTCGGATACCGGCCGTCTTCTCTACAACTCTTCTCAAAATAGTCATTTTTAAATTACTTCTGCCTTGTCCTCGAGACGTTTCGACAGAACCTCACTCTTTTGGAACCATTAACCTTTCAGAATCCATTGGCGTTGGATCGTTTAACAGCTTACATTCCTTATGGAAACGGATTCATTCTGGGGTTGTTAGCACTCGTCCGATGCTGTCCTATGTCATCTTTACCGACTGGTTCTCCAAAATATTATTAAACCGCTGGATCATCTTTCATTTGTAATAAGGGGCCTTTGATCGATCGGCTCGTATTAAATAAAAGACCGGTTTCTTATGCGCTTTGCTACTGGCAACTCGTTAATAACATGTTGTAAAGACACGGGCGCACTGTGCACTGTGCACAGTGCTGGCGGTGGATCCTCGGTAATGCTTCGTCAAATCATTGTATAGATGGCCCGGAAGTGAACCATAGAACAAAAGGGAAAATAAATAATAATAAAATAAAAGGAAATAAATAAATGGAAAAAAAGAAAAGAAAAAAAAAATAATAAGCCTGTCCCGTGTTGACCTTTCATCCCTCTATGAATCGTTTCTTACATAGTCACGCCGCTTTTCCTATTTTATAATCTTTCCGCCACCCCCTCGCCTATGATTCGAAAAAGCAATGGAGTTTCGAGCGAGATAAGAAAATAACCGGAATATCAGGATGGTAGATTTTCCAAAGAAACTCCTTGACTCTATATTTAATTCTAAGTTTTACAATGTGTATTCGCCTAAATGAGTTTCTTGTTGGTGAAATAAACATGTTCAAAACGTGATTGGTGTAGTGTCATTTGTGTGGGTGGTGTACTGACATCGTTATCGGCATTTTTTTTTCAGTCATTGTATTGAAACCACGCCCTTTACTATCCTCCTCGTGCAACTAGTCCGCTCCCATATTCTCAAAACCTCTAATAATCGTCAAAGAATGTAAATTTATTATCATTATCACCACGATGTCGGCCCTGAGCCTTTAAATTATTTGTATTTTTTTTAAATCTATTTTTGTATATAGACACTTACGACATCGATCTCGATCTCTTGGATCTGGAAGCGTAGAATGATTGTCCATATGAGACCGAGGATCAGACGAGGGTTGCCGTCAACGATGTCCTCAGCTCCGATGGATTCTAGGCGCACCTGGTGGAAAGATTTACTCTTGAATAATAAATTACTTTACATAGAGGACGTCGTAGCTTTATCAGTGACCGTCATTTGAGTGGATCTAAGTTAAGCAGTTCTTTTGGCGGCTGGGTGATAGATGCATAGATAGACCCATTCTAACACTGGTTTACCAATATCTAACCTCTTCTGCGTTTCGGATGGTGGGTTCAGACGTAGAATATCATTGAGTGATATTAGTCGTGAGATTGTGGAGGTTCCGGGGATGACGTAAGACGGCAGTTGGTCATCTTAACTCGCCCCCACAGCCACATCCTCTGCAATTTAAGTGGAACCTGGTACTTGACCGAGATAACGCTCGGAAGAAGAATAAATTTATATATAAGCCAAGCAATTTAACGTTTCCCACTTGTCACAGTTTTCCTAAGAAATAAAACCCGAGGGCCTAGCACGAACATTTTCGATAGTTTTACTAACTTTTACTTTCGAAATCGAACCGCAATACTACCGATTTACACGTCTTAGGTGCTAAATATTGCTAGCAATGTAATCAGAACTAGTACGCATCGAATCCTCGACGTTACGGCTATGTATGTAGGTCGTGTAAACTAAAAGCACGAACCATCTGGTCGTTTCGTATCGAACGTAAAGGTAAGTAAAACAATCGAGAATCTTCGTACTAGGCCCTCAGATTCTTTTTTTTTTGAGTTGCAGAGCGTTTTAAAATTTTTAGTAATTGTTTAATGGCTATTTTTAAATAGTTCCATCTATCTGTACATTAACAAACGTATAAAATGGAAGAGTTTTCTGAATGTCTGTGTGTGTACTAATTTTTTTTTTATTCTTAATGCTAAAAGCTTTTTTCGCCAGCCTATCTTAGACGTCCATAAAAAGCAAGTGTAAGTGTGCGTAAGTATGTATATAAAAATGGCCAAGAGCATGTCCAGACACGCTTATATAGAAGGGTTCCGTATCTGATACGCCATAAACGTATTTGTTAAATAAATTCAAAAGTTGTTTTCCGAGTTCGTTCAGAATAATTTTTAGCATGTTCTATCAACATGGAAAATTTCAAGTTTCTACGTGTAATAGCTTGAAAATGCTGAGTGGGGGGAGCACGTTACGGGCAGACAGACAGACGGACGGACGGAAGGAAGGACCGACGGACGGGCGGACGGACGGATAGATGGATATCATAAATAAAATGTATTTAATTTTACAAATAAATAAAATTATATGAAAAAAAAATGATTTATCATTGTAGACAATGGTTTCAAACTGTCTATACACATATTAGAAAAAAAAATTTGATTTCTTAAAATATTATGAGGACTACCTTATGATTCCTAAGATTCGTGGTTTCCTAGAAAAAAAAAAACATGAGCTAAGAACTACTTATCTTTTACCCTAACGTTACCCCGATCTAGTACCAGAGTCCGCTTAAATTGCAGAGGCTGTGCCTGTGGGGCGGGTTAAGATGACCGAATGCCGTCTGACGTCATCCTCGGAACCCCAACAATCTCAAAGGTTAATATTATTCAGTGACATTCATCGGGACTCAATGTTTTACGTGTCTTCCGGAACACGAAGAAGGTTGGATATTTGAAAAAAAAAAACAATGTTAGAAATTTTCACCCATCGGACATCCGGTCACAGTATGGGCTGCTTAACCTAGCGATCTAGCTACTGATTAATCTACCTTCTCAATATAGCTAGCAAGCTTTACCGTTAATTATTTACGTACGTATGGATTTTATAAAGTTTTTTTTTAACATGAACTGAAACAAGAATTATAAATTTGATAGTGATAAAAAAGAAATTGATATCGTCAAATATTAAATGGTTATTATGAAAATGGAACTTTGATGTTTTCGGGTTGAAACTATTTTTATGTCTATATTAAAGTTACTTGTAACAACTTTCTTTATGCCGGAGGCAGGCATAGCTTCATTTGAATGATCATTTAGTGTGGCCGGGGACTTTGTACAGGTGTGCAGTTTTCGAGTACTTTGTAGTCTTCAAGGACAAAAATATACAAACACTTTGAGCTATGTATGGCTACGGTATTACGATAACATATAACTTGGAACAATTCTAAGAGTCCTTAGGTTAAAAAATAGCTCTATATCGACGCAAACCAAAAAAATTCAAATTTCGAATCTCAAGTAAATAAATAAAACAATGCCAAAGAGCGTGTCAAGACACGTTTATAAAGAAGTGTTCCGTAACGTCTTATACGAGATAAAGATATTTTTTTTCATTTCGCCTCATCATTTACTGTTTTTATTTTATTTTTTTTTACTTATTAACTATTTTTAGATTGTAGTTTTACAACTGTATGCATGTTGTGTTAGCTTGTAAGTGGAACGTACAATGTAACATATTACCGTTGTACGTAACGTAAGCTTTCCTTTTTAATAAAATAAATAAATACCTTAAAAATTGTCGGATTTCACTCAATTTTTTTTTTCTCATGAGTTTATAGAACATGCCAAACATGTTCTATCAACATGGGTATCAAGTATCTACATCTAATTGTTTGTAAATCATAGGAGGGGAGCCAATTTGCGGGCTGACAGACGGACGGACGTACAGGGGTTTCTAGAAGGCTATGGAACATTAAAAATATCGTGACAGCCGTTGAATACAGCATTACGTAGAAACACGAGTAGTGTTCCGAGGTGTTGTTCAGACTAATACCGGCAGCTGTATTCCACCACAGGACATCTCGCCAGAATTTTAAATTTCACCCTCACCACCTTGATGTCCTAAAATCCACAATAGTGCGATTTTCAAGAAAGTTCTCACCTCGCACAATTCCTCTGTGGAAACAATTACCGGCGTCTGTATTTCCGAAGGGATGTTTGCCCCTTGTTATATAGAAAAAAAAGACAGTTACAAAAGCCTAATTCGTTTTCTGCAGTGGCTATTCGTCTGTGGAACGCCCTGCCTGAAAATATCAAGCGAGCTCCGTCCAAGGCTTGGCTGTCGCACTATAAAGTAATATATAATGGTTGGTCCAATACAAATGTATTGACCTAATTTCTACGTAATAAGGAGGCCCGAGCGAACGCGTGAGCACTAAATTAACACGAGTGTATTAATTACCCACTTAAACAAGGTGCGTAATCTACTTTTCTTTCAACGACATCGCAATATATTTCAATTTTAAGAATTTTTGTAGCTCAATATTTAGTATTTAAAGTTTTACAATGTGAACGTCATTTTTTTCGACTTTATTCGGTCGATTTTTATTTTCAGACAGATCTTTGATCCAAAGCATACATTTTATATGAAACTTAATGGGAGACATTGAACCTCTGTGGTTCATTTATATGAAAATAAAAAGTAGTGCAAAATTGAAAAACAGTGCAGTAATAAAATTTCATACAACCTTACTGCACTGTTTTGGTTTAAAACAGAGAGGGCGTCCTTTCTGATTGGTTGTAGTGATTAATGATAACATTACTGCGTAGTTGAAAGAAAAATGAGTTTATTGGTGCATTACAATATAGAATAACAAGTTTCGATAGTAACCTCATCAGTATAGAACTGTGGCGCAATTACCAACACCTGTGTTTATAGTGGAAAGACGTTTCGCAAAAGATATTTTATAGTTTATAAATTCTTTTGTACATTCTTTAAAATTTAACAAACACTCAGTAAAGGTTTTCCTGGAATTATTAGAACACTTTTTTACTTTGTCAAATGATGGAACTGTTGTCGCGTTTCGTTCAGGCTTGTGAGACTTCCCGGTGACGTAATCTTGTCATTAACGGCCGGCAACGCTTGTTCTATCTTCCTGTCTCCTGGACGTGCAGATATCCATAAGCGTCAGTAGGCACTTATGTGAACCACTGTTTGCCCCTTGTAACATAAAAAAAAACTACTAACATTGCATTGTATTTACGCTGCTTACGAACCCATACCAATTAGGAACTTTCATGATAAAGGTATGAATCTTCTACCCCGCTTATCCTGGTCTAGTACCAGGCTCCGCTTGATTTGCAGACGACGAGTATGTGCGGCGAGTTAAGATGACCGACTGCCGTCTGAAGCCACCCCCGGAACCCCCACAATCTCTACAACCTCTCGACTAATATCACTAATGACACAATCGTAGGCGCTCGGTGGCGTAAGCGACCAATCGAGGACAATATAATTTGATATAAAAAAAATAAACTAACGTCCCCGGGCAGGACAGCGTCTCGCGGGACCGCTAGTATGACTATATTTGCCATCGTTCTTAAAGTTACTGTAGCATATTTACGAGAGCTCAACCAATAGGATCATTACTTTGACGTACTATTTCGCATCTTAGTCTGACATGTCTCCACAATCCACACGAATAATAGGCATTCAAAACACTTTAAAGGCCAATAATTCGAAAATGGCACCCATATTAAAGCTGGGCAAAATACTTCACCAAACAACGCCAGCAAAAAAGAAAATATATATGCAGTACATAACTGTAGTAATTATTAAAAAAAAATATATATATCATGCATTTATGTTCACAACTGTAGAAGTTTGTTACGGCGGACAGAGCGAAACCACAAGGTTGCCGTAGGACAACGGAACACTAAAAAGGTTCTTTAGATTTAAAAATAAAAAAATAACCAAGAAGGTTCTAATCTCTCCATTTTCAACAGGAGTTATAGAGTATAACGTTGATTTGACGTTTAATTTTGACATTGTCGGTAAATTTTGACACATCATTGGCTATGTATGGCTTTTATTTTAATTAATAATATAATAATTATTGTTTTCGGCGATAAATGAATATGAACTCGAATAGATCTAAATTGCACTATATGGATCTACGAGATAAAAATGTAATGAAAATTACGGGTCAAATCACCTTAAAAGTATAAAGAAAATTAAAATTTTAAATATTTTGGTGAAAGGATACGCTTCCGCGTGGTGGAAGTTTGTCTTTGAGCTTCTATTAATGAGATCTATAAGTAAAAAAAATCAAGTCTAAACTCTACGTACAATATTGTCCAGTTGAGCCCACTGCACAATTGTAAATGTGATCTCGTAGGACTTTCCAACAATTTGTTTGCTTTAGAATGTCCATTTTTCCTATGGCATTTAGATTCCTTATAATGATGCTTCTAAATTCTGGCAATTATGATTATTTCACTTGAGTTGTGCTCTTTCAATTCAATTTCTTTATTATTGTAAATATTTCATTAATGTATCAAGTTCACAAGATCACCATGGTAATATTATTGTTACTGTTATTGTGTCATAATATCAGCCTAAGTTATTATTATTATAGCCTAGACTTATGCTTGAAAAATCACGATACCATATAATAAAATATCTGTACGTCTTACAAACTAAGCCAAGGCCAGTTATCGAGACCAAATTTTTTTTTATGTAATAAAACTGTAGTTTAGGACAAAACGTCTGTATTACTAGAAACTCGCACTTGCTTTGTCAGCCTTCTACAAATAAATATTTCTTATTTTGTTGAAGGCTGACAAAGCATTTACCTTCCTTGTTCTCAGTGCCGGCTCGAGGTCAATTTTAGGACGGAGCTAAATCCATTTATGGCGCCCTCGTTACTTGCTCAGTTTACATTTTTTTTAATAGAATATATTTAAAATAATCGCATATTAAGAGTCGCCCCTAGCTCAGGCGTCTCCTGGGACTCGGCGCCTGTAGCATCCACTCCATTCGCCCTATTGCTTGCTCTCGTAATAAATATCGCAGACGGTTTAACCTCGCACAACATATGATATGATGTGTTGTGCGGGTTTAAAAATTGAAATCACACAATTGTGGATTTCCGAATATATAGGTAGAATGTATTTCAATATAAAAAAATATGTCAATGTTTAAATCTTCCAACTGAAAATAATTAGACGTCGAAAGTTTTGAACCAATCGGGCTTCTAATTTCGTTGATGATCTGAACGCCGCACCTAGAGCTGAATTTGTTATAAAGAGAAGGTTTTCGTCTGGTAATCTTATTATTATTCACTACAAAACCATAACAAAGGACGAATTTGAAATTTTATTGTTGCACAGTTTTTCATTAACGCTCTGTTTTTGTTTATTTTAGATTAGATGAGTTTTAATGTCTCCTATTAAGTTTCTTATAAAAATGTGTGCATTGAATTAAAAACATACTGGCTGAAAATAAAAATCAACCGAATCGAAAAAAGAACCAAATGCCATTCTATACCACTGTAAAACTTTGGTGCTACAATATTTATTTTAAAAAAAGGAAAGATACGGCGAAGTAAACGTGATGTAACGAAAGAACAGCGATGTAACGAAGGAAAAGTAGATTACTCGTTTTAATTTAGTGCTCTCGCATTCTCTCGGACATAGCACTCGTGAGTTAATGACTCGCTTTGCACTCGGTGCAGTAAGCTACTATTAATTACTTCGGTTTGTGAGACTTCCCGGTGGCCTAAACTCGTCATTAAAGGCCGGCAACGCATCTGCTAGCCTTCTGGTCGTGTAGATGTTTATGGGCGTCGGTAGGCACTTAAGTACAAAACAGATCACAAAGGACGTTTTTTTCTGCTTAGAACCGAAACAGTGTGAAAATGTTGTATAAAATCCCATTGTTGCGCAGTTTTTCGTTAATGCTTTGTTTTTTTATTTTGATATATATTTACAGAGTTATCATAGTCTCCCATTAAGGTTCATATAAAATGTATTCATTGGATAAAAAAGAAATACTGGCGAAAAATGAAAATCGACTGAATAAAAACGGAATAAACAAATAAATAGCGCGCATGCTGTACCATTGTAAAACTTTGATACTTCATATTTACCGAGAAAAGTTTGAAAAATGCAAATAATCTGTAGTTGAAAGAAAAGTAGATTAGAGACCTTGATAATGTGAGTAATTAATGCATTCGTGTTAATTTAGTGCCTTCGCATTCGCTTGGGGACCGACATAGCACTCGTGCATTAATAACTCACTTTGCGCTTTGCGCAACAATGTACTATTATTATGAGCTAGAGCTACTTTATTAACTACTACTATAATTTTATGAATATGACTTTTTTCAGTACACGAAATTAACGGAGAACGATGTACGCGACTTACAAAGACGTTATGAAGAACTATTAGAAAAGATCAGACCGAATGCTGTGGGTTTAGTCGACGCTTTCGATTTCCGAGATGAGGTATGTCCTTAACAGATATTATGTCTGCTCTTCGATCACATAACTGTACTCTTTCTATTGAAAAAAAAACCGATCAGAGTTAATAAGCAAGTACCAAAGAAAATTTGAAATATGTATTTATACACGAAACGCCAGCTGGTAAAATTGTGTCACAAAATGATGTATGTAAGTCTTATCTTTAGAAAAGACATATCTATGACGGAAGGTCCTAAAGTGTACAATTAAGAACTTATCTTACTTACAAATTACCTTTTGTTAGTTAACAAGCTATCATTTCAGGTTTTAAATTCCACGTTGGGTGCATACGATGGACGAGCATATGAAAGGTTAATGGAAGAAGCTATGAAGAGTCCACTTAACAAGGAACCCGTAAACCAGTCCTTTGAAAAATATCTGAAACCTTTCATGCGGGGAAAACTGTAACTTATAAACTAACCTATAATTGTATTAATTATTGTGATTTTGTACAATGAAAAGTATTTTTTTTTAAATAAATGGTAGCTTTAGATTTTTATAACGTTGGGGATATATTAAATTTTTTGTTTGAAATTGTATTTATCTAAAAAATTAACCTGTACCTGTAAATTGCATTTTAAAGTGATGAAACATATAGTAAGGTAATGTGATAAATAATACTTTAGAAGTTATAGAAGACTATACCCATCCGAAATCTAAAAAAGCACAATCACATTCTTATTTTTTGTGTCACAGCATAAAATATATTGAAATAAATTTGAGTAGCCCAATGATTTATGTCAAAATATATAGAAAGATGGGTAAAGCAATAAATATAAGAACAGCATTAACTGTCGGAGCTATTATATCCTTTTAATGCAGAGGTGTATAGTTAAAATGTATCGATACTATTCAGTATTGCACTTACAAAATACTCACAGCACACTTAAGAAAAATAGTCTTTCCTGCAATAGGTATAATAATTATTGATAATTTAGTTACAATAAATAAATGGAAAGTATAAATTAAATTGAAAAAATTGAGTATTTTATTTTATTAAGATGTTACTTTGTATTTTTTAAATAATAGTCTTTTA
>JANCMC010003772.1:1356010-1370527 GCA_024363005.1 Charaxes varanes | reverse complement strand
ACGGAAAAGATAACCTGAGAATAAATACATAACATGAGCCATCTGCAAAGTTCCATGTTAATTGGACCGGCCTTTTCAGAGATGATCCGTAACGAACAAACAGACAGTCAGATAAAAATATAAATAATGTTTTTTTCGTAAAGAAAGAAATTCAGTAAAGAATTTTATCTCGGCGTTACAGGCTTTTTTCTAGATTCTTAAAGATTTTAACGCGTAGATTGGAAAATTGTTAAAACACTTTGCATGACTAATGCACCCTGAAGCACATGATGGAATCATTAAAAACATTGTCGACAAACGTTGCCTCTCAGAAATTTAAAGATAAAGTGAAATTTAAAAAGAAAAAATCTAAAATATTTATATCTTTCTTAGTTATTAAACTAAGCAAGGTAATGGCACGGCAAAATCTTATAGAAGTAATTATTTTTCATAAAAATATGGATATTTATACGTACCGTTTAAATAGACTGGATTGGAGTTACATAACGCGATGCACGCCAGAGTAACGATCAACTTGCCTGCCATTGTGTGATACTCTTAGGACAAGTGCACTAAGCTGAATGGATGTGGAGAGAGCATTTCTCCGAGCTTATATACTAAATTCGCTACACCAGTCACTCTAGGTGGCCCACTGCCGTGAACTTCACCTAGAAAAGTTGTACTCGTAAATTAAGTTGATAGGTTACGGTAGATTAATTGGTGATCTCAGAACGGAGATTTGGCGAACGATTTCGGATTTTTTTATATAACGTTTTGACGTTGAAATGCGATTGCGGGAGAATAGTTTGGTGCAAGTGCAACGACCTTTAGTTAAATAAATGTATAATTTATCATACAATTCCTTAAGCTCATAGCCGCTTCTTTGTCCGTAGAAAATTTTTTTGTTTTATTTTTATTTTAGTTAAATCATTGAATGTTTCAAGGAATTATTCTAATTGTGAGATGTGGTTTTTAATTGTACAACTATATGTCTGTTGTAATTATAAAAAAGTAAAAAAAAACTAATAGTTTGATGTTCGGCAAAGACTAAGCAAGAGTGGTCTTTTCCCGTTGAGGTAGTGAATGAGGTGATAATAGCAAAGATATCCAATGTCACTTTGAGAGTCATGAGGCGTAATACCTAATCTTAGTAATTTTTAATACCCTTTTACCCTTAAGTCTATGGAATAGACGTAATATAAGTATAGAGAATAGACGACCACTTCAAAGTTTTCTTTAAGCATAAAATCTATAAATAATTTTAGCTCATTTGTTAAGAAAAAAAATGACAAAATTCAAACGGGACATTTGCTATAAGTGATAAAAGTTGTTGTACAAGATGTATTCTTTCATTTTTAAATTCCGTTTCAATAAATTTGAATTCTTATGATATTCTGTCATTTTTATATTTTATTAGCGAATTGAATATTTTACCATTCCAGTGAAGCTCCTTTTAAAACTTACGTGCGGATTGGGTACGACCAAGAGTGTCGCCAGTCAATGACCCTGTATACATTTTACGATATGATCTTGTTAAAAATTGTCAAGTGACGACCGTAGGTATATTACCTAATTGTCAAATATAACAATGTCGTTGTTCAAAGAATTATATGGCTTTAAATAAGCATATAGTACGCAAGTCTAAAGATTTGTGAGTTAATCTCGACCAGCTGGCGATCACTAGTATCTATTATTGCCTACATTTTATGCAAATATACGTAACGCCCCTGAAACTTCGCAACCGTTCAGTTGCTGTTGACAAGAAACTAACGCTACTGTTTTATACATTTTCTAATTTCAGCGATGATGTTTCGTGTCGGTCATTAATCGTTCTCGCGTCATTGAATTTTTAAATCACTAAAATCTTAGGAGGTATCTCGTTATTGGATTTCCTGCTCTTTTAAATTTAGTTTAAATTTTTAATGATATTGTAGTAAATGTTCTTTGATACCTTTTAATTTCTATTCAAATAATTCGAGCGCAAACTTTGGAAAACATCCAAATGAGTCACCGTTAGTAATTTGCAAATGAATTAATTGTACTTTTGTCACTGTCCTGTTACTACACCAATAGCCTTCATACTTCTGTAATAAAGACGTGGCGAAGAGCTTGTCGAGACACGCTTATATAGAAGGGTTTTTTTTTGTATTTGAGGGCCTAGGAACATTCTCGATACTTTTACTTACTTTTGCATTCGAAACCGAAACTCAAATGAAACATTAATGCTACAGTTTTACACAACATAGCTAAATATTGCTAGTACAATTGAAATCAGAACTCGCACTTATCGAATCCTCGGCATTACCACCATGTATAAAATGGAAGTACGAACCTTCAGTTAACGTTTCATTTCGAACGTAATATTTAGTAAAACTATCGAGAATGTTCGTGCTAGGCCCTCTGTTTCGCGATATAGGTATTTGTTAAATAACTTCAAAGATTGTTCGATATCGGTCGACTAATTTTAATATTTTTTTTTTTTTGCATTTCGCCTTTCTTCTTAAAGATAGCGAGATGAAGCCTTCTTAAGCTGTATTATGCGTTAATTTCCGCAATTAGTAATAACACATTTAAGCTGTATATGTCTGTAATTGTTTTTTACCTAAATGTGTGTGCAATAAAGTGCTTATCTATCTATCTATCTATAGTTATAATTTTTTTTAAAATATAATTATATAATTTATTTATCTGTGACTGAGTTCTGTCTTAAAAAGAGCCTCTGGGTGGCCAAAAAAAAAAATTATCGTAACCTGTCCCCATAATTCCTGGATTGTTCAACAGGAGTGGAAAACGGATAGGTTAGAAAATCAAGACGGGAGCGGAGCGTAGGTCCCTTGTTAATCTTCTTGGTTATTATGATTATTTTTGTTTTAATTCAAAGAACTTTTAGTATATAAATATATGCCCATTAAAAATATACCCATGTTACATTTTGTCACATAGGCAAATACTATCCCATTGCCACTCTATTGTACGAATGACTTAAGAATCAGCTATCTGGTTTATTAAAAGTTGTAACGTACGCTGCGCCCGAATATCATTTAGGAGGTTAGTTTTGCGGCACCGTTCAACTAACCTGTATGATATCCGGGCGCAGCGTTCGTTACAACTTTTGAGGCATTTGATTGAACGATTGATGAAGCTTGTTGGCTGCGACATATATAATGTTACTTGTAAATTGAAATTTTGATGTTCCGTAAGGACGGTATGAGCCCTAATCTGATTATTCACGGTGTCGCGTGCCCAGGCAAGGCCGCGGCCGTGGAGTCCGACGACGACGACGGCGCCGAGCTGGCGACCAGGGCCGAGGACGACGCGCGCGGCGTGCGCCTGCGCCACGCCACCGCCAAGTGGGTGGCCGCGCACGCCGAGAACACGCTCACCGACCTGTCGCTCACCGTCAAGCCCGGCAAGTGGGTGGCGCTCCTTTTCACGACCCAAAACATTCGTGCACTCGGCTATTCTTCACTTTAACATTGCGTGCACAGAAAATTCAAATTAGCAAGTATTTTACTCATGAATGTCTTTCCCTAAGGTACAGCCTCAATGCATGGGCATACGTCCATTTTTTATATGAACATATGAACACAATTACAAAGATAATACACCCAGACTCGTGACGGGAATCGCCCTCCTTTTAACGATGTTATGTTCTACTATAAATATTGATATTGGTTTCAGAGGAGCGGGCCTGTTAGTGCATAAACACATAAATGCCTTCTTTCTCCGAAACGCGTTATGGTATAAAGGTAAAATTAATACCAAATACTGAGGTCTAAAAACCTATTTAGCTGTGAAAAAAACGTTCCCTCTAAGTCTACGCAATCAAAAGATATGGCCGTTTATGTCACATTTCCCATACATTTGTAAAGGGATGCAAAACCTTTAGACTACTTCCCGCTACCATAGAATCATGAAAATTGGTAAGAAGCTATGTTTTGTAGCACGAGTTTAGGAAAATGTCCGAAAACTGTTATTTATTGGTGCATTAATGTCTGTTTGCTATCTATAAGTCTGTCCATAAATGCCTTCTTTCTCCGAAACGCGTTATGGTATAAAGGTAAAATTAATACCAAATACTGAGGTCTAAAAACCTGTTTAGCTGTGAAAAAAACGTTCCCTCTAAGTCTACGCAATCAAAAGATATGGTAATTTATGTCTCTTTTCCCATACTAGTACATTCGCGAAGGGAATCAAAGCCTAAAGGGTACTTCCCGTTGACCTGGAATGATGAAATTTGAAGCTATATCTTGTAGCACAAGAATGGAAAAAGTTTCTAAAACCGTAAATTTGTGAAAAAATATCCAATGACTTAGTAATTTAAAACAAATCTTATGATGTGTATAAATCTTAAAATAACCTGGTATAGTATTACGTGATGGTACGGAACCCTTAGTGCGCAACACTGACTACTCGCACTAACCCGGTTTATTTTTAAGAATATTAGATACAAATACATAGATAATGAGATAAAATTTCAAATTTTCGAGTGTGAAAGTGGTACTTTTAAACTCCTCCCCCCGTCCTTGTCACAATTTCGAAATCTTCCCCCGTGGTCTCACATCAAATTTATTCACATATTAAAATAAATATTACATGATCTTTAATAATATAGACATAAATTTAAATATTTTAAATAATAGAAATAATTGAGACATGTGACATCAGACAGATTTTAGCCGCCCTTAACCGTTGTCACACAATGTCACAATTTGGTAATTCCCGCTCTAAAGTGTGCGTTATTTATAGATGACATCTTTTTTTTATTTAACAAGGGGCAAACGGGCAGGCGGTTCACCTAAGTGACTACCGACGCCCATGGACAACTGCAACACCGGGGGGATCGCTGCTCTTTTCTTGAAGGTCCCTAAGTCATATCCGTTCGGAAATACAGACGCTGGTAATTGATTCCACAGAGGAATTGAGCGAGGTAAGAAGCTTTTTGAAAATCGCACGGTTGTGGATTTTAGGACATCAAAAGATTGTAGTGGTTTCTCTAAGGACGAAGTCAGACTATTCGATCTCCCCTGTGTTTCTGCATTAAAATAATGGGTCCCGATTAATGTCACTACGTCACAAGAATACCATCACTTGAAGTGACAGCATTGCCGTCACTTTACGCCAATCTTATGTGAGAAAGAGGTACTGGTACCTGGACGCGCCCACCCAATTAGGCTGTAGACCAAAAGGACTGCAAACGTGGCGCTACCTTTTATTTCCGTGTTTCGGAAGGCACATTTAATAGTGGGTCCTGATTGATGTCACTGAGTAATATTAGTCGTGAGATTGTAGAGATTGTGAGGGTTTTGAGAATGACATCAGACGATAGTTGGTCATCTTAAGTCACCCCGCAGCCACAACCTTTGCAATCTAAGAAGACCCTGGTACGCATTACGCTTGCTAGAAAAATAAGGGCAGTAACACAACATATGTATATCGATGTAAATTAATTTTATAGATGCAGACTTCTCTGCTTACCAGTCCTGTTAATGAGTAGTGTTTGACTTTGACTTTGCTCGAGTAGGAGGCAAAAGAATCATCACCACAGTAACTTGTAATCTTAACTCGGTATTACAGGCGTTTGAAATAGATTTTCTATTTCGATACGTTTAATTTTAAAACATTACGTCTTCCGCCATTTCCAATCATTCAACATCATCTAAAGTGCATCCAGTACTTTTATATAATAAAAATAAATCATCGTGACCTTAAGTGCATGATGCCAAATGATAATGCGAAATCTATGACACAAGCGCCTCTCTGTTACTATGACCAATATTATAATCCGTTCGCCGAATACAATAAAAACCCTAAGATATTCATAATTAACATATCATAAACTTAATATTTAAAAATACTACGGCTTAATCTATATACTATGTAGATTATCTAATCTAAACTAAAAAATCTAACTATCATAAGTTCATTACTAGAAAGGACATCTAAAGCCGCACTAGTAGGATCATACCAGATTTGGCTAGGCAGGTATGAAAGTATTTTCGAAACTCTACTTTTATTGGTCTTTAAAATCTACTATAACTCTTATTCTATGCAATTTATTAGTCTCAATAGCTAGGTAATCATCAGTAAAATGGAAGATTATTCTTGTCCCCTCCAATCTATTGTCATATTCACTTCTACTGCTTCATAGCGCTATCCCGGTGACCGGCCACTAAAGTAGCTATATATTTTTATGTATGCGGGCGGGATAGAGGCCCATGCCATTGTTATTTTCTTATCTTCTTCATTTTATTTTATTGTCATTTTCGATTTCATCATTCTTTTACAGTCCTGGTTTTCTTTTCATGCTTCATCGAAGAAGAAGAAGAAGAAAAACTTTTATTTGGTATAAAAAATCTCCGGGGCTGCCGTTTCGGTTATGAAGTTGGCGTTACGGTGCTATTTATTATTTAAATTGATCAACCTTCTTTTAGCACCGCATCCGTCTAGACCGGTCACTGGGATAGCCGGTATAACACCGGGAACTAGTATCCGGGCCCGCTTAGATTGCATTGGATGTGGCTGTGGGGCTAGTTAAGAAGACTGACTGCCATCTGATGTCATCCCCGGAATCTCAACGAGTTCTACAGTCTCACGACGTGATATTCATCGGGGCTTACTTTGTTGTTGTTGCCTTACGTGAAACACGCAGGAGGTAGGATATTTGAAAACCCGTATTTAAATTATTGGCCACCCATCTATCATGCGGCCGCGATAAGAGCTACTTAACCTATAAAGCTTAGATCTCTTCTCTAGTTATATCCATTGCTTATTGTATGAGTTAATTAGACTATTAATTTCATTCTAATAAATAATTAATTTATTTCTATATATTTTTAGCGTTTACACAACCAGGCAAGATCCTCCCGTGGCACTTTTGCATACTAATATTAGGTGTTTTTGTCATAATCACTTCGTTTCATGAATATCTTTTTGTAGACTGCATTATAGCAAAATATTATTAATATAAATCGCACTTTTATCATCAAAAACTTTTTTTTAAATATCAGTACCAAATCCTAAAATCGCGACATCCTGGATGCCCGCCAATGGCCGCCGACAATCCGCGAGGCCGAAGGGGTCATAATGGTAGTCTGGTTGTTAAGAAAAATGTCTAGTTTAGTAATTATAAAAGCGAAAAGTCACCTATCACAAAATCTCGAATACCACTAAACGTACAAAGACGGACTTTGGCATGGAGGGCCAGCACCCGTATAGTACATACATGGAATGCTAAAAAATCCGTCTTTATCTGCTCCGGTGTTTCCGAACCGTCGAGACGTGAAATAAATATTGTACATTACTGGTTTAGTATATTAATTCTTATGTATACGAAAACTGTGCGACTCTAACTCCTCAAATCAGCTTGCCCTGTTTCGGTGATTTTTTTGACGTGATAACGTCTTATAAATCGATGGCCGGCGACTCACACGAAAAAGCATGACTCATTGTCACGTTCCGCCTGATCCGAGCGTGCAAGCGGGATCGAGTAATAAGCTATAGAGAGGCACGATCGGCCTAAGCGTGCGGCGTTATAACGTAAAATTATCGTCCGTAAACTGATATTACAGACAACCAATCCTTATATATATAATTCTACTGTACGTGTGTATGTCACTGAACTCCTCCTAAACGGTTGGACCGATTTGAAAGATTTTTTGATATGCCTTTGGGTGGCGCCCTGGATGATTTAAATTCACAAATCAGCCCGGCAGATGGCGCTGCAGTCGGTATCTAGATTATCCTTTTATCGATTTTTACATTCGGGCAGGACAACGTCTGCCGGATGTTTTAGTTTTTTTCATAAATGTTTGAGAAGGATCTATTTAACTGCTAGATCTTTTTTTTTTCTTATTAAATAATATGACAGGTTTCAACGACAACAAGTTCGTTCGTTCCAGTCGGCTTAGGATCCGGTATTCCCGTAATATGTATCACTTCGGCACCCACGCGTGGCCAGAAGCCAAGTTTTGCTCGAGAGTATATTGCACACTCGACTTATAATTTCTAACCGTAAAAATGATTATTACGCATACTCGTCATTTAGAGCTTGCTCTGAACAATTGTTGTTTTTCCACACAATTCGTTGTATATTCTACTTTAACTACATACTTATACAATTAATTAAATGGAACTTTAAATAACTGAAAGAACCAGGCGTTACTTTGCGGAAATCCATGACATGCTTGAAAAACTAAACTACTTTGCTATAATCCGCGAATGAATACGAGGGAAAATCGGTGTAATGCTGCAACCCGAAAGCTACAAAAGTGACTTCTCACCGTGCAACTCATTAGCAAACGACAAGACCGGTTTTATGCCTCCGTAGGTCCGAGCATATTGTGAGTTATTAATGGATAGGGA
The DNA here is from genome assembly GCA_024363005.1 of Charaxes varanes. Classification (NCBI taxonomy): domain Eukaryota; kingdom Metazoa; phylum Arthropoda; class Insecta; order Lepidoptera; family Nymphalidae; genus Charaxes; species Charaxes varanes. The sequence goes on along the minus strand of JANCMC010003772.1, from coordinate 1,362,184 downwards.
TGTCATCATAGGATGTGAAACGGACCGAATCTGGCTGAACAAGTAAGGAACTCAGTGGAGGTGACCGTGCACGTTAAAGGGATCCCTTTAACCTACACCCGGGTGGCCAAGTCCCAAGCACTGCTTTAATTCCTTCCTCTGCAATACGATAGACTCGATACCCGCACGGTCAATCTATGGAGCATTGCTAAGAAATCCGTCTCTTTTAGATTTCAACTTCAAGTATTGTATGAAGTTACCCAGTTATGGAAGACAAGCTGTGCCCGCGAACTCTTCGGCGTAGAATTAGGTGCAAAAATGGGTTTAATTTTAGCGTGATGATATATAGCCTTCCTTGATAAATGGGCTATCTAACATTCAAAGGTTTTTTTGAAATCGGACCAGTAGTTCCTGAGATTATCGCGTTCAAGTAAACAAAAAAATAAACTATTCAGCTTTATATATTAATATAGATGACAAACGACACAAACCTCTATTATTGAAGCACGCCCGCTGCTACTATGACTTTATATAAATTACCACGCATAAGTTACTAGAGATGAAAGAGAGATGAAATATGAGTATACGAGTATCAGTAGGTATTTTTAATGGCTGGGAAATATAAATGATGGCTGTTTATTTTACCCGTATTATCTTTACACAAAATGCAATTTAATTGTGGGTTTTGGATCGTACAATAGGCATGACGACAGTCAACAAGAATCGCTTAAATTATATATTTATCTAATAAAATAAGATGCATAAAGCTTAATAAATTTATATATTTTAATATTGCGAGCGAGATAAATAGGGATTAACAAAAAAGGGAAGTTACGAAATATAACAATCTGCCATGATAGGTAAAACACCCACCAAAGCAACGTTCTCGTATATTATAAGTGCGATCCAATAAGCGATCGCAACGTTTTAAAGAGCTCATTCAGATATTCGACAGGCTTCGCTTAAGCTAAATTTGTGTTCCATCTCGCTCGCGCACACCAACATTTTCAATACTTACCTGCGTGAAATGATATACATCTGTTCGGTACCTAAGTCTCTCTCCGCCTAACCATCCCTCACCGAACACCTTTCACCTTGGTGTGTTCTTTCCACAACCCCTTAATTGGACGAAAAACGGGAGTTATAGGCAAATACCAAGTATTCCTAGTATTCTTTCATAAGAAAACAGACACTTCAGCTTTCTTTATATGTATGAATACAATTACCTTTATACAACAAAGCGTATGAATACAATGTGGCGTGTTTGCGGGTATCGATCTTTCCGCGCCCGGTACCACCAGATCCAACCGAATGCCTACTAAAAAATGACAAGGAAAATTCAGTTACTTACCCTTTCAAATACGCCAGCACATGTTCATTTTCATGAGGTTTGTATTATCTTTTTGTAGCAGCGTTTATTTTACTTATATTAGTGTACCCCTCGTGCCTGGGTACTACTACAAAACTTTGTGAAGTAAAACATAGTCCCTGGCCACACTACATTGAAATGATCATTCAAATGCAGCTATGTCTGGCTCTGGCATCAGATAAAAAAATCACGGAAGTCTTAAAGTAGTAAACATTGAAGATATGCAAAAAAATATTTTCCTCTTTTCATGTCGTCTTCTTTTCGGGTTACAAAGTGACATCGCCATATGTAAATCAGATCTTTGAATATAACTATCAATGGAGATTAGCATTCGGAAAGTTATATATGAGTATTTTTGAAATTAAGTGAACTCGAAGATAAATAATTTAATCGGTGTGGTTTTCAATAATCATTTTATAACAAAAGTGACTAGAACGCTTTGATAGACATTATAATTTTACAGGAACGGATTTTCTTTTTACGAGAATATAAATATACTTTTCTAGTAGTACTTGTTAGCTAGTGTAGTAGTACTTGTAGAGCTTACAGTTCCATGGGAGACCAACATCCCTAAACACCATTTGATAAAAATAAACAAATACTTTGATCTAACCAATGACGTCAACAAAGACGGTTACAAAACTAGCTTACACGCGGTAGAGGAGCAAGGGGTTTACCAGCAAAATCCCTGTACAACCTACTAAAGGACCTTGGCTTGTCAAGAAATATTATAAGTTCATTATTAGAAAGGATTCAGGATTCCGTGACTTACTGTTTAATCGAGAAAAAATATTCTTATCAATATTGATTGAGCATTGGCTCATTAAATTAATCAGGCGTTACTTTGCGGAAATCCATGACATGCATGAGAAGCTAAACTACTTTGCTTTAATCCGCGAATGAATTTTCATTCGCGGATTAAAGCAAAGTAGTTTAGCTTCTCATGGGAACAATTATGTCGTACATGATTTTTGCGAAACTATAAAGGTTTACGCAGCACATTAAAAAGAAGCTCTCAAAAGGAAAAGAAAACCCCAGATTTCGAAATATCCTTCTTGGGTGTTCCGGTCCTATCGGTCTTAGCGTGACGATATATAGCCTATAGCCTTCCTCGTTAACTGAGCTTACTAACACTGAAATATTTTTTCAAATCGGACCAGTATTTTCTGAAATTAGCGGGTTCAAGCAAACAAACGAACTAACTCTTAAGCTTTATATATAAGTATAGATATATAAAAACCTTACAGAGAAAGAGAGATTCACTTGAAAACATCTATTGTGTTGGATCTTACGTTCAATACACCCATAATTTAAAAAAGTTAAGTATTTAATGTAAATAAAATAAATTGTTTATTTTAGACATATAAGTTGACTTTCACATCCGTGATATGACTGTCCAGATCTTTAACATTCGATGGTCGTTTGGTCACTAAAGCCCAAACTTTATTCGCTATTATACGAGAATAAATTACCATACGAATAACTAAATATGAAATAAGCATGAATTGTAATAGACCTACAACTGTATAAGAATTTCACACCTAATAAATTTCAGACGTTTTTTCATTAATAAATAGATGTCTATATGACACACAGACGTCTGTTCCTAAGGTAAACAACTTAATGCCAGTGTTATAGGTAACAGATGCCTGGAATACACAAATATTTTTTGTAGAAATATATAAATACATACATATAGATAATACACCATAGACTCGAGGTGAGAATAGAACCCAAAGTCCACGAAGCGGATGGCAGGGTCATTGCAAACAGCGCCAACGGGCCAGTCAAAAGTACTATTATAGCAATAGGAAAATCTGTGTACTTCTAGGACGCGAATACTGTGCTATCGATACACTTGCGGGAGCACAATTTCAGTCAAATAGATGGAGCTGCGGAAGCAACGAGAGTTATTCTCATAGCATTAAGGTTCATTATTAAAGAACCGGATTCATAACTTTGCAGAAGAGAAATTGCTCAATAAGGTAAGTTGTAAATATAAAAATAACCTTATGTTTTAAAAAAACAACTTTTGTTTTAGTTAGCCCTTGTGCTCTCAGTACTTTGATCACGTGATCAATCAAAAAACGAGCGGATCCGTTTTAAAGTGTAACCAGTATAGCAGACAAAAAAGGAACACCTTTACTATATACAAAATAGACGTCACAGCTTGCTATGCCCGCAGTGTATATCGGAACATACGCATGGTATAGAGTATAGACCCAGTACCAAGTTGTTCCTTAATTTTTCAAAAAAAATCCAATAGATAACCATATATTTTGTTCCAGATGCTTGTAGCTGCAAGTAGAAACTGTCAGGCGTAATCTCTAATATTTACTTAAGTCGCGATTATTATTTTTTTTGTACCAAATGTTTTGTAGTTGTTCTGTCGTAGTCACATAGCAGTGCCTTAGTTGATTCGGTTATAATTTTTAATTGTTAATTATTTGTCGCACTTAACAATATGTCTATGCTTTTTCAATTAGACACATTGTCGAATTTTATCATAATAAACAACCATTTTATAAACAAGCTTTCATTTGAGACATATTGCTCTACCATTGACGAGTAGTGACGTCACTGGTAGGTGAACCCTGCGTTCCACTAAGCGATCGCAACGCATATCTAGCAAGGTGTTTTAATTTGACCACGATGAGCTTTGACGGGGTAAAACAATCTTTAAAAAGCTTGAAACTTGACAAGTTGGATATGTCCAACCATAATATAATAATATAACACCAGTAATTCATAGAGGTATGCCTCTATGAATTACTGGTATTATATATTTTTTAAGAATTTTTATTTTTAGACAACATTTAAAAGAAAACAATCTGCCATCTTGGTTCAGCGACCATTTCTATCGTATTACACGTGGCCGTCTCTTTTTGAAATCATTTTGAATACAGTAGGAAGATATGACGTAATAAATGCGAAGACAAATTAAAGCTTGTTGAAAATATGATTTGTAGATTCATTCTATATAAATAATACGTAATAAACATATTCCATTGGTATACCTTACACGTTAGCCTGTGATAGATAATACTTTTTGTAACTGTATGTAATAAACTTGGGGTTAACACGTTGTTTTTTATTTATTTGTATTATAAAAATTTTATTGATGTTTTATGTAAAATTATGATTTCATTAAAAATGTCGCCGAAAAAGTAAATCGGTAATTTGAGTAATAACAAACGAGCTAAAATTCGGGCAAGACTACTGCCGGATGCACTAGTCATAATTATTACATAGTTATAACATGGAGTCCCTTCCCACTTCTGTACGCGCAGATCTTTTAAACTACGCGACGGATTTTAATACGGTTTTCATTAATAAAAGACCGATTCAAAGAGAAGCAGAACGAGTCGTCGGAGTGGCGTAAGCGACCAATAGATGGCGCTATAATTTGATACTATAACGTGGGACAACGTCTGCTAGGTCTACTAGTGTTATATAAAATTAAGTGGAAGTAACGTTACTGGTACCTTTAAAATGAAATAATCCATATGGATGAGTACTTTGCATAAGAATTTACGACATACTGACACAAAAATTTTATCTTTGAGGTGTAACGCGGAAATGGGCGTTGCTGCGATGGGCACGAATAGTGTGAGAGGCGGTTTATGTTCATGATTAAATCATCATCTCACCACGATTATCATCATCACCATAAACTTAATGAAAATATCTTGTATCTATTATTTGTAATATTTTTATTTTTCTGCTCATAATTTTAAGTTAAGTTTATATGTCTCTACCAAATCCTTTTTATTCCAGAAATATATAGAATATAAATAAAAAATGCTCGTATTATGATCAGATTAGCTTTAGATATAAAGGATCTTAAATAAAATCTTTCTTTCTTTTTAAAAATATCGGTCTTCAAATTTTCAAAAATGGACCAAATTGAAATGCGACCATACAGGAAGCACCAGCTTTCAAATAAAAAAGAATCATCAAACTCTCTTCTTCCAGTCGAAAATTCTGTGGTAACAAATATAAAAAAATACAGTCTATTTCAGAACCTTATTTTATGCAGTGACTTGAAAATAAACGTGTCAATGTCATGTTTGTTGCTTACACGATTATCTCCGTCACTAATCAACTACAACAAATTTTGTTATTATTGTTTGTAGGTATAGTTGGTTTCAGATAGAAAGATGTGTTTACATTAATAATTAATAAAACTTGAAGAAAATTCTTCTAAAATCGAAACGTGCATTAAGATACTTTTGGAAATTTTATTTGGTCGCCTATGTATTATCGCTTGAAATAAAACTAAGTAAGTAACTTATTCGAATCTTTGTAATCTTTAGAATCAACACAATATAGTGAAAGTAAGGGAACAGGCAACAAAATCTATACAGTTAATATATAGATGTCTAATATTTTGTAAAATCATATGCGTTGATAGACGTTTTAAAGAACCTGATTAATAGTGTATTGATTAATGACAAAACAGCTTTTCGCTTTAATTGAAAGAAATAGTAGACATTCACTTAATCCCGGTTCTTGACAGGCATGACTAGTGTAATAAATTTCTTTTTGATTTTATGTATCCGCTTAGAAGCGAAATAGGTATTTATAGGCAAGGTAATACTGTCTTTATTTTATTTTTTAAGAAATTAAGAAATTTTCATCGAACTACAATGAGACGCAAAATGATGTTTAATCCTGGACATTTTGACATCTATGTGCATTCTTTTTAACTTGATAACGTCTTATAAATCGATAAATGCTGACTGCACGCACGAAAAGCATGACTCATTGTCACGTTTCGCCTGAGCCGAGCGATAAAATTATCGTCCGTAAGCCGACATTACAGA
>JANCMC010003772.1:1185010-1355910 GCA_024363005.1 Charaxes varanes | reverse complement strand
CACGAAAAGCATGACTCATTGTCACGTTTCGCCTGAGCCGAGCGATAAAATTATCGTCCGTAAGCCGACATTACAGACTACCAATTTTTTTTATCCCCTCGGTGCTAGCTACAAGGCCTCCTGTCTTTATTATTAATAGCATTTAATATCTAAAACCTCGATCACCTTAACGTCCATTTTAATTTGCAATGATTTAAATGAATAGAATAAGTTATTTTAAGAAATTAATTCTCAACATTTTGGTTAGTATAACCATACCTATGTTAGTATGCTACACCTTAAGAACTACAAACTAAAATTGCATTCAACTGCTGGGACCATGTAGTCCGCAACAGTGAGACGGGTAAAGACAGTCTAGTCTACTTGCTACCATTTTCAGAATACTATTAGGGCTTTCACGCACACGCCGAACAAGTGAGACAGTTCTTAGCCCAATTGTCCAAAATCAGTGTACACGTATCTTTAAGAACAATCCAGAGGCATTAAAAAGCGTGGCAGCGCGAACAGTACTCTAAAAGTGTTATTATATATAATGTCATTCTTAATAGCATGGGAGTTCCCATGAAATATACAATATATTTGTTTCTTAGTAAATTTTAGAACTGTCTCCGAGGCAATGTTGACGTGTGGTCACTCTACGCCGGATGTGTCGTTCGTCTGCTACTGGGGGTCAAGGCCGACAGGTTTCAATTGAGTCGTCATTCCGTCTCATCTTTATTTTGGTGACATTTTACAGATTGTGTAAATCCCCAATACGACTTCCTGGTATGCGCAAATTCTATACAATTGAATAGCACGTTATTCGTTTTAATTTAATAACCATTTATTGAAAAGCTGGTAATCGACTTATACTCATGTCAACTGAATCTATTGTTTTTTTTTTTTTTTTACACTTTCAGTTAATTATCAGTGTCCATCAAATATTACTTTAAGTCTGCGTTTATTATTCGTATAGGTTCTGTCATAATAGCTAGTCTATTGCATGCAAGATATTGAACTTGCGAGTTTGATTTTTTTTATAAATTAAGTGTTAAATTGCAAACAGCCTGGAGTTTCGGGAGTGGGAACTTTATCGAAGCCTTTAGAGGCTTGCAATTATTTTTACTAACTCGAAACCGACCCTATCAGTCTACCTTTGTAGCATTGAGCTATTCAGGTTCTTATATACGTATCATTTCAGTATAACGAGTGATTCCCATCGTAAAGTATGCAATTCCCATGGTTGATGGTTGCTAGACAGCCGCGGGGCGGGCGCGAGGGCCGGCCCGGCGACATTCCTTGCATGGTTTGCTGCGCGCTGTGGTACGTAGCACAGTTAAAAGTCAAAGTGTTGGCTTTCCTGTTATTGTGCAATGTTGTATAAGATTTCTATATGCTCTTAGATATTATAAATGACATGTTCTCTGTAGTTTCTGTCAACTTTACGTATAACTTACAAAGTTTTAAAAGAAACAAAAGGAAAAGTTGAAATATTATTTTAAAATACTAAAAAATGCAGAATTGGTTGCTGTTTCAATATACTTAAAGTAAACTTTAAACTGAAGAGCTACCTAAAATTATTATTTTATAAAACATTCGGACAGTGTTACGTTTTACCGAAAAGAGATATGGGAGATTCGTTAACTGACTACTAGCAGATGAGTCAAAATTCGGGCAAGGCAACGTCTCCCAAGTATCATGTTAAGTGTAAATTAAACTAAAAGAACCTTCTCGAGCAGCCTCCCTGTCTTGAGCAGTAATCGTCTTTCAACTATCTTATTATTTAAGCTTGGTAAATGTGCATCGTGTAGTAAAGCTCTAAGTAACTGCCCCATTGTCGACTAATGCTCGATTTATTGGGTAGTTTTAGTAAATTTACTGCTACACACGTGTTCCATTAAACAAGTTTACGTGCCTTCTAACTATTGCTATAATTGGAGCTGACTTATAATATATGTACTATACGTTGAGTCATTTAATTATATAATACAATGGAACAATATATATTATCATTTATTGTTCTTGTATTTGATTAGGAATTTTCTATGGTTAATTCTTCCTTCTTTGTCAATCGATTACTATTAAAATAATAATTTATTTAGTAAGTATTACTATGATCCAAAACTAATAATCCCGTGTTTTTTCAGTGTCTTTCTGAATTTTAAGTAATTAGTTTATACATAGAATTTTATATATAGAACATAGATAACCCTTTTTAGTTTATTTCCATTTAACTCATGAGAAAAAATCGGCTAACTTTTTCAAGTTTTATTAAAATTGAAACGCTATAAGGAGCCCGTAGATGAGGTAGAATTAGGAGGTTAGTAATAATAATATTTTGAGACATCTACATACCTTGAGGCGGCCCATGTAATGACCAAGCACATCTCGCTGTCCATTGGAATGTGCTGCGATCAAATATGTGCCAACAACGGATGAGGCTCGCTTTACATAACATTAGGTGATTTTTTTTTAAATCAGCCAATCTTGTCCCACAGCTGCGCAAAGGCCTTTCCCCTGTCAAACCATTCTTCACTATCTTGGGCTACCTGTAACCACGTCTTACCGGTAAAGGCGTCCATGTCTTCTCTTCCACTCTTCTTCGGCCTACCTTGAAGTCGGCGGACATTAGTGATAGTCTATAAGGAAATTTGGCCCAAACGAAACATTGGCCCACCCTCGCAACATTAGGGTAGTATTTATATTTATTATAATTTTTTAATTAGCCTATAATATTCTACTGTTGGGCAAAGGCTTATTAAGAACACTAAGCAAGTCAAATTATTAGGGCAATTATTAGGGTCCCTCTGCCTTTCACAGTATCCTTTTATATCCAGGGACATAAGATTTTAAGGTGTTTGTATGCCTCTTGTAAAAATACATAATCATGGACATTAATAAATACATATTTTTCAAATTTTCTTTCCAATCATTATTATACTTCAAGTATACTGAAATGACTTTTTATAACGGAAAATGTCAAATCGGTGAAATACTCATACGGATATCCTATATAAAAATATTATTGATTTATGTTATACATTTCTTTCGAAATCACCGATAGACACTTCAATTTTGTGCTTATGTATGTGTGAGTATGTTTCTTGCGCGCGTGTAAATAACATATAGGGTTGCTGCCCACCCACTACTTAATTAACCACTTTATTTTCTGCTTACTTTTTTCTGTTCAGTACTATAAATTGTTGTGTTTAGTTTAAGGTAAAATGAAATAAATTGGTCTTTATTATCGGTAGTTTCCAGCGCCTTATTATATACCTGTCGTGTTAAAAAATTATAAATACAATTAACGTGCCCCACTCGAAAAATTAAAACCTTCTTTATTGTTATACAGCTCTTCGCAGTAACTCCGCCATCTTTCAGCAATTTCATCAAGGTCGTTTATTGGATTGCCTTTCTGACCCTCTGTACGACTTTTAATTAGTGCACAGCCTCATTGGTAAGTGTCCACGTTTCAACTCCATACGTCATGATGGGCAAGACATTTAATTTAACACTTTCAAGTTCAAAAGAAATTATAACGCAGTGGAAGCGTGCTGAATCTATAATCTATTTAAATACGATTGTTTCATTGAATGAATAACACCGCTATAGAAACATTAGACGTTATTTGTATTAATAATTTGTTTCTACAACGTATAACAGAGGGAAACTAAAATTAAAAAAATTTATTCATCACAGATAAGTTTATTTTATTTATATTATGTATTTAAAACACAATTTTGAGTATACATGACATAGGCTACTTTTTCTTTTTTTCTTAAAATTAAGCTTTCTTGTCGATTTCACTTTTTGGACAGCAAATACCAGCATACCTGAAAATAAAAGACATTTTTAACAATAATAATATAATAGGGATGACGACAGTAATCAAAAATCATTTCAATTATATATTTATCTGATAAAATACGACGCATAAAGCTTAACAAACGTATTTATTTTTATATTGCGAGCGAGATTAATAAGGATTAACAAGAAAAACAAAGTACAAAATACAACAATCCGCCATGACAGCTCAAACACCCAGCGGAGCGTACAACGTTACTGTATGTAATAGTGCGTTCCAATAAGAGATTGCAACCTTTTAAACTGCAAAATAACTTCGGATTCTATCATTTTTTTTTTTGTATATTCAAAGGCTATAATTCAATTCCACCCAAATAGAATATTATGGCGCACAACATAAGATGTCATATTTTAATTCTGTTCAAACCGTCACAGTTACATAATTAAAAAAAAAAATTGTTCCCTCGTCTCCGTTTCCTCATTAAAGGCCCGGAAAGTTTTATCGCTTAAGAACCAATAAAAATATTCATCTACGGATACTGTGCTCAGGAGTTTTAATATAGAACCTTCAGACGCAGTTTCAACCCTTACATTGTTGAATGGTGTGAACCATTCTGTGCGTTTCGCTGCCTCCTTTCTTATACGAACGCCTACACGTCATTCCCAGCGTCAGTGTTTCGAATGTCGTTTGCACGTGAATTAGTTAAAAGGCTTATTTTTGCTTGTTATGCATTACGTTAATGTCAAACAATAAACAGCAAAATTGTCTTTCACTTAGGAGCTGTCATCCAAAATGGTAAAGCACTTTCTTGGTCGACTATACAAACGAATATTGCCTTTTGATTTTATAGTATTCTGTAGTTAAAAATGATTGAACAAATAAACTCTGTATGGATTTCTACAGATTGGTGTTTTTTTTTTAAAACTTTATTTACGATTTTTTTTTTTAACGGCAACTGGCAGCGCATCTGCGATCTTTCTGGTAGCTCAGTTATCTATCCATAGGCATCTGTAGTCAATCAGGGGAACCGCCTGCCACAAGCTTTTAAGAAAGCTTTGTGCAGGGGTAAAAATAATATTAGCCATACGTTAATCGGGACCCAAGTGCCTTCCGAAACGGAGGTCGGATATTTGAAAACCAGTTTTAGAATGGGTCACCTATCTATTACCCGCTCGCGGTTAAAACTGCTAAACCTAGCGATTGACTCAAATCCTGGCTCCCGATTAGGCCTTGATCTCTTTAATCCTCTTTTTCTTTCATTCATATGTATTTCTTGTTCTAAATAAATACAATGTTATACTAAATATACACAAAACCAGCTTTTGTTCGTATATTCGGTTATACGGATGCCTAACGACAACAATTAGCCCGGTTAATCGAATTTTCAGACATTCGATTATCCGTATGCCTACTAACAACAATTAGCCCGGTTAATTGACTTTCCACTGTACTAATATTCCTTAACTTTCTTTTTTTTAATAATAATGAAAATGTCGCCGCCAAATGCTTAAGCAAGGTTCTATTTACACAAAATATTAAGACACTTAAAAAAATTCATATTATACACCTAAACTTAGTTTAATCGTAAATATCACCAAGATATTAAATAACAAATTAACAAATATATACGCATACTAGACGACCTAGCAGACGTTGTCTTACTCGAATTTCGGCTTGTCTGGTATTACCTAGTTAACCAATCTTCTCTACGTACTTTCCATAAAACGTGACACTGGCCGAATGTTTTATGAAATAAGCATGTTATGTAAAATGTCAGCCAAGGGTTTGTTTTGAAGTAGCGACTAATTCTGCATTCTTGACGCGAACCCACAACCCACGGAGCGGAAGGCAGGATGACCCTGCCTTTCGCTCTTGGCACAGTTGGCAGTGACCTTGCAAGGATCACTGCCAGCTGGGCTAACTGGCCAGTTATAATGCTGTAATTAATAATCATCACGAAAGGAGAGTAAGATTTTAAAATAGCCGTATTTTGAGTACATTAGGGTAAAAGAATGTACTATAGCTATTATTAGGGTAAAATGATGGAATACACGTAATAACTCTTACATATTAATAACGCGAAGAAAAAAGTTTCGTTACCATTTTGCGAAAATGGCACGGACGGAGGAGTATGAAATTTGGCACAACAATAGTTTATATGGTGTGCGAATGCTTGCGTTTTTGTATAATATGCATTACTACTATTAAATTAAATTGTTAAAATAAAACCTCACACACACGAATGCCAAACGATTTACGCACACGTTTGTATATTTTACTATGAGAGTGTTAAAGCGGATTCATGCCGACCGTATGTATTTTAATTGTCAAATAGACTAATGACGTTGTACAAAGAATTGAAATTTTGTCTATAGCATTAAATAGGCGTGCAGTTCACGAATAATTCTGGGCAAAATGTTTCTGAGCGAATCTCAACCAGCCGCCGCGGCAGCGCAGTCAAATTAACTGTTAATTAAAAATAGCAAATTAATATTTTATTTAAATAACCCTAAAACTTAAAAGGATCATTGGCTGTAGCCTTCCCATTTTGGTGTAAATGTATGTAAATATGGTTCAAAATAGTTCAACCTGATGTATAACTGTGTAAAACAAGAGTATGGGTGTGATGAATCATTAAGTAGCTACCCAAAACAGCCTTTGCTTCTCACATGGCTTTCGTGATTATCCTAACGCCAAATCATGTTTCATGTCAGATTGTACGAGATTATAAGATCAGAGATTTTAAATGAATAGTGTATTTTTATAAAGGCAATTTTAGCAAGGTTAGCGTTGCAAGATGGGCTGACGACATCAGCAGGGTGGTCAGAAGTGACTGATTTCGAGAGACAGGGAAGAGTGGCATAAATAAAAATGGCTAAGAGCGTGTCAAGACACGCTTATATAGAAGGGTTCCGTATCTGATACGCTATAAACGTATTTGTTAAATAACTTCATATGTATGTATTTATATATTCACAAAAAATATATATTTGCTTATAACAGGCGGCTGTTATCTATAACACAGGCATTAAGTTGTCTACCTTAGGAACAGACGTACGTGTGTCATATAGTCCTATATATTTATTTATTATTATTATACTTGATTAATTGTTACATAATTACTAAAACTATCGTCGAATTAAACAAAATCGAAACATCGACAAATACTGCATTTTGCATGTTTGCTGTACCAATCATCTTGGAATTTGGCATAAACATTGATAGGGTACAAAAAGGAGGAGGTCGTAGCTTAATCAGTAACCGGCACTTGGGTCGATCGCTAGGTTAAGTAGCTTTTACCACGGCCGGATGATAGATGGGTGACCAATTGTAACACTGGTTTTGACACATCCGACTTCCTCCCTGTTTCGGAAAGCACGTAAAACAATGGATCCCGGTTAATGGCACGGTAATGTTGGTTGTGAGATTGTGGTGATTCAGGAGATGACGTCTGAAGTCAGTCGGTTATCTTAGCTGGCCCCACAGCCACATTTTCTGCAATCTGAGCGTACTCTGGTATTAGACCGGGATAACGTCGGGATAGACTTTGACGGGGTACAAAAAAGAAACTTAGCTAGACATTTATTTAGAAAGAATACCTTATTATTAGGCAACATTAGGCAATATTCCTATAAGGTATGTCATTTAATCATTCATTCGTAATTTGCTTACACACAATGGTATATGAAGCCCAGTCACGAAATTGCATATTAATATAGAAAACAAATAATATGATAATAAATGTCAAACAAAGCAAATACTACGATTAGAATAAACGAGAGCAAATTATACTGTAATACATTATAATTATAAATTTACAACCAGTCTATTGAAATATAGGATATGATAATAATGTCTAATAATAGTAATGTATATGTCCAGATTGACTTGTATAAGATTGAATTATACAGGTAAAATGTCATATACGTATGAATGGTAAATTAAACTATAATGATGTCAAGAACTACACATACTTTATTAAAATCTACTATATATTGCGAGATCATGGGATTGAGTTTCAATTTAATTACAGGTAGCGCCATGCTTGTAGGTGTGGTACACTGATAAAAATTGTTAGCATTGCTTAAAGCAAATTCCATCCTCATCACCTCGATGTCCTAAAGTCTACAACCGTGCGATTCTCTAGAAACTTCTTACCTCGCACAATTGCCATGTGGAATCAGTTGCCAGCTTCGGTATTTACGAACGGATGCGACTTAGAGACCTTCAATCATCATCATCATCATCATCATCATCATCATGGCGTATGGCATCCTGCATAGATCAAAATTTCAAGTCCAAATCCCTTAACCACGACTCTGCTGCTACTGAAAAAGAGTGCAACTCAGATATGCCATCTGGGAAAAGACGAAGTGGGTACTCGTTCACAACATGCGCTAGGGACCTTCAAGAACAGAGCATACTCATTTCTCAAAGGCCGGCAACGCATCTGTGAGCCCTCCGGTGTTGTAGTTGTCCATGGGCGTCGGTAGTCACTTAGGTGAGTGCCGATTGTTTGTTTGCTCCTTGGTATATAAAAAAAAATACACGTAGAGGCTACCGCTTGTCTTCCGATTTTGTTATAAGGGTGTCTGAGTGCCGCCCGTCCCGTGGCGCGAAAATATGTTTTTCTTATTTTCGAAACTCAGTATATTTTCAATTTCAAAGCACGATGTTCACCGTAAAATATTCTACCAACAATTAGGGAGCAATAAATCAAAGCATCGCTCAGCATCCGGACGTGCCAGAGAGATTAATGAATATAATTTTAAATTCATAGCAAACAGAACGGGTAGAGATGTTCCTATAGGATAGTTCGTATAGTAAATATATACAGAACTATAGATAGACTCGAGGCGGAAATAGAACTTACGACCCCCGGAGCGGAAGGCAGGGTCACTGCCCACTTCGCCAACGGGCCAGTCGAAATTAAATATTTTTTAAGTATAACCAAATTAAAAGTGTATTATTCCTGGCAAAAACTCATAGACATTAACTAGCTTACAATAAGGCGAATAAAACTAAATAAGCTCCCAGGCTATTTATAACAACGACTTCTCTTTATTGTTATTGGCTTAAGTTCAGGTGTAAGTCAGGTGGGATTTATGTACGTAGTTAGTAAATTGTGGTTAGCCCCGACCTGCGGGTTACTTAAACTACCTTAAATATATATGAGGCGGAATACCTTTATACAGTATTGAACTAAATTATTACTTAACTAGAAATCCACACAGTACTTGTTCGTTTTTAACAGATGGTCTTTGGGGATGTTGGTCTCCCATGGAACTGTAAGTTCTACAAGTACTACTATTCGCTTTATTGTATTAAATAGTAAATCAAAATTGACGTAACTTAAATTATTCAAAAATAATAAAAATATATATAGAATACCTGTAGCTATAGAAAAGTGATTTAGGTGAAAAAACAAGTATAGTTTGCCTCAGAAACTTTCAATGCCTACTAATTATAAGACTTAATTATATCTATGTACTGTATTGCCGGAGCCAGATATAGCTTCATTGGAATGATCATTTCCATGTTCATGTAGTGTGGTCGGGAACTTTGTGTAACTGTACAAAGTTTTTTAGTACTTTGTGGACTTCAAGGACAAAAATGTTGCAACACTGTGCTACATAGGGGATTAGACAAAAATGATAGGGAGCTGTGTTAAACTTTGGTCTCTTGATACTAACGCGCAACGCTGCGATAAGCGTCACCAAGCAGCCGCACTTGCCTTTCATCGCTGACATAGACAACGATGGAACAAGAGACCATTATAGACTAGTAAGTTAATCTTACAATTATGTGTCCTACATCGCATTCCGCACAATGCAGCGTTGTGCTTTACGATTAATAGAACAAAACAAAGATGTAGGCTCGCTAAAGACCGCAGGACGGTAACAACAGAAGAATTTTAAGAGGAAAGTATATGATATGCTCTCAATCTGAAAGAAGAAGACAGGAAAGTAAAGAAGGAAAAAACCACATAACTGTATTTAACGGTTACAACTGACACTCTTTTCATATTTCACATCGTGACATGTTTTCTGCTGTAAGCTTAATATTGTTTTTTACGGCTTAGAATTTACAGCTGTAATTTAAATTCCTCATAAAAGTGGATTATATAGTTCACAAGAATGGATTATAATGCTTTTGGTTATATTTTGTTAGGTAATATTTTTTATACAAATAACGTTAATGATAATTTTCTTAAAGGGGAAAAACAGGCAATCCAATTTGCATTGCAAAATTTTGCTGCTTAGAGTTTCAGAATATCTGGTACAATTGTAGTTGTTTTTTGTATGGAGTTTCATTAATAAATTTAACATTTAACCCATTTGAAAATATAGCGTTGATTGATGCTTCGCAATGCTCAACGGTATAAGGTATGGACTGAAATCCGCAAGGTACCCGGTTCAAACCCCACCGCCTTTGGGGTATTGTCGCATCCACTCCTAATACAAGCTTTAAATTTAAGCTTAGTAGGAGGGAAAAAGCGAATATTAGACATACCTGAAAAGTATTCCTAATATTCCTTAAAAAAAAAAAATGAGTTTGAAAATATTCATTCACTTAAATCTGCATCAATATATAAAGCTGAAGAGTTTGTTTGTTTGCCTGAACCCTCTAATCTCGGGAACTACGGGTCCGATTTGAAAAATTCTTTTAGTGTTAGATAACTCTTTTATCGAGGAAGCCTATAGGCCATATATCATCACGATAAAATTGAACCAATGAAGGACCACGTCTGAGAACCATAGGTCAAAGTAAAGAAAACGTGATGCTGATTTTAGAACGTCCAAAAACAGCTTACCTCGCTTGCTGCAAGTAGTACATGACTAGTATCTCAGAGGTTTGGGTTTCATTGCAGTCCTGCAGGTACTTGATGAACACCTCCTCTTCGAATGGCAGCAGGGTCACCTGCAGAACCTTTGATAATTGGCCGGTGTTACGGCACCCTGAAAAATAAATAACAATTGGCTAATTTGATGTTTGAAAAAGTTAGTCCGTCAATGCATTTCCCAGCGTAAAGAACTGGTCAATTATAAAAAAAAAAATTAAACACAGCTATCAGTCGGAATTACGTGCGATAACAATTATAAATAATATTAATTCAGTTCACTTTTTGCTACACTTATTAAACAAATAGGTGATAAGTTTTTCGCCGTAGACGATATTTATCATTGCTATAAAATATTCGGCCAGAAAAAATAAGAAGGAGATTGGTTAATTAACTAATAGCAAACAAGCCAAAAGCCGCTAGTATATATTACAAGATTTTAACAAACATGTACAAGATATAAGTAAATTTCGTACACTCAATGTAATTAAAATTTTCTTTACTCAAACAAACTCACCTCTATAGAAGAAATTCAACAGATGCACCTTATCATCAACGGATCCAGCATTCTGCACGCACATCCTGATAACATCCAGGGCTTCGAACCCTTCCTTCCTTCCTCCCTTCCTTCCTTCCTTCCTTCCTTCCTTCCTTCCTTCCTTCCTTCCTCGCCGATCTCATGTGGGAAAGAGGTCATGGTACCCGGACGCGCCGGCCCAGTTCGGCTACAAGCATGGCGCTACCTCTAATTAATTTCATAGGAAAAGCACTATATTTCCAGGTGAAAGGCACCATAATATATTCCATTTTCTTCACAACGTGTAAGATAATTTTGTATGTTAAACGATTGAGTAAATACGCCTGTATAATTAACAGATAAAGTGATATTGGCACTTATAATATTAATCTTATTATATTGTATGGTTACCGCAGCGTTACAAATTTACCCCCGTATGAATTATACGGTTAATTTTCATATTTCGAACGATCAGTTGCAATCGTGATTTGCGGCGATTATGTGAAATGTTTCGCTGTCGAATTAATATCGTGATTCGTGTATTTGCGGTGCAATTCTATAATTTCAGTTAATTATAACAAGTTGCATTGCGGTTGCGGCGATACAATACACAAATTCGTAAATTATTTTTAGTGTTCCATTGCCCAGAGACACGCTTAGTGGCTGAAACAAAATTAAATAAATTGATACGGTTTCCTGATATTTGTCTTATATATAAAATTCTCGTGTTACAATATTAGTTACCGTACTCCTCTGAAATGGCTTGACCGATTTTTGTGAAATTTTATATGCTTATTCAGTAGATCTGAGAATCGGCTACTATCTATTTTTATACTCCTAAGTGATAAGCGAGGCCCACGTTGACGAAGTCGCGGGGTATAGCTAGTTTATTTATATTATGACTGGCGATAGTGTGATTTGCAATGAATTTACTGCCTCATACAACATCTTTGCGGAATCAGTTGTCTGCTCCGATTAGTGCAAGCCGATATAACTTAAGGACGTTTTAGATAAAAGCCTATACATTTCTCAAAGGCCGGCAACGAATCTATGAACCTCCAGGTAGTGTAGTTATAAAACCTAGTGATAGCCAATTTTAAATGTAGGCATATACGCTAAAGATTTTCGCACTGAATACAGTTTTGCTACACGATTGAGATTTGTTTTGGGATTTCGTGTTAAATAAACTCTCCCTTGCTGATTGGATTTTGGAAGTATGTTTCTTAGCACTGTATGTTTCTTAATTCAATATAACTAACTCTTACATTCTATTTGTACAGAATTCAAAAATTCTATAAAGTACTACAAAACTTTGCGAAGTTACCACACAGTCCGCCGCCACACTATATGATCAATGAAATGATCATTTAAATAAAGCTATGTCTGGCTCCGGTGTAATATTAACTCAAATGACATAAACTAATTTAACAGTTATTTATGAAAAATTAAAAATTAAAAATTAAAGATTAAGTTAACATTGATAGAAATAAAAATAAAATTTTGAGTAAAATTTAAAATTTTACATTTACAATTATCGTTACATTAACAATTGCAGTAAAAATTAATTAAAAAACAAAGTAGTTTAGTTTTTCATGTAGACCTCTAATTTAGAGTATATATATAGCTAGGGCCTAACTAAGTATCCTTAAGGAGGGTATATGGTACTCTATTCTCGTTATGATTATGCAATAAAAATAGGTACTTAATTTTTTGGTACCAAATTTCCTCTAAAGTGTGGCCTAACGTTCTGCGGTTTTCATTTCTGTTCGAAAAAGTTAGTCCGTAAATGCATTTCCCAGCGTAAAAAACTGGTCAGTTACAAAAAAGATTTAACAACGCTGTCAGTCCGCAATGATAAAAAAATTAATAATTCAGTTAATTTTTTGGCTATACTTATAAACCAATAACTGAATAAGTGATGAGTGAAATAGGTATTTTTGCCTGGCCTAAGCCAGGACTAAAGTGTGAAGGGAAAACGGACCATCCTCTTGTGTCTCCGCTAGTATGTCCATGCATTCCGTGCATAATTAGTTAACTTTCTCTTAATCTCATGTCATATATGATCAGAATAAATCAAATACTAGTTTTACGAGTGTCATATCTCATCAGTCAACCTGCATATACGATTCATAGGTACCACCTGACAGGAAATCTCGAAAACCGCGAGACGTACAATGAAGATATTTCTCAAGAAAATAGTTTATAATTGACGGACATCAGCTAAGATTTTTTGATAGGGCCAGTTCAATAATGACTTCCATAGACGTCTACCGCAATTTTACGTGGACGAAGTGGCGGGAAACAGCTTAGTAAGCAATAAACGAGATATCTCGTTCACTTACCATATTTGGGGTTATTTACTACGTAGGGCGATTGACATACATAAGGGCTACGGCATATCGTAAATTTTGCACAATATAATAAATTTATTAAAAGCTTGTATTAGGAGTGGGTGCGACAATACCCCAACGGCGGTGGGGTTTGAACCGGGTACCTTGCGGATTTCGATTTCCCTTATACCGTTGACCTATTGAGGCTTTGACTAATGTAATAAATGCCTAAGTATGTTTATTTGTGTTTAATGCTTTAGCAACACATGTCATATTGAAATTTTGGATTAATTATGCCAGAGATACATAGAAGGATGTAAGCACACTAACCAAGGCATAAAAAATAAATTTATTGTTGCACGCTAACTAAGGTGCGAGCAAAACTAGTCATACAACAGTTGGAGAATGGATACCCGACAAACATCCAGGGCTAATATATAGAATTTGCATTTTTTCCTTTATAAAAACATATAACAACAAATTTCATACATGAACCATAAAATTTCATACAATCAACGAATAGTCGCCATTAAGTTCTTGAAATGAAATTGAAAGCTGAATTATTTTTTATTTAAATCTACAAAACGATTCCTAATGCCTTCACTTAAGAATTTCATACGTCACTGTCCAAATCCTTTAATTCCTTCCCAGAATGAAGTGCATCCGCCGACGTACGAGGATTCAGGACTTCAGCTACACACTCGAATAAATTTTGGTTTTCCTCTCATAGATTTTTATTCAAAAATTCTCCAGATATTTATTTCAAATTAAACGGGACCTTAACGAATAGAGCTTTCATAAAGTCCGGCTAAGGGCACTTCTAATTGGACCACTTCTTGAATGTATCTATGTTATAAATATATATATATATAAAAGCCAAAGCTCACCTATCTCGTAATCTAGAAAACCGCGGGACATACAAAGATGAAATTTGGCAAATTTATATTTAGTAGACATCCTTTAAGATTGGATTTTATCGCAAGTCGTAATCGTAATATCGCAAGTATAATTTTACGTGGTCGAAAACACGGAAAATAGTGAGTAATTTATTATTAATTATTGCCTATTTGTAATGAGAAAATAAAATGACTAAAACGAAATAATCCTTCATAATTTTAAAAACGGCTTTTAAACTCACGCGTACGTTATATCGGGAGCGCCCGAGTTCCCGCCGCGACACCGCTTCGTAGCGAGCTCATGAGGAAGGACCCCGGACGGGTTCAAAACTATTCAGGCATTTTATCAAATGATAGTATAAAAGGATGTGACTACTTAAATCAAAAGTAAAATCAGTTATTATTTTTCTTAATTAACAGACCTACTTTAATTTTAATGTCATGAATTAGTGTACTAGGAATTAAGTGGTTCCTGTTATACTCAAAGAATAAATGTCACACCACTAATGTCTTTACCCATTAAATTAAATGATGTTTAAGTCACTGATGCTTGTATAAAAACTAGCTGCACCCAGCGACTTTGTGTGATTTCAGTGATAGTAATAATTTTGAGGATATTTATTCTTTTCTGAGAAACCCTAAACATTTTCCTAAAACTGATGTAGTCTATGTTTGTCCTTGCAACATCAACAGCCTTCAGTAATAAAACTGTTGAAATCAGTCTAGCTATTTCAGAGATTATCCAGAACAAATAGACAGACAAAGAAAAATGATTTTACTTGTATTTTACATATTCATATGCAATTAGTAAAAATATTAATTTTGACATTATAAATAGACACTTCCATTTATATGTATAGAGTATAGATGTTAGGGTGACTTATGCAAAAAAAAAGGTTCTAATCTAATTTGAGCAGTAATAAATTTCCTTTTTTTCCATTCATGTCTTTACCGTTACATAGAGGGATACAGATACAGAAAAAAATAATAAGATGCAATGCTAATAACAATGAGACTCGTCCAGTGCCGGCCAGACATTTTGTAGAATAGAGCAACATTCAATTATGCCCCCCCGCCCATCCCCTTATAAAATATATTTCAAATAATTGCTTATTAGAATTTGCACTTGTCTGAGCAGCTGATCCGTTCGCCCTATGTTGGGCGAGACCTGTCATCCCTTGTATTAGAGAGACTGCCATTTTCCAATTTTGTTGATTAAGATGGTGCTGAACACATTAAGATTGTGTAGTTTCCGATTCTCACATGGCCTTTTTCCAAGTGTGATATTGTGGCTACTACAATGTCAAAGACCCCACGTCAAATTAGCTTATTGAATCCAATAAACACAATTGAACCAACCGACTGAATGTTTATTTTCTGTGTACTTTTTTAGTGATCGGTGAATCATAACAATGGATTGTCAGTGCTCTCTGAGTACCAGGAATTGATATAAATTGTTACCTGTAAATAATAATTAAATAAATATGTATATAGGACTGTTTGACACACGGATGTCTGTTCCTGATGTAGACAACTTGATGCCTGGGTAACAGGCGCCTGTTAGACACACATAATATTTTTGGAGACATAAATACATAGATATTGATAATACACCTAGACTTGTGGTGGGAATCAATCCACAACCCCTAAAGGGTACAAGACGGTTCCTTGCCAACTGTGCCAACAGGCCAGTCTAATAACCTGACTAGAAAAATATGTTAAAGTTCATTTAAATTATTGATATATCACACGCTTAGTCATAAACTGACCCAACTCAGAAAATCTGATTTTTGGGAAGCATAAAAAACTTTTTGTCATTTACGACTTACTCCGCTAGCTTCGATAAAAACGCCATTATTGCAACAAATTATGTATTTTAATAATAATTAACGAAGCGATTAATGATAGTGAAATGTTATTTTCATGATATTTTATTATTTGTTTGTCTTTTAAAATAAAAACTTATTTTAGTTAAAAAGGCAAAAATAACTGTATGTCAGTGTTGGATGGATATATCGAAATAAATCTTAGATTGGCTGATAGAGGATATTGTAACAAATCTGCCTGTATCATTAACTCACTTTAGACCTATAACGTAATCGGTCAGTTTGTAAATTAGCGTGCAAAATGTGTCTTATTTTTGCCAAGAGAGCTGAATATATTATGTTTAAATTTATAGCATAGTATAGAATGCCTAAAGGAAAAGTACGTTTAGACATATCTTGTGGTTTGAAGCACAGCTTAACAAACTTTCTAATTTAACCATCTAATCAATTGTGGTTCGTTAGTCTCGCTAAAACTCGAAAATCGCTTTACGGATTTAACTTCTGTTTATTTCGTTTCATTTCCTATATTTCAGGGAAGGTTTAAAAAAAATAAAGGAAAAGATTATTTCAAAATACAAAAAAAATCCGATTTGGTCACCACTTCAAAATACTTCAAATACACATGATGTTTGTACTAGACCTTTTGACTGATGTGCCATTTAATATTATTATTTCATAAAACATACTAGTCCATTGAAATTATAGTATTCGATTCCCAGTGTTGTAAAACCTTAATTAATGAATATAACTCATTTTCAATGGACTATACGGACAGTGTCAAATTTTAAGGAAAAGACAATTATATATATTACAAGGGGCAAACGTAAATGCAAAAGGCAGCTAAGTGTTTACTGACGACATCTGCACGACCAGGCTGCATCTGCAAGCAGATGCGTTGCCGGCCTTTAAAAACGAGTTTAGGCCACTGGGAAGAATACATATAGATTCGTTAATAGCAAACGAGTCAAAATTCCTGCAATAAAACGTCTGTCGGGTCGGTTAGTATGTAATTTTTAGTATACTATAGTCTACATTTTTAAGTAAATTCATGTTTATGCCATTGTTTCGCAGGTATTTTTGTATGTAATATTTCGCATTTATTATTGTGTATAACAGTAAACATGTTTTAAAAAATTGATAGAGATTTCCCGTAAACATTTCGCCGTGAGTTGTCCGTAAGGCAGTCTCGCGAAGAGAGGCGTTCAATTCTTGCTGAATATGATGTTTTGCGGTTATAGCGTGATGTTTTTGGAAGTCGAAATGGCTTACGAAATCGTGAAGCTTGTCTGATCGTGCGTGTTCGACAATATAGCTTTGTAAAAAATAAACTTCGTGAGCTTGAACTTTAGTGTTTAGTCCATAAAGTTACAAAGTGTATCATCGTTTTTTTTTTCTTTTATCTTCGTAAACGTTTTATCTCATAGTAAATGGCCATGAAACCTATATTAACTGACCGGTAACGTATACCGGCTTATGAGTGCTCTCTATTAGAAGTCAATCGCAGATGATTCAACTAGCTCTACGTTAAAGTCAAAGATTGGTTATTATATTAATAAAGTCTATATTAGACTTTATCAACATATTGAATTATTTGAATCACTAAGAATAATTCTGTGATAAAATTTACGATTTAAACCCTAAGTTTACTCGGTTTCCAACGCGAGCTGCACCGAAACAGCCCGAAACAGACAGTCGGGTAATTTCTCGATTAATAATCTTGACCTGTATGCCTAAACATATCAATAAAATCTTGTATCTTGAATTCAAATTTGGTTTGGGCAATTTATTTGGTTTTTATTTTAAAGATTTCTGCAAGTAAAATCAGCCACTTTCTTAAATTTGTATATGTTTTCATGTATGTATGTAAATAGGTTTTTTCAAAAGTATATTGACAGTCTACTGTCATTATTTTAAGCCCTTGAAGTTTGTTGACCAATTTCCTTTGTGTCTTCTCCATTGCATGTGACATTGACGAAAGGAACTGGTATTCACGATCCTTGTCCATAGCTGACAGCAATAGTCCATATTTACAAGTGATAAGCATTATTAAAGCGATCTGAAGTACATCGCATCGCTTTACTGAGTATTTTATCTATGTCTCAGTGCTTCCATACTGGCTGAGGCAATTAGTGGAATTTCTCCGCGAATATTTGGGGATCGTCCAGATATTTACGCAACTCGCTCCAGTTAGCTAGAACAAAATCAATATTTGTTCAGCCGGCGCCGGGATCAGTCCGCACGTGGCCGAAATTGCGTCGACAAGTAAACATTGACGCGCTTTTGACCGATTACGAAAAAAATGCCAACACCCCGTTCAGTGTGTTATATATCTTCTATTATCCAATTATTAGTTATTACAGTCCTAATATATATTTAAATTTAGTCTTTAACTGCATTAGCAGTGGAAAATATTCTACTTTTATAAATTAAGTAGAAATTTAAAAAAAGCCGAAGAAAAAAGCATAAAATATAATGAAATAAAGTGGCCAAGAGTGTGTCTAGACACGCTTACAAAGGAGGGCTCCGATCTGATACGCAATAAAGGTATTTTCGATTTCATTCAGTTATTTTCCCAATCAGTGTTTAGCGACTTGCTAGCGGACAGACGGTCGCGGAACCCCACGGAACCCTAAAAAAGATGTCAAGACGATATCGTTTTTCATTCCATCATTCGAGATATACAAGTTCAATAAATAGGTGATGTCGATACTGTTAAAAAATTTGCATCAATGCCAAGAAAAACCAATATCAATATCAAGCATGGCATATATGTATCTAGTTACCTAAAAGAACTTCGTATAGCTCGATTTACCAAAATCGCTTAATTTGAAATCGACCCTATTGTATGCAGGTTAAGGTAGATTCTTAGACGCAATCGGTTAGAAGTAATGCGGTATTAAGGACAGTATCGACCAAACTGCCGTCTCAAGGTCACTGAAGCTGTATAAATGAGACAGATGCCTTGATAGGTCGTCTATATAGATCTAGGTTTAAGAATGCGGCTAACTAGATGAAATTAAGCAGCGAGAGTTTTAAGATTTTATCGAAAAATTAAGATGTTCAGGTTCAACTAGCAAAAAGCTGAGCTTTGTGAGGGTTCTCGAAGTTTTTCATATATTATTTTGTTCAATATATATTTTTTTGCCATATAACAAATGTAAATGTGGAATTAAATTTATACGTTGAAGCACAAATATAGAGGCGTGACAGTTTTTGAGTAAATTGTACCACAAAACTTCTCAGGTTGTGGGATAGTGTTAATAACAGTTACTGTAGAAACTAGAGAAATTATTATGAGGTGAAAGGAATAACTGATAAAAATCGTTAATAGGTACAATATGATGAAGGTATAGTCACAATGTGAATATCTTACTAAAATATTTATATACCTAGTAGGTATAACTTATGTTTCATTTGTTAGTTTAAGTATGAATTTGTTAATCCTTTCTAAATTTATTGCTCTTTTTTCTCTTCAAATACTCTGTTCTTTTTGTGGTTGTCTAGTGTAATCCCCATTTGGCCTTATTGATGATTTATTTCGTATAACTTTGTATAAACACTGTGGGATTACTAATAAATTTTGAAGTGGCGGCAATGCTGTCACGTCTAGTGATGGTGTTGTTGTCGCGTTTCGTTCGGTTTGTGAGACTTCCCGGTCTGATCAATCTCCATACAAATTGAAGTAAACTTTACCAACGCGTAAAAGTTAGAAAACTCGCACTAAGCACTCAGTATACATTCGGGTTACAGTAGTTAAAATGCAATCTGTCATGCTTTTGCCTAGTGATATACTAGTACGTATAAGTCAATGTCTGTGACACACGGGTTGCGAAACTTGATTCACTCGAACTCCAATTTTGGCCACTCAAGGCAACCTTTGCTCTAAAGCAAGTTAGCGATCGATGAGCATAGAAGATGTTATTTTATTATAAAACCATTTTCAGGGTTTTTGGGTCAAGGTTATTCAATAGAGATCTGTAGGCGATATTAATTAACCGACATTGTTCTCTGAATTAGCAAGTTTACTGTTTACTCCTTCATGCCATCCAACTGTACCAAGGCATGGCAATTATACAGTTTTGCCACATATAATTGGAAATAACAGAATTTATAGAAACTAGAGATCACCGGTTGATAGAAATGCGGCCGGAAGCCTTTATTTGCGTATCACATACAAATAATATAATCATTGACTGGCCCATTGTCGCAGTGAGCTGTGACCCTGCCTTTCGCTCCGGGGGCCGTGGGTTCGATTCCAGCCTCGAATCTGGGTTTATTATCCATATATCCTGGGTTTATTATCCATTTATATGTATGTATTTATATATTTCGAAAAAAATATGCATGTGTCAGAGGCGGCTGTTACCCATAACACAGGCATTAAGTTGTCTACCTTAGGAACAGGTACTTAGGAACTACGTAGGAACAGACGACCGTGTGTCATATAGTCCTATATATTCATTTATTATTTATAATATTCGATTGTCACGATTACGCTTTGATATCATCCAATAATAAAATTTATAATTCATATTTTATTAAATATGCCTTCTCTATAAATAAACTATAATTGTGCCAAATTTCATACTTCTCTGTTTGCGCAATTTTCGTAAAAATAGTACCGAAAGTTTTTGCTTGACTTTTTGCATATATAGATAATACGTTGTAAGTAGATTTTTTTGTTTTTTCAATGGTTTTGATAAATATAATTAGTATGCGTACTTACATATAATCATGTCTATATTGAGATTTCCTTGAGGTAGGCCCTTGGAGTTACGTAAAGTTTACGTAACCTATAGTTAATATTGACATATTCGTTTGGCCCATACACCCTTATCTATAGGAGACAGATGGTCCCTATCGAAGGGAGCTGTAAGTGAATCTACTACTCTTTCAAAGACCTCGGCGCTGAATGCACGATATTGACTGCTATACTAGCTTCTACACGGAACTTCATCCGCGTCCTTTGCTTCACTTTTCATACAAACTACAACCGCTATTTCAACCATTTCGAATTTCATTTTCGCGACAACAAGTACCCTATGTCCTTCTCTAAAGTCCAATTTATCTCCAAACGAAAATTCATCAAGATTGGTTTAGCGATTTAGGCGTGAAAACGTAACAGACAGAGTTGCTTTCACATCTACATATATCTATACCCTATACAAAGCTGACGAGTTTGTTTTGTTGTTTGAACGCGCTAATCTCAGGAAGTAATGGTCCGATATGAAAAATTCTTTCATTATTAGAAAGCCCTTTTATCGAGGACGGCTATAGTCTATATACCATCACGCTAAGAGTAGTAGGAGCGGAGCGCAGAATGTTTCAAAATCAGCGGTTTTTTCCTCCTTTTGAGAGCTTCCGCGGCGTGCGCTGCGTAAATGGTTAAAGTTTCGTAAAAATCATGTATGACCGAATTGTTCCTCTTTAAATGTTCTAAATAAAAGTCCGCGACAGCATATGTCTATCTTTTAAGGTTGGCTCCCTATAACTTTTTTTATGCTAACCAAATTTGTTTTAAAATAATGCATTAATTGCAAGGGTGTTTTAATATACATGATATTAATCCTTTTCCAAAACCAATATTTAAACCCCTAAGTGATAAAAGTAGTCCACGCGGAGGAAGTCGCGAGGTGCATCTAGTAATACATGTTAGTAGGAAAACCTAAATATATAAACTAGATTGAAACAATATACGTTTTGCCGACGTAATTTCTTTATAACATTAGGAGAGAACAGACCGTGTGTAAAAAGGGAAGGGTTGCCCATAAACCAGCCGATTACGTCCGTCGCGATATTAAAAAAAGTTGAATCTATAATTTTAAACTAATTTTACGTGGACAAAGACGCGGGCACAGCTAGTCTATAGTATTAATAATACCGAAGCCAGACATAGCTCAAAGTCTTTGTGCATTTTTGACCTTGAAGACCACAAAAGATCGTGTAGGAGTAGGTTTGACAATAGCCCAATGGAGTCAGGAATCGAACCGAGCTTTATACGGCTTCATTGGACCTCTATTTGCATTAAGCTAGCGAGGTTATTTATTGTAAAGCAGTAATGTTTAATATTTTTCTTTCTAGCGTTATCCTGGTAGCAGACCAGGTTCCGCTTAAATAATCAAATTGAGTAATTTTCAGAACCTAGTTAATATCACGCCTTACAGTTAACTTAATCTAAATTATAAATATTTCAGCGAAAAACTAATATCCACTTGGTTAATTTTGCGTTTTAATAAATACACATAACTTTTAGCGCCAAAACGCTCTGACTATCATGGCGTCTTGAGTGACGTAGTGACGTGCTAAACTAACAGCTATCGAGTGTGATTGGAGCATCCGTTAGCAACGACAGTTTGCTTGACACGCAGTGACATCACACGCTCATATTGCTATTTGGGATTGGGCTATGTCTTTAATTGATTTAAATATTCAAAACATTAAACAATCTTGCATATTTTAGTAACTTCATTAATTATATATTAATGAAAACCTCTGGTAATATATAAACCTCTGGCAACTATCCAAAACAAAATTTTATTAGGATTTCTTTTAGTGGAAACTAACTTAATTGTAGAGAATATGGCTCTATATCATCCTCGGAAACCCTACGATTTCTACAACCTTACGTCTAATATCACAAAGCGACATTAATCGGGTCGCAGTGTTTTACGTGCCTTTCAATCACAGGAACACAGGTCGGATATCAAATATAAACCAGTGCTAAAATTGGTCACCCATTTATTACCAGGTCACAGCAAGAGCTACTTAACCTAGCGATCGACTCAAATGCCGACCACTGATCAGTTTGACCACTGATCACTGAACAGTTTTAGTTCGCTCTGAATACTAATGTTAAAATTTTGCCTAACATTTTGATGCTATCGTTCTAATAGATCAAAACATTTTCGAATGGCACTTATATATAGACAATAATGCCACATGACTAACTGATCAGGCCACGACCTCCTATCTTAGGATGTGGGAAATAAATTCTCTCTCCCTCTCTCTCTCTCTCTCTCTTTCACATCCATCCATCGTTGTCGTTATATCGGGAGCCAGAAATCGTTACGGCCTAGAACAACCCCGCATAACCGATTGTCTCTGTATTTATAGTGTTATGAACAACTACCCTCCTCCATGTATACACTACAGTATGGAACCCACGAACCCCGGAGCGGAAGGCAGGGTCAAAATCCAATGCGCCAACCGGCAAGTCAAGTCCGTAAACGTTGTCATGTCCGGACATCAAAATGTCTTATGGCGGCTCCTCATTAGTGCCGTAAAGCTCCGTTAACAAGCGTGAATGATAATGTGGACGATTTTCGCGGTGTTCACGCGCGTTCACACTAGTTCCCCGATCAGAGTCGGTATTTTGTCCCGCGACAAAGGGTTCGCGCCTTCGCGCGGCGTTCAGGGGTACGCTCCCTCATTTACGGCCTGGTGAAATGAAATTTCGCCACTGGGTTCAATATTATAATTTATATTCGTATAATTCTGATAACTGCATCTTTATAGAAAGTCTGAAATGCAATTTATTACTTATTATTTATAATTAATAAAGATAATTCTAATCACATAATAAGGCAATTCAAAAGTTCATCAAGCAGCATCTTCCACGTCTATTTCGCGGCGAGTTCCACGAACGACTGTCAGCACCCCGTGAATGTGGAGGGCATGACCAGTTCCGTGAATACGCGGCGTGAATTCACGGCAATAATGGAGCCGCCATATAAGTAAATCGAAAACCTCGTTCCACATGCAGTCATTAATCTATACTCTTCACGAATTATCTCGACCGATACATAAACTTTCGTCAAAATGAATTCAGCCGTTTAATAGGAGTTTAGTCACATACACACACATAAGTTTATTACAGTTGATACCTGTGAATGTACTAAGACAGGACAGTTTAATCGTTATAATAATTTTATGACCGCCTTTAATACACTTCTAACGTCATTATGATTTCATGGTTGGGATATGAGATAACTGTCTGTATTAATAACCGCTTTTGTAAGACAGGCACATTAGGTAATTTAATGGCTTTTATCGATTCTCAACATACTGAGATACGTTTAAATATATAAGGTAATAATTATCTTTTTATATTTGCTTACTGTATCCCACCGCTGGACGAAGGCCAAAGGATAATTTTGTAATCTAATAAATCTCCCGAGGTAAACGTATTTCTACATAGACATATCGATTTTTTTCTGGTGGGGGTCCAACATTGGCCCACCTTTGCGGATTCTTTGGTGCTACGCACCCAGCTCATTACCACTTCAGCTTTGCTGACTTCTACCCCACATTCATTACCCCATTGATATATATAAGAAGGTATACATTGTAAAGAAAACATACGATGATAAGAAAACACACTTAGTTTCGTGTCATTCTAGCATTGTATGTTATGGCATTGTAGTTAAAATAAATCTTTGACTGATGCACTTAACTGTCGTAATTTGACCAACTTCCCGAAGACTACTTAATTGATTTTCATAGCATGGCCTTGTATGTAGTAAAATTTCATTTAGGACTAATTAGCTACGTGCTCTATGTAGACAGCGAGATGCTGCTTTGTTTAATAGTCTGTTTGTTTTATATTGATTTCATAAACAAATATACCATATAATGTCTTAACATACTCGTCTTTTTTTGTCTACTTGTGTACTTCGAACGCTTGCAAATGTGGATAGCAACGGATATTTTAGCAGATTGTAAATATTAAAAATACTCACCGCGCCGAATTGGCAACTGCCAAACTTTTTCAAAGTCGCCATGAAAATGTTTTAACGGCCTTTTAGAATGCCATTCAATTTAGTATTATCCCTCTAGGAGTACTTTTAGGTTCTTTACTGTAAACTAGCGGACCCGCCCGAACGCTGGCATACTATAACTATTGAATATCAAAAAATAGCGCCATCTATTGGTCGCTTATTGCACGTCTCTCCCAGCGCTTTGCCCGCACTTTTTAAATCTCTCATATCTTCTAAGATATTTATTTTAGTGATATGCAGTAATGGGAAATTTTTATCTGCAAAGTATCTAGCGTATTTAAATGGATGAGGATTAATACGGTATTCTTTGAAAAGCTTCGTAAATAATTCATTATTTTTTTGTAATATGGGCCCACTTTCAGGTAGCTTTGCAACACAACTTTTTAAAGGCTAGATACTCCCCTGCCTAAATCCTTTTCTTCAAATCGTAAAGTACATTAGTAATACTATATGTAAATACATTAGAATGATTGATGGACTCATTAGTACTTGACGCGTACTGTTACGGACAGATGATACAAGAACGGTATGGCGGCGTCTTCGATCGTGGACGCCGTCGGACGGACTGATCCTGGGACCTTCTGTAAATAGGTATGTTTAAGAATACTAAGATAATCCTAGATTAAAAATTGAATACTATCTTGATACAGTTCAAAATAATTCCTCCTGGTAAGCAAGCTATAGTATGTTATTAGATGCCAAATTAATTATTGTTTTAGGTTGGTTTTCGAGTGTCATTTCTTTACTATACCCAAGATTAATGACCTCTTTAGACGCTCCGAGAAATTAGACCTTCTGTAAATAGGTATGTTTAAGAATACTAAGATAATCCTACATTACAAATTGAATACCATCTAGATACAATTCGAAATAATTTCTCCTGTAAAGCAGGCTATAGTGTGTTAACAGATACCAAATTAATTCTTAGTAAGTACGTGTTTTAGGTTGATTTTCAAGTGTTCTTTTTTTACGTTAGCCAAGATTAATGACGTCTTTTGACGCTCAGATAAATTTGACCTTCAGTAAATAGATATGTTTAAGAATAATAATATAATCTTAGATTACGAATACTATCTAGACTTAGTTCTATACCATTGTTTCTATTAAGCAAACTATAGTAAGTTAACAGATACCAAATAAATTCGTAGATAATTGTTTTAGGTTGATTTTCCAAGTGTCCTTTCTTTACTCTGCCCAAGACTAATGATGTCTTTAGACGCTCAAAGGAATTCGACCTTCTGTATATAGGTATGTTCACGAATACTTAGGTAATGCTAGATTACAGATTGAATACCATCTAGATTCATTTCGTACTAAATCTCTCGGACTTAGGATTTCGTAAACGAAGTATATTATGGAACGTGTTTTGAATTTATTTGAACTAATAGTATTTTTTTATTTATTACAGAAAAGACAGTGACAGGACACAAGTTACTAGTATACATATATTATATAAGAGAATTTTTAAATTAATATAAGAAAACATCCGATTGTCAATTACTTAATATTTATATTTTTGTATAACTAATAAGCACTACTGCTTAGGACCAATGATCGTAAATATTAAGGAATTTTGAGACGCATGTCCCCAATGGGGACAAAATAAAAAACTTCTAACCTAGGTCCAGATAAATGGCAATTACAAAGTTTTTGGTGTTTTTGGTGTTTGATGTTTGGTGATTTTTTTTCTTAACTTTTACTACAAGAAATAGTTATTTACAGTCAGCCCCTTTTGAGCTCTTGCGACAGAGAGGCTTACTGCCTCGCGTATGAGTTCCAAAACTCTATCATTTTCTATCAGTTTCTTACGGATAATATCCGAAACGGCTGAGTACATTTTAAGTTTTTACGCGTAATAGTCGAATCGGCTGAGTACATTTTAAGTTTTTACGGATAATACGAATCGGCTGAGTACATTTTAAGTTTTTACGCGTAATATTCGAATCGGCTGCGTACATTTTAAGTTTTTACGGGTAATATCCGAAACGGCTGAGTACATTTTGAGTTTTTACGGGTAATATTCGAATCGGCTGAGTACATTTTAAGTTTTTACGGATAATATCCGAAACGGCTGAGTACATTTTAAGTTTTTACGGATAATAATCGAATCGGCTGAGTACATTTTAATTTTTTACGGGTAATATCCAAAACAGCGGAAAAGTTTAAAATAACTGTAATGTTAGGTTTTCTTAATTGAATAAAAGTTTATTTATTTGATATTATGGTAGTAAAATAGTCAACTGAAAAACCAATATTAACAGATTTCCTCGCGCCCTGCACTGAGAAAAACCCCAACCATCTCAGTCGATTATTCATTTAAAAGAAGATTATTGCGCAGAACTAAGAGAAATTACGAAACCTAAAATCGTAAATACCTTCACGTTTATTTATATTCATAAACTCGCACGCCATGTCAGAGTTTAATTATAAAAAAAAATGCAAAAACCCCTCCGCACGATGAATTTCAATACAGCGAAGTAAAGGTTAAAAGCGTCGGGTAAATCGTAAAGAGGGTCGTAAAGTCGCTGGCAAATTAAAATTTACATCGGCTATATGAAAACTCCTATTCCATTTCCATCTTCTTTTTTCCAGCCCGTGCAATATTTGAGTGGGATGGACTTTAAATAATTAAAACTGACTCAAATATTTATCAAAAGCACACAACCGGCGAAGTGCCACCTGAAACCTTGTTGTTTAGGTTGTTAGGGTTTCGTTTTTAAATTACGTCGCTTGTTAAATAAAATAACAATTATGATTAAATATATGTGTATGATTTTACTTACTTACTTACTTACTGGAGCGGCTCAGAAACCCAAAGTGAGTTTTGGCCTCCGACAGGAATTCGCGCCACTTCGATTCAAAAGAGCTTGTAAAAGTCTGCTTGAATAAAATATCATTTGAACAACAACGAAATAAATAAATTATTAAATTCACAATAGTTACCGATGAAAGTTTAAGACTCTGAGCGTGTAACTCATTTCTTGTTATCTTCAAGAATAATCGAGACACGTATGTGCGGCTACAAGTCCGCAAAAGAATTACAAGATGTAAGTATGCCTGCCTATTGGTAACGGAGCCCAAGAGGGGATTTTACGTATTACTTGAACGTGTCAGAAAATCATACAAGGAGAATCCTTGTATCCTGTGATCCTTCTGATGTACCCACACCAAATATGAACTCTTAATACAGGGGAATTCGTTATTGGACCCTTATAAGACCCTTAGACTTGAACGCGTCAGATTGACATAAGGTATATGTCAATCTGACGCGTATATATAATAATTACATGGAGATAAGTTTAAATTTCAATAATCTGACTTATTAAGCGTCACATGAGAAAATGGGAGAGTCAGAAAGTTGTAAGAAATAATAGCACCAGAAAATATTCGAGCGCGATTATTTTATTTTTTCGAATGAAATCCTTTAAGAATTACGGAATACATATAATGTGACGACTTTCTCCAGGCAATGTAAAACCATCCCGGGTCGGCTGCGTAATCCAATAGGTCCCGACAACTCTTTAGTAACTACAACTTTAGTATCGCTGCCTTCCTACTATTTAGTTCCGTAAGATATTATTAAACAGCATAAATATATGTATTACATCACTAGTTGCACAACAAGACAATTATATGGCTATTCCGATGCACATAAATTATAAGTCAATTTAATTGAACTGCAAATCTTAACGATGATTACGTTACGAAAGTCTTATTTTGATAGGTATTAAGTTTTTAAGCCAATGTTTCCCAAGTAAATTGTCGTAATTCTAATAATTATTATTAATTTTTATTTTTATTTTTAGAACTTCAATTTCGAGTGCTTCATACTAGCCTGCAAATATGATGTTAAAAAGGTGACGTAAAAAAGTTATGGTCATCTACTATTATTATTTTTTATGTTACAAGGGGGCTAACGAGCAGGCAGCAGACACCGAAGTGCCTACCGGCGCCCATGGACATCTGCACGACCAGAAGGCCAGCAGATGCGCCAGTCTAATTAAGAAATAACTTCGGCCTGTTCATTTCCATTTCATTCGAAGCATAAACACCGACGAAGTTTGGTTGCCTACCCCATTATCCTCTTAAATTTATTGTTTGATTACCACTTCTACGACTCTGTGTCTTATACTCAAAACACTAAAGTTTAAATTGGTTTGTTATGAAACAACGTCAATTATTGTTGTCTGAGTTATGCGGAATATCGAATGATTATAATGTTCTACGCATCATTCGTTGATGTTATTGGTTTAGCATTAGATTTTCTCGCATATATGACTTGAAATAATGTAGATTCTTCTCTTTTTGTAGATATCATGCGAAACGACTAAAATACTCTTAGAAACATACTATAGGATAACATAAAAGTTAATTTTATGTTATATATTTAAATTGTATGTTGTATTATTAAATAAATGTTGTATTATTCTTATAACCTCAGTTATCTGCAGTTAATAGTCTTTTAAAACCGGTGCAGTCGATTTAGCGAGGCTCTGTAGCTGTTAGCCGCGATTTTGTTCGCATCGGAGCGCTATATTTTTCAATTTGCAAAATTTTTATTATGTGGAGTCCTAAATATTTTGCTAAAAGTAAAGTTTCCTACGTTATTTCTTATCATATCAGCTATGCAGGTTGGAAAGTCTCATCTTAATGAGTCCAGCCTTGAAGATCACCCATTATTAACTTGTGTTAGACTAGCATTTAGAAAAACAGATTTATTTAGCCTTAACAATCACACATTTAATATGAAAGTCGTAATTGTTATTGCTGTATCGTCTCTAAACATACAATGTTTATTTCATAGCGACCTGTTGGAAGTGGCTAAAATGCTTCGAAGAATTTTGTCCCCCAGTGAAATAATACTTATTCACGTTTACTTTTAGTTTGCTACAATTCTTCTTCTTCCTAGCGTTATCCCGGTCTGATACAAGGCCCACTTAGATTGCAAAAAATTTGGCTGTGCGGCAAGTTAAGATGACCGATTGCCGTCTAACATAACCTCGGAACCTCCACGATCTCTACAACCTTACGACTAATATCACTCAGTGACATTAATCTGGTCTCACTGTTTTGCACGCCATTCGAGACACTGAGAAGGTCGGATATCAAATATAAACCAATGCTAGAATGGTATAGCTGACTGCTGGCGAGGAACGCGCATCGTGTGGCTGCGACGAATGTTTTAGATGCTAGAATGTAGAATGCGGCAACTCAGTTACATTTATTGGATTAAATCCAAATATACACGAATAACATTGAATGAGACGATATTTTTATAAAAAAAGTACTTAAAATAATATATATTTTACTAATAGTAAGTCTTTATTTGTTTCAGGTAACTTGAACTGTGAGAACTAGACAGATATTTCCAAATTTAAGGAAGCGAAAGTTGCTGGTAATGAGTGGGTACGCCTATAATGTGTGAGTATAAGAAACCACCAATCAAATACCATGGTTGGGAAATAAAAGACAAAGAAATAATGACTAATTAAGGTAGACATTATAATTATATTTTGTATTATTCTTTATTGTGATAGATTTAAATTAAACTAGGAATCTTACCTGCTGTAAAATAAAAGACTACTTCGAAAATATTAAAAGTTCGTCATCGTAGTTTCTGCGACTTATGAGGCTTTTGAAGATTAGCGATTAAGAAAGGACTTGCTGCCATCTTACCAGTGAACAGATTTTGTACGGACTCAAGGTCAATATTATTGTACCGTAATATACTTTAAGCTACTGGCCTCTTTTTTTTTAAATATATACATATAATAGATAATACAGATTCGAGGCGGGAATCGAACATACAAAGCTGCAGCGGAAGACAAGGGCACTGCCAACTGCGCCAACAGGCAGTTAAAAGCTTTATCAGCCGTTTAATCAAAGGGATAGCCTTTTTACTTCGACTTTAGACTATATCGTCTCGTTTCGACGAAATCGATTAGGTTTGAATAGATTGATTTCAGTTTTTTTAATTGTGTTTTTATTTAACTTTGAACAGGTTAGATAAACAATGCAACGGCATCCGGCCAAGCCATTTGCCTAGCTGTTTCATTAAATGGCTGAACATTATTCAGGAAGCTAGGTGACCAGCGCCGTTTATTAAAGAGGCTAGGCCGGTAATTAATCCGCCAATTAAGCTATCTGCTGGAAGAAGTATTTCTTTAGTAGTGTGGTCTAAAACACACTCCTTTTTTAAATAATTGATAGAATCAGGCGTTACTTTGCGGAAATCCATGACATGCATGAGAAACTAAACTACTTTGCTTTGATTGATCTTAATTCCCTTTTCTGATTTATTTTTATTATTAACCGTTCAGATTTCAAGGAAAACGCCTTAATGTTTCCTTAGCAAGAGCTGCTTAACCTAGCGATCGACTCTAATGCCGGCTACTGATTCAGCTACAATCTCCTTCTCATTATCTTATCTTAGATTTAAAAACGAAATTATTTAATTAAGTTTTATTTTTCGTCTATTTTAAACGGAGAGACAGTTTGAGATTAGTACAGGCACGCGGGCTAACGAGCCGCAGCAACGCACGAGATGATTCCTAATTAATCATAACACGGACCGCCAACGCACTGAAATTACTTCAGACACGAATCTCTATCTATAATAATAGAAAGCTGCAGAGTTTGTTTGCTTACTTGAACGCTCTAATCTCAGGAACTAGTGGTCTGTATCGAAAAATTCAGTATTAGATAATCAATTTATCGTGAATATAATTTTCTTTAACCCAACGTTGAGAACAGCGTTTGTCGGGTCCGTTAGTATAAGTTATAAGCCCAAAGTGACCCTTAACGCCATAGTTTTCTTTTACTACATTTAGTTTTAATTCTTTTTGTGAGATATTTGGGTCTTATATGCCTAAAATATATAAAAAAAACTATATTATTTATGTTTACATAGTCAGATATATATAATACGATTGCGCTCCCTACAATGTTTAATGGCCGCGGAAGTCATAGACTATAGAACACAGTAAAGAGAATATTACACATCCAACAAGTATAAAATGAAAACGTTGCTCACAGCTGAATGCCTTTGGAAATCACCTATTTATTAAACAACAGATTTAATGTATGTATTTGCATATTAATATACAATTCAGAAATCCCATTAAAGCTTATTGGCGATATATTGACGCCGTACTTGAGTCCGTACTTCAAAGCGCGGTGACGCGACTATGAGATTACGTCATTAATTCTACGCCCACCACATGACACTGGCTCTTATATTTTAATCGAATGGCTTAGAATTAATACACCAAGTTATTGCGAATTATTGCAAAATGCTTAATATATAGAGAGAAGTTGAGGTGGTCGTGGCCCAATCAGTGGTCGGCATTTGAGTCGATCGCTAAGTTAAGCTGCTCTGGCTGCGACCGGGTGATAGATGGGTGACCCATTTTGTCTCTACTTTTTGGTTTATAGAACATCTCTGGAAAAAGATTCTTCTTTTTCTCTATTATTAAAAATTCCATAGGGTTGTCCATGGGCGTCGGTAGTCACTTGGATGAACCGCCTACCCGTTTGCCTCTTGTTTTATAAAAAAAAAAATCAAATGAAAAGTAGCCTATGGCACTCCAGTTTAGTTCAAGGACCTGTCTAAGATAATTTTCAAATTCGGAACATTCGAACCGGAAATACGAACTCATAAAAACTCCTTATAATTTTAGTATAGATTCTGTCGGTACAGAATAGGCCCGCCGTCTATTTTTAAGTAACCCCTTTTATACGGGAATTATGTTCATTAAGGAGATTTTTATTATGTTTCTATTTCCTACTATGGGCCCGGGCATGTGGCGTCATTGTTGGGGCTTTGGGACTCTTACGGAAGGACGGGTTAAACCTTGCTTCCTATTGAAGTTATGCCGTTTAATTACTAACAGATTGTCCGAAGAATATTTATATACATACTATCTTAGGCCCTCAACTTTGTCTGCGACTTTGTTCGATTAAGGTTTAATTGTTCAGATGTGGAAATGTCTTTTGCGACAATAAAGTTTTATTATTTTTTATTTCGAGTAACAAAGACAAAATTGTTTTATATTGTTTATTTGTTATAAGTACAGTATAGATATACGATATTTACGTAATTCGCAATAAAAATGATTCGACATTGCAGACAGACACTTCAGTTTTATATATTCGTATTGATTTAATAAATGTATTTTTTTTTATAAAGAAATTCACGGTATATAGTTATATACCCATAATACTAGTTGTTACTCGCGACTTCGCCCGCGTAAAATTAGGTGATAAAATTTCGCGTTCCTCGATAAATGAGCTATCTAACACTGAAAGAATTTTTCAAATCGGACCAGTTGTTCCTGAGATTAGCACGATCAAGCAAACAAACAATCAAATAAACTCTTCAGCTTTATAAATTATTAAGTAATTAGATAATAAGTAATTAAGTATAAGATAATCATGTTATCATATTACGGAAATAAATAACAGTCTCTCTCTATATTTAAATAAAAGATTTATTTTTACTTCATAAAAATGCTTTGTTATCATATTAAGACCGCCTTTTCTGAAGCCGGAGGAATAAAAGGTAGGAGTGTAGGTCCATATGCCGAAATTGTTCATCGGAGGTGAGTCTGGGTATATTATCCATATGTATGTAATTATATATATCTAAAAAAAATATTTATGTATAACAGGCGGCTGTTACCTATAAGACAGGCATTAAGTTGTCTAACTTAGGAACAGACGTCCGTGTGCCATATAGTCCTGTATATATTAATTTATTATTTATTATTATTATTTATAATCTAATCGTATATATCTAATATTTTCTAAAGTAAGACAATTTTTGGTTGCAGATATCTAGATCATCAATGTTTATTTCGTAATAAAGATTTATGAGGCAATTGTTTGGGGAAAATTTACCAGCATTTGTTTTAGAGGAATTAATAAAAAACGGCCTTTTCAAAGGGTAACGAATAGTTTGTCGACGAACGTAATTATGATTTGAAATAATAGATCGAGAGTTACAATTTTGTCTAAGTACGTACATTTAGAGCTTTTAAGTATTTTTAATTAACTACAAACTGTCATTGTGTCTCCAAAGAGCGTCTGCCAAAACTGGGGCACAATTCCTGCCGCCGAAACTGATCAATTCGCCGCAACACGAACTAATTTATCGGGAGCGATTTTGCCCTCGTCGAGGAACACTGACCCTGATTCGCAATTTTTAACCACAATGGCCAGCCGTTCTAGGTTTAACGCGAAAGACTCCAATTTCCGCCGTTCAGGACGATCGCTCTAGTTTCCTTTTTAAATTTTCGTTTTGGCTTTCACGCGGCTCTACAAAAGCCCAGCCGCCTAACAAACGACTGCTACAAATTACTTCCGATTAGTGTTTCTTTGGCTCACACGTTTTACCTAACTACATTTTTTTTGTCAAGCGTTTTCCAGGCAGCCTATGCTAATAAATGAATTTCGCGTGAAAATTTAAAATAAGTATCCATTATAATTGCAAGATTACTATTGTAATTTGGATTATTATTAATTCTTGTACTTTTGCATGCCCCTAAAATGTTAGATTGTAGCTAATCCTCAAAACAGTGTACCTAACACCCTATGTGCCTACAATAACGCAAATAGAGCCTCAATAGCTCAACGGTATAAGGTATGGACTGAAATCCGCAAGGTACCCGGTTCAAACCCCACCGCCGTAGTAGACTGACTGGTGACATTGTAGCTTCCAGCGCAAATTGTGGAGTCAACAATTGTAGGGCTGTTGCCGAAAGCTGCTCTGCACACCTGATTCGAAGTACCAACCAAGTACACCCAGTTGAGAACTTGCGGTGAAGTACCTTTACAACAAAAGGTCGTATAAAATATGTACAGCATGGTTAGGTCAGATTTTTCATTAAAAAAAAATAAACATAGCAAGAAAAGAATAAAATAAAAATAAACTAGAATAAAATAAATTTAAATTAAACAAGAACGTAGAAAAGAATAAAATAAAAAAGAACATAGAGCCAATAGGAACCTTAAAATTCATAGGAATCAATTAGGAAGTTTTTATCTAAAGAACACTAGGCGTGTTTTTGTAGCTAAAAGAACTAATAAAGGTTAAAGAATGATAAAGGGTTGTTAAAAGGTCTCCTCCTGTAAAACGTACAATTAAAACGCTACGTATTAAATGTACTTAAGAACTCAAGTTACCAAAAGTTACCAAAACCTGCAATAGTATTGAGGTTGATAGAAGAAGAAACAATTGATACTTACCAAGAGTCCATGTAAGTCCCCAACCGCTGGCAACCAGCCTGACGTCCGCGTAATTCTTATCTTTATCCACTGAAGGCTGAAGCCTTATGGGTTTAATTAAATCTGTAATGAAGATTCAATTACGCATTTTCACATTCCAAAAGCATACATGGCCGCTTAAAGTACTTCAAAATATCTATATATAGCCTTTAATAACTGAGTCTCTTGGACGTCATAGTCAACCTTCATATACATAGAATTAGCAGTAGGCAACTAGGGAAAGCTGGCTGCATATCTTTATTTAATTATAGTAAGTTGTCTTTATTAAGCCTTTATCACCTAAGGTAAGGAGATATAAGTATATACTTTTGTAGATACCTTCGACTGTAGTAGTTTTTGACAGTACCGAGTCAAAAACTCATTTTGGGTTGCTTGGCCTATCCAACGTAGCCTAACTATTTCATATGGCTAAAGAGGGTGGATTGGGGGTGATGACGGCCAACCTCCAATAGTGGACTGGAGAAAAAGAAGAAGAAGAGCCTATCCTTCATAGATTACTAAATAGCTTAAATAATTTTCGGAACAATTACAAAACATTTTTAAGCCACTACACTACACACGTTTCGATAAATCGTTGCGAAAAAACTGTACACTTTAATTTTTACAGTTTTATCGATCGTGTGTATGAGAAATCGTTGTCAATTAAACTGCACTAGTATTTCGCGCAGATTTAACTATACAGTTTTTTCGCAACGATTTATTGAAACGTGTGTAGCGGCTATAACTCAAGGTATAAAGGAAAAAATACCTAGTAAAAAAAAGCATTCTTCTTGGCATTGTAAATATTTATGGTGAGTAATTGAAAGGACAGAAAAATATTCTGTATAGGTACTTGGATTTAGCAAGAGATGATCGGATTAAAATCAACACAATGTCGCACCCTTGAATTATTTTAAACTTGCATGATATTACCTTGAAAATAAATAAACATACATACTAACAGATTTTTGAGGAGGTCGTAGCTTAATCAGTGGCCGGCATTTGAGACGATCGCTAGGCGAAGCAGCTCTTGCCGCTACCGGGTGATAGATGGGCGATCCGTTCTAACACTGGTTCCAAGTACCCGACCTCCTCCTTCCTTCGGGAGGCACGTAAAACTATGGATCCCAACTAATGTCAGTGAATGATATTAGTCGTTAGATTGTAGAGATTGTGGGGGTTCCGGGGATGACCTCAGACGGTAGTCCGTTATCTTAACTCGCCCCACAGTCATATCCTCTACCTTTTAAGCTCTCTATTAGGCCGGGATAACCCTAGTAAGAAGAAGATACAATCACATATCAGATTACATAAATAAAATTAGGAAACGGAATAAAAATACATATTTAGAATTACATTTAATTTCCTTAAACGACTTTTTAAATGATCTGAAAAAAATTTACATTTTGATAATAATAATATGCTATACCAATATAAAACATGTTATTTTTATACATACCTAGATAATTCACGTTATCAGTCATAAAATTTTTGATAAAGGGTATCAGACAAAACCTCGATTAGGATAATGAGAGTGGTCAATGCCAAAACGAAGTTGATAAATATTCGTATTATGAACCGAACAAGTATCCAACAATTTTGATAAGAAAGGCGTAAATACTAAATTACCTTTATCATATTGCAAAAAGCTATATGAATTATAGAAACATGTGTAAATGTTATCAAAAATGTAGAGTTGTACAATATTATAGGATAATAGAATGTAGTAAATAGTAAGAAACCCAACGTTCGGGAACGACAGCGTCTGCCGGGTCCGCTAGTATGTTAATAAAAGAGAAAAAAATAAATTTTAAAATGTGACGTCATTATTCTTTCGAGTTAAATTTAAAATGTTAAAATTGAGAACAAGGTCATCCTTAAGTAACAAACGCCAAGGAACTCTGTTTGCCAACCACCTCTATTTAAAATATTTAATTAGGAACATTAAATAATAATAATAAAATAAATTCGCTAGTATAATATTGGGTAACGTCTAAACTTCTAAAGGCTATATATGGGTGCTTACCCTTACTACTGCTTAAAAATAAAGTATAACTTACGTAAATTGGGTCACGTAAGGCACTTTGCCTAACGTGCAAAACTGAATTCGCATTTCGCAATGGCACGATCGCAAACCGTGGCCGCGGTCGTTAGCAAATCCGTCACAATTATACCAGCTAATAGCTTTTATTGAAGCCGACCGCGG
This sequence comes from Charaxes varanes, assembly GCA_024363005.1. Classification (NCBI taxonomy): domain Eukaryota; kingdom Metazoa; phylum Arthropoda; class Insecta; order Lepidoptera; family Nymphalidae; genus Charaxes; species Charaxes varanes. Next base: position 1,318,470 of record JANCMC010003772.1, on the reverse strand, counting down.
CTTTAAGGTCAGCGCGCATTGCATTTATCCGTATTTATTTTCCTAATATTGGCATTGCCTCTCCAGTTAAACTTTTGTACTGCTTGTATTAGGAAGCCATTATGATAGTACGGCAGCGTTGGGATTCGAAGCGACCACCTTAGGGATTTCAGGCCGGACCTCTACCGTTGAGCAATAGATGCTTCAGCCTATGGAGTTTCCATAGATTTTTCTTCAAATTCCACATACGATGAATGAAATAGAAAACCATGTCGGCAAATATCAGATTTTACGCGTTTTCTGAAAAAATGAGGCAATATTGCTACGTACAGTTGTGATATTTTTTGACATTTACTTTTACAGCTCTTATTTATTCTACAGCTTTCTAACTTCTGGGTTAAGCGACAGTCTAAAGTATTTCAGGAGTCTTTCTACCAATTAGCAATAGAGGCTTCAGCTTCTCTATAAGTTTCGAAAAATAGAGCCTCAATCGATTATGGCTACAAATTGCAAATACGATGAATGAAATCGAAAACCATGACGGAATATTTCAGTTTTTACGTATTTTCCAAACGAGAAGTTTATTTTCGCTGCCAATATCTCCCGATACTCTTGTATAGGATTACGCCTGTTGGAAGCGAAATAATTGATCAAATAGATTTAAGTAAAAAAAAATACCTTTCACAATTTTTTTTAATATTCGATAGGTTAGCGCTTGACTGTAATCACGCCTGGCGAGAAGGAATGATGCAGTCTAGGATGTACCGCGCTTACCAAGAATATGCATATACACTCTTTCTATGATCTTTTTTTGTATGTGTGGCACCCTGGATAGTTTAAATTTGGCAATCAGCCCGGCAGATGGCGCTGCATTCGCTTTCTAGGTTATCTTATTATCGATTTTTACGTTCGGGTAGGACAACGTCTGCCGGGTCCGCTAGTTTAATTAAAATCTAATTTTAGGGTAAATTTCGTATTTACGGCTTTCCAATCTTACTCCTTTAATAGCTGTTGCTTACGACCTTATCCGCGTTAATGTAATTGATTTATTTTCTTAGAATTAAATAAACTTACGTCAGTCCATATAACGTGAGTTATCTTCCTGTTAAAGTCTCGTGGAAACGCTATTCGATTACCAAATAAAAAAAACACTCCAGCTTCCGCGGATTGATGCACGCGTGATAAATGAATTCGTTCGAGCTTAACGGATTTGATTATTTCACACGGAACCTTAATTATTTTACTCAAAATAAATTAGCCTATTAGTATGCCTTATCAAAATCGGTCCAGCCATTTTTTGAAATCACCGTAATAAACAGCAAGTCGGAGATTATACTACTATATTAGTACTATACTAGACATACATATTCATATATAGTGTATATGTACAAACAGACATTACAATTTTATTTATTGTATAATCCTGCATTGTAAACACATTCAGTTGTCAAATTTTTATCGCTATTTTTATATCCAGTCCATTTATATTCTACTTGTAATGTTTGTGTTTATTTAGGACGTTGACTTACGGAAATAAGAATTTGGGATGATTTTTATTTTAAACTAGCTAGCCAGACATTATCCTGTTGATACTTCAATAAATTAGATTAAATAATTGATAGAATTAGGCGTTACTTTGCGGAAATCCATGACATGCGTGAGAAGCTAAACTACTTTGCTTTAATCCGCGAATGAATACGAGGGAAAATCGGTGTAATGCTGCAACCATTAGATTAAGGTAATTGCAAAAATTAGATTAAGGTAGGTCGTGAAAAACTGTTGGAAAAATAATAAGGACGCGTGGATCAGACGATGCTTGCCCACAGACGGGCAGAAGCTTGTCCACCAACAAATTGGGGGCGCGCGAGCACTCATGCGGTTTCTTTGCACGAACGACACCGCTTTGCGGAGAGGTATGTGCTCGTTTATACACCTATACGTGTAATAAAATTGACATGTTCGTTTGTAACGTCGAAATAGAACTCTGTTGCTGAATACATATGACAATACTTGCGATACCTACATATATGAACGAAAAAAAACTTACACATAACAATTTGTCAAACCTTTGTCTGTCCGTCTTGTTTGTTATGCGTAATTTCCAAATCGGATCAGCTTATCTTCATTTGCTAATATATTAAAAAATATTTCTGACATTCCATACCGATATTTTTTTAAATTTAATCTCCTTGTTTGAGAAAAATGTTTTATCAAACCAACTCAAGTGCCCAACAAATGTTATATTTCGACATATAAAAGGCCAAATTACTTTTTAATAAATTCGTAATTGATAAACTCAAGTATAAGTGCACTTTTAAACGATAAAATATTTCAAAGCGAACTCAATTTTATACTCATTAATATTCTGAATGCATGCAGAGCGTTTGATTCGTAAAAATTAACAAGGACCGTGAATTTATGATTGTCCATTTAACAAATTAACCAGGAGAATAAACCGAAAAGTTACGATATTTTTCCATTGTATTTGATCCTAGCGCATTAAATTTATTTCGGTGATACAACCGTTAACTTCTAAGCTATTCAGAGAATAAAAGTAGACTAGAGCTTGTCAAGACACGCTTATATAGAAGTGTACCTTATCCGATAGGCAATTAAGGTATTTATTTGCTTAATAACTTTAAAAGTCATGATTAGAATTCGCTTAAAGTAATTTTCCCAATGAGATTTTAGCATTTCCCATCAAATTTAAAAATTTCATGTCTCTACATCTAATAATGTGGAAATCCTAAGTGGCGGCGGACTTGTGGGCGGACAGAGGGACATAGCAAAAATATAAGCTTTCCTTGTAGGACTACGCAATCCTGAAAAGGACAAAATTTTGGTGGTAGTAGAAACTTCACAAAAATTTATTTTTCTCGTATTTCTAATAGCAAGTTTATGTTTACATTCAGGCATTTTATCAGTAAACGGTGAGTATTACGTTTGTTCTTTGTCCCTACATCGACAAGTATTCTTCGGAATATAAAAGAGAACGTGAAGGATAAGCCGCGCAATAATTACGAACAATATTGTAAACACAGAGATAACAAAATTCATTCAGAAGAGCTTATACAAGTTAATTTCAATAAAACATTCTTTGACTTTGAAGAATGTTCTTCTACCCGGCTTTATCCCGGCGTAGTACCAGAGTACGCTTAAATAGAAGGTGATGGGAGAGGGGCATTGTGACTTTGGGGGAGTTAAGATGACAAACAGTCGTCTGACGTCACCCTCCACAATCTCTACAATATCACGACTAATATCACTCAGTGATATTAATCGGGACCCACTTTTTTACGTACCTTCCGAAACACGAAGGAGGTGCCATAGTTGAAAAGCAGTGTTAGAATGGGTTACCCAAGTATCGCGCGGCCGCAGTAAGCAGATATACATTTTATATATTAGATATAACGGTTGCAAATCTCATTCCTATTCCATGTCTCCAGAAGTTTACAAAGTATCTCTGTGTACTTCTGATAACTCGAACGAGAATTCGTTTCAAACTTTATGAGCAGCGATAATTCCATTGTTATAATTTGTCCAGCGTTGGAAAATTCTGCATCTAACTGTTGATTTTAGTATCTCTTTAATTGCATTCATGGAGTTTCTAGACGTTTGCCGGAGGAAAGGCTGCGAAAAGTTTTTAATTCTTTAATGCTAATATTTCTCGCGCGGCCAATTCTGCGGCCATTGTTGGTAATGATTTATAAAGAAACAGTGTATTTCTACAAAATGGCATTCAAATAATAGAAAGATAAATATTCCACTTAAGCCAGCAATTTGCAAGCTTACTGGCTGTGTTGTTCGTATGATTTGTAGTTTCTTAAATAAAAGATGAAAACAACCTGCCCGTTGAGCCATTATCATAAAAAAAACATGTATTGTATACATTTTGGCCCCTAAGAAAAGCTTACTTGAATATATCTTTTAAACGTACATCGTACATGTCTCTTACAATCACGTACAGAATTGTGTATTCAATTTTAGAGGCAATTTCCTAGAGGCTATTTTGCAACTTCTCTCTGCCTCCAATTATTCTTTCGTAGCCTTTTTTCATTTCCGTAATAACTATCCTGGCCTTTGATATATGAGTGTTCTCTTGAAGGAGTTAAGGACTCACAGACAGGCATTCCAATTTAATCTATATGTATATAGGTGAGATACTTCGAAAGAGAGTCATTGAATTACAAGGATAACGAATTAATCACAAGGGGCCAATTCAATATGTCGGAAATATGTTACGAGCCACGGGCACGAATGGGCGATTTCTCAAACGTCTAAATTCAGCGATGTACATATCGACGGAAGAAAGCGAAATTGTCGTAACTTGAAAAACTCAACTTTTATTATGACATTTTTTTTATGTTCAGTACTAAAGCTGGGCAAAAATCCAAGGTCGTATTAATGAAAAATTTTATCGTAGGAAATCGAGACTTAGACCATTCGAAGCGGTATTTTTTTAGACAAGAATATGGTAAAAAGTGATTTTGCCCAAAATCCGAGTTACGATATTTCCAGTTTTTCCCGTGGATATGCTTAGTTAGGTGTTAAAGGCATGGCAAGGCATGGCAAGGCATGTTCAATTACTATCAGTTGACAAGTACGTTATTTAGCCCATCTAACCTACAAAAAATTGTCTTCAAGCCTTTCCTAAAAGCTTCAGGATTTGATTGTCACTTCATAGTGTTGAAAGTGTGTCCCATAAACCACCTGAGTGTTTATTTAATAAAGTGTATCAAATCAGGTGTATCCATTATTTATGATAAAATGCTATTTTATTAAAACATATTGTGATTTGAGCTTATTGCTCCCTTTGCGTTATTGAGTAACTGGACTTTATACGAAATACATAAATTACACATATGGACTACAACATTTGCACTAATTACGGCTATCGCATTATGCACTTGAGAACAAGAGAAACTTGCCAGAACGTTTGCCATTCTATTACTCCCTATATGGATATAAATAGGGTTGAATTTCATGTAGATGAGCGTAATAAATAACGTTGCAAGTGGTTTATCCGTGCAAGTTGCGGTGTAGTTTACAAAGCTGTTCTTGGTTCGATATCTGGATCGAAGCCCCCTGTTGTTAGTTGTTTATTTGTTTCATATTACGTGCATCCGCTATATGTAATACTTGATTGTTATGCAACTTATTTATTATATGATACCAGCTGTGTTATAAATTAAAGTTCTGAAACACGGAGGAGGGAGATGAATATATTAGAATTGAAAACGTGATTCTGTCGGAACTTTTGCTTCCTTACTTTTGAATTGCTATTATCTTATATTAAAAATGGAATTGAAAATCAAACTCAAATCAATTACTCCTTACATCCGTCGATACCTCGCACGTAAATTGTTGTAACCTAAAATTCCCAAATTCACAGCAGAGCGTTACAAACATATAAATTGAAATAAAATCGTCATCATATTGTGACACATTTTTTTATACAATTATACATGTATTCAATAATGACGATTACCTTATTGTATACAATATAATATAAAAAAGTGACAGTTATTTCACAATTTAGTTGTTTGTAACGCTCTACTGTTAACCTGGGAATTTCGGGTTACAATAACTTATCGACAAATTTAAATCATGATTCCATACTAAGATTGAAAATTTTCATATAAACTGAGCAACAAGTCGGATAAAGCGAAACTAATAGTGGCTCTGTCTGTTCCGTTTTTCCGTCTGAACTGCTGAACAGCTATTTTAGATATTTAAGAATTTTGGGATAGAGATAAATTGGACCTGGAGAAGGACAGGCTACGTTTTTGCGATAACCTTATTAAAAACGAGCGAAGTCGCAAGTTACAGCTAGTATTCAATATAAAATTGCATACCCCTGCAATGCCGACTTGGGATATGGATATGCCATTCTCATAATGGTCTTTAAATCGTATCGGTTCGGATATATCGCAACATTTGCTTTTCACAGAGATCTTGTGCTAGACAGGAAATTACCTCTAAATTGCACGGTTATTAATGGACTAAAGTAGCGTAGATGGATTGTTTTGGTAACAGGTTAGGCTTCATATGTACTTTGGCTCTGAATAGGTAATTCTAGGACTTTGATCAGAAATTAGATTTTCTAGCAACTATAATACATACAAAAGTTGTGAGTATAGTTCTTTAGTACGTATATACTCGATTCTATTGTTTATAGTAAAATTATTTTAGTTTGATATTAAACTAGAAAAAAGTCAGCAAAGCTCAAGTGGGAATGGGCTGGGCAAAGGTGGGCGAATGTTGCGACTATATGGGTATATTGTTTATGTAGTTGTGTAGGCTATAAAAATTTTATATGTAACTCTCACTGTACAACACGCACAATTTTTTCGAGGTGGGAATCGAACCCACGACCCCCGGAGCAGTAGGCAGGGTCACTGTCCACTGCGCCAACGGGCCAGCCAATACGCAACGAAAAGAAATATTACGGTGAAAAGATATTAGTATATAAATATATCGGTACATAACAGTTTGTGCATGTCATATTGTGTGTACATATTTCTGTTACGTTTTTAAACAAAAGTGCCATTTCAAAAGCCGTAACTCTAATGCCTCGTGAACAAAAGCCTCACCATCGTAAGCTCTGCCACATATTTTCTCTTCGGATTCTCTCAAACGTGTCTAAGCGAAGATGGCGGGATATTTTTATCAAGGATATGGTGTTTAACCGACATAGAAAAAGATTGGTGTTTTTAAAAACGCTTCAATAATATACTTACAATTTACACTTTATTTTTATATGACAAGAGGCAAAAAATGTAGTAGCTAGCTGTTTAATTCCTGGTTATTTATTGCAAGTTTTTTTCTTCGTCTACAATATACTAGCTCTGCCCGCGACTTCGGGCGCGTATTAAGTAAAAGAATTGCATTTATCTTCATCAAGTAACATAAAATTAGGTAAAAAAATCAATTTTAGTGTGATGATATTATAGTCTATGACCTTCCTCGGTAAGTGGACTATCTAACACTGAAAGAATTTTTCAAATCGAACCAGTAGTTCCTGAGATTAGCGCGTTCAAGCAAACTAACAAACAAACAAAGAATCAAACTCTTCAGCTTTATATATTAGTATAGATATAGACATAAAAGCGAAAGGTCACCTAACACGAAATCTCGAAAACCGCTCGATGTACAATAATAAAATTTGGCAAGTAGATTGTTTTTAGTTAGTAAACACCCGCTAAGAAAAGATTTTTCGACAGAGCCAGACAAAGGAGGGATAGAGGCGCTTGCAATTTTAAGCGGACGACGACGCGGGAAACCGCTAGTTTATTACAAGTAACTACATGATCACGTGACCAGTCGAACTACCGAGTTTTGATTTTAGTGTTATTCACAACAAATAGTATTTTTTTTTTCTTTATTTTACTCCTTTTTTTTATGTTACAAGGAGGCAGACGAGCAGGCAGCAGGCACCGAAGTGGCTACCGGCGCCCATGGACATCTGCACGACCAGAAGGCCAGCAGATTTAGATTGTCGGATCAAACCCACGACCCCCTGAGCGGAAGGCAGGTTCACTGCCCACTGCGCCAACGGGCCAGTCAAATCAATATAATGTTTTAATAGTTGAACAAAAAAATTGTAGCACTTCATACTTTTTGCGTTTTGCTTTTGCTTCAACATTAAAAAAAAATGATGAGAAGGCTCTACTTTCCATATATTGCAAATCATGTGAACGAAAATATCAGGTGAATTCGTAATCTATACTTCATATTAAAAGAAAATGTAATAAGGCATATTTGTTCATCTTATGGTATATTTGTTTCATATTTTAGTTCACCTGGTATTGTCATACTATTTGATGTAATATAAATATATTCATTTAATTAATTTAATTTTACATATTACCTATATTACCCTGTTAGGGCTTTTGTAAAAATATTTTTTGAAATTATTTTAATTTTATGTCTTACCAAATTATGTTATTATCAATTCCTGTTTATTATATAATGTTAAATGTCAAATGAATGGTTTTATATGATTCTATAAGTCAATTTAGGTTTAAAATAATTTCGAATTTACAATGTTATTTATACTGTATTAAATAAAATGTCAGGGAAATAAAATGTGTACCTAGAGGGCACATACCGTCAAATGACACTATGCATTCCGATCGGCTAAACGGATTACCTTTTACATCCATGTTAGATCGGAGATATTGTATATATCTAACACCCACTTCGGTACAGAAATCGATAGCGGCTCTCAATGTCACCTTATTAATTAGATTGTAGTATTATATTTCAAAAACATCGACGGCCTTCCGTCGAAGACGTTCTTGAGGCGCAGTAGTGAGAACGCAACAAAAGTAGGTGATATGTTTTTTTTTTTAATATGTATCCGATGGCCTTTCAGAGTCGTAGCTTAATTAATGGCCGACATTTGAGGCGGTCGGTTGTGTAGCCCTTACCGGGGCCGGGTGATAGATGGGTAACCAATTCTTAGACTGTTTTTAAATATCCGACCTCCTAAGTATTTCGGAAGGCACGTAATATAGTGCACCTCGATTAATGTCATTCGTCATCATCGAAACGCCATGGCGACGTCCGCGTCGCCGGTTACGTATCTAAACAATTCATATTAAAATTTGGATAGGTAACTCACTTGGTCTCGCTCGCGAACTGTCGTTCATACATTGTCATATGACCAATGAGTGTCGTGGTCTCCTGTATCGGTTGCTTGCCGCGGTCTCGCTTTCAAACCGCTACCTTTAGTGCTGATACGCTGTCATTAATACATGAATAGTAGCAAACTTTTCAGTTTTAAATTGCACGTATGTGACATTTTATGCATTGAAATGGTATGAGTTGTGTTTAAGAGTTCTGATTTCAGTTCACTTCTACCCTCGTTCAAATATAATAGACTCTAAATATATCATTACCAAGTACATCCCCTGATGGAATTGACCGCGAATACGTAAATGAGTATTGAATTTTCCATTCAGAGCGGCATATACGAACGCGGATCGAGTAACAAGTAACGAGGCACTTACAAAGATTTATTTGGATCGGTTGAGCGAGCAAAAACTGCCGCTCCATGCGAACTAATGGACTGACTAATAGTATGCGAAAAACTCGCAAACAGATGGCTTAAACTGAGCCGTATACTGCCAGTATACTGTAGTGAACTGTTACGAATAATTGAGATCGTTTATATCACTCAGTATATAATTTTGAAAATATGCGCAGAACTTCTTCCATTAAATTTTTTTTTTCATTTATATGACAACAAGGGATGAAATTACTTCAGCTGAGCTATTGAAGGCTGATGACGAAGGTGATTACGATGATGGTGATGATGATGAATGTGGTGATGGTGATGGTAGTGATGATGATGAAGGTGGTGCTGATGAAGGTGACGGCGGTGAAGGTGGCGATGATGAAGGTGGTGATGATGTTGGAGGTGGTGCTGGTGAAGGTAATGGCGATGAAGGTGGCGATGATGATGAAGGTGGTGATGAGGGTGGTGAAGGTGATGATGATGGAGGTGGTGACGATGATGATGACTAAGGACAAATGCTCTCAGTCAACTGTAAAAATTAGATAGTTTCCAAATGCGTTAATGAGTTTCAATATGAGTATTCTGCTTTCTAGCAAATGACAAGGGTCATGAAATAATGACTAGATCCATAGATCCAGATGCGTCGCCGGCTTTGCAAAGATTTTCTCTGTTGTCTCTAAACACTATTAGATTACAAGAAGCCTTTTCTCTGTTGTCTCTAAACACTATTAGATTACATGCAAATCCTATTCTAACACTATATTAAACCAGCGTCTGTATTTCCGAACGGATACGACTTAGGGACCTTCAAGAAAAGAGCATACTCATTTTTCATACGGCAACGCATCTGGGATCCCCTGGTGTTGCAGTTGTCCATGGGCGTCGGTAGTCTCTTATGAGTACCGCCTGCTCGTTTGCCCCTTGTTATATAAAAAAATATCGTTAGCCTGCAGTCGGTCATGTTCACCCGCAATATATAACAGCTTGAGCTTTAATAGCTTAGTCCCACCCCTTTGAATGTATTTGTTGAATAAAGTAGATCAAGCCATATTATTGTTTCTACTGCCATCACTTCTTTCCGATAACTTGGAACGATCTTACAAAATTCTTTATATCTCTGGGATAATATACGTTTCCAATGCCGGTGCCAGGCAGCTTCATTTGAATGATCATTTAGTGATAAAATACCATTGAACATGTGGCTGAAAAACTTTGTCCCTTATAAATTTTCGCAACAACGCCAAGGTCAGTATAAAACTAGAATAGTTTTGTCATAATAAGTCCCCTGGTGAGAGAATTGCGTGTTTCCTCTCATATTGCGCATAATTTTAGCAGATCATACCGTTTTTCTTTATTAGTAGGGTTCTTTCTTTACTTTTCTATATTAAGTAGCGGGACATTTAATTGCTTTACATAAAAGATGAAAAATTTCTTATCTGTGCGATGCTGTAACTTGAATGGAACACCTCCATGGAATAACTTTATATATATTGGACCAAGAAAGTGCTTTACCATTTTGGATGACAGCTCCAAGTTAAAGAAAACTTTGCTAAGGGTTATGGTTAGAAATTAACGTAATGCATAGCATGCAAAAATAAGTCTTATAACTAATTTACGTGCAAAGGATATGCGACCTTAGTGCAGTAAACCAATTTCTTGGACAACTATACTACCTTTCATATAAACTAGTCTACACAGGGTGTAAAAGACATCGTACCGCAAACTTTGTGATAAGGCAACATTTAATGTAATCACAAAAATCATTCATCTCGGAAATGAGAGGTTACAGATATTGCCAAACTCATACCATTCTTGAGCGCGTAATGTATCGTGAACATTGGGAAGCAATCGTCAACAAAATGTTGACGCGCAAAACAAGTCAACGTCTGATCTTGTATTGTAATTAGTTTATTGTAGTAAAGAGTGTGGGTTCGTTCGATCACAACTATACTTAGCAGTGATATCATACAAGATCCATTCTCCTCATGTCCTTCATTCACATAATGAACTTAGCCGAGAGTTAATTCTATGAATACCAGCTGTTTCCCCCGACTTAGTCCGCGTAAAGCTAAACTTGCGAGATACCTCATACCTCCTTAATCCGGCACTATCGAAAAATCCGTTCTTAGCGGTCGCCTAATAACTATAAACAACCTCCCTGCTAAATTTCATCTTTGTACGTCCTGCGGTTTTAAAATTTCGTGATAGGTGACCTTTCGCCTTTATATTATATACACAGATTCTTATGTGTATGGATGTAAAGGAAAAGCGCTACACGACCGTGTAATACGCAAGATATAACGCCGCGGTACTCCTACCGCGTATTTTTTATTTTTAAAGTATCGAGATTATGTTCTGGAAAATTATTTTAATGTTTAATTTACTTTTTTTTATATAATCAGAAATGTTTTTTGGCTTTATGTATTGTTGGTACGATCTGAGAAATCTCACTACTTTACTAACTTAGATTTTAACGTTTATCTTTAGCATATATATTTTTTATCATGATGCGTATATATGCTCTGGGTTTTAGAGCTTAGAACAAAACCAATATTTCAATACTTTTAACATTGTAATCTAGCTTTAACCTGTTTTGTGTGTCATCAATAGATAAATAAATAAATATTTCCAGCCTCTTAATATCTCCGTGGACACGACCAACTCCGTTGTGTTTTCTACCCTACGGCTTTTGAGATTCAGACATTTAGTATTGTCATACTGAGCATCCCCTAAATTTAGGGGAGCTGATCTAAATCCACGTGTCTTTTGGCTTGCCCTATTCTGCAACACTATATATCGGTTCTTTTATCTTTCTTTTTTTTTGCTTATGATATTTAGAGTATTGGTATCGTTATTAAATTTGCTCTCTAAAATGATTTTCTTATAAATCGTATTAGATCACACTAATTTTACGATTTTTTAATTCGCCCCCGTCCTTGTCACAGGCTGTCACATTTTCGAAACTCCCTCCCGCTAGGTGTGACATATTTTATGCGCGTAATAAAAATAATTAAAAGTAAACGGTGAGAACCTAAGCAATTTTTTTAATATGAAGGCTGATTTCCCAGTAGATTCTCATTACGATAGGTAATTAAAATTTCTACATAACAATATAATTAGAGAACTTGCTACAAGTTAACTATAATAAAAATATTTTTTATACAAAATTTTAAGATTGAATGCTGAAAACCAAAACCTTATTTTCATTCAATATCTCAATATGGCGAACGCGATCTGACACGTCAATGTCACCTTCATTAAAACTTCATCCACATCTGAAGCATGGCATTATGATGAGTACCTAATTAGAACTAATGTTATGTTACTTTGTGCAATTTATTAAATATTTTAATATAAAAACGCAGTTGCCATATGGTTATAATCATTAGCTTTTTTTTTTTCGAAAAGACTGACGATTGTTCTTATGTTTATTTTTTACTACAATTTAAAAAAAACTTGGCTTTTTTAAAATTAACATGTAGGGAAACCAACCTTTTTCATGACATTTTTCAATAATAATAATAATATATCAAATCGTAGAATTATAGTTTATTTAAGTATTATTTTTCTGTAAGAGTACTTTTAAGGATATTAAATATCCCAGAATTGCAAGACTGAAGATTTCACAGTCATTATCATGTTAAATTATACACTGATTGTGTTATTAACAACCATAAAAGTATTTCTTATTTCATATTAAAATAAAGTTGATTTGAAAGAACTTTGTTTCATTTTGTAAAACATAGTGTCATTACTTTATTGTTGTTTGTTGTCATAGCGCCTTTTACTTTGTTTTTTTTTTCAGAATTTATCATAGCATAGAACTGCCTATCAAAATTCAAATTTCTCAAACATTTTCCTAAAACTCGCAAAACCTATCAAAAATAACATATTTCCAAGAATGGCCCCGTAATGTCGATGGAGTGCGTTCAACTGAACGCACTCCATCGTCATTACGGCTTTAGTATAGAATATAATTTTAAAATAATTTCAGTATCATGATGATGATACCATAATATCATAATAATACTGGCATTTCATTAGACCGCATCATAAAATTTCATTAAAATCTGCCAAGAACAAATCGACGGCAAAACCGAGTGTTCGAGTCAGTTACATAAATATTTTCCTAGATTGTATTTATAAGGCATAAATTGAGATTTCTTGGGCGTCAGTAGGCACTTAGCTGCGTCCTGCCTGCCCACAACTTCTGGAATTATTTAGCAAATGCCTTCATCGCGTATCAGATACGGAACCCTTCTCTATAAGTCTGTCTTGACATGTGACATTGCATGTGATGGTGCGTTAAGATTGTGAAGAGATGCATGGAAGCCTACTTGAATGACTAGTATGGTCGATGAGCTTAAAGGTGAAAGAAAGTGCTTATATTACAATTTTATACATATCTACCATATATACGAGCGAAAGGTCAACTAACATGAAATTTCGAAAACCGCGGGACACTAATGAAATTTATCAGAAAGGTAGTTTATGCTTAGTAAACATCCCCTAAGAGAGCATTTTTCAATAAGGGCAGATAAAGGACGTCTAAACAGCTACTTACTCATAAAATGTTAGCAAATCCCGCGGCAAACGTTTGTTTGTAAAAGTTATGAACTATTTAGAAATGTGTATGTTATTCAACGATACTAAGTTATTTTATTGCAAAACAATATTATATATTAATCCGCTGAATACATATATTATGCAAATGAAAACATTTAATTGGTGTACAAAACTATTTTCGAGGTTCATTTATCGAAATACAAAGTACAATCGGCATTGAACTATCAACAAAACAGTTAATTAAGCCGTGTCAACATGTAAACTGAGTATAATGACACGTTTACACTCGTAGGGCATAAACAGTACTATGAATAGTGTATAGAAATGTAATAAGCACAACAACGTAATAAATTGAAACTTAATAAAATAAAAAATATCTAATAAAACCTTAAATTATTTGAATGTGCTGAAAATAACATAAATATGTGTTTCGTATACAAAACCAGCTTTAAGTCACAATTTCAGAGTTAATTCAATGATTTTGTTTAATTTTAGATGTCAAAAGTAAAGTAGCCTATGTTATTTCTTTGTAACATCATCTGCCAGTGGAAGTCCCGTTAAAATCGGTACTTCCTTTTCGCAGACTCTTATATTCTTCAACCAGTTCTTAGTCTCCCACAGCTGGGCGAGGCTAAAAGAAGTGAGTTCCTTTATCCTCTCATTCGCGACTAAAACAGCTAAGAGTAATTAATAACTTTACTTATCAATGGCGCTTTTCGAAATCTTATCCTTGCCTTATTTGGGATATCATTTATATATTAATAAAGCGAAAACTTTAGGTACCATTTTACGAAAATTTCTCGGACAGAGGAGGACTGCTAAGCCTAGAGATCGACTCAAATGCCGGCTACGGATAAAGCTACGATCTCCTCGAATAGTCTAATTATATTTGCATTCGTTAAAATATCAATTTCACGACAGTATTGAGCATAGATGAGGCCTATATCCAGCAATGGATTTGAGACGGCTGTTATGATGGTGATGGTGATGATGGTAATTGTAATGGTGATGGTGACGGTGATGGTGATGGTAATGATGATAACGAATGAGCATAAAATAAAATACTTTAAATACTCGTATAATCGTATCATTTCCGTTATTGATGTAATCATCAAAACGGCATAAATTATACGAAATCATCGCGAAGCGTACTTGTCTCTTTGATTGAATGGAATGTGATTTTGGAATATGCAGATACGTTTTCAATACGCTTAAATTAATGTTTATTTTATGAATTGATGAATATAAATGTTATTTTAATAATCTATACATTTATAAATATGCTTAAATTAATATGCTGTGGCTCTTTAGTTCCATGCGCAAATATGATAAGTTATTATCTAATAATACCACTATTATTGTTATCTAATTTGTTGTGAAAAAGTACTGCTTACTATTGAACTAGCTCTGTCGGCCATTTTGTCCGCGTAAAATTAGTTAAAAAAAGATTCCATTTTAGCGTGATGGTATATAGTCTTCCTCGATAAATGGGCCATCTAACACTAGAAGAATTTTGCAAGTCGGACCAGTAATTCCTGAGATTAGCGCATTCAAGCAAACAAAGTCTTTTTTTTCTTGTATTTAAAAGTGTTTAGCTTTATATATTAAGTATAGATATAGATGAATAGATATTTTTCTTTTGAATGAATGGATTGTTTTTTTTTATCAAAAAAACTTTATTTATGCGAGTACTATTTTTTTGGTAGCGAGAAAGAAATTATGGCTCTTTAAAAACATTGAAATTTTGTAAATTGTTTTTTTTTGTACTTTTCCGACTCAAAAGGTTACCGACCCCTGGAATAGACGATTCTTTTTAAAGTTCCGTAGTACAAGGAACTCTTATAATGTCGCTCTGTCTGTACGTCCGTCTGTCTGGTGGCCACTCGAAGAACAAGATTAAGAAAATTAAATAAATATATAGGACTATTTGACAAACGTCTGTATTATAAGTATGAAAAGTCTGTTATACACAAATATAGTTTTTTTGAAGATATATATAATCACATACATACAGATAATACGCCAGACTCGAAGCGGGAATCGAATCCACAACCCTCGGAGCAGAAGGGAGGGTAACTGCCAATTGCGCCAACTGGCCAGTGAAAAGCACTAGATGTAAGGAGAATATTGGCACACTTAAAAGTATTCTTCAAAAATTCTTTTTATATTAATAAAAACTATAAACACATAAAAGTGTATGTTCTCAGGTGTATTTATACATATAAACATATTTTTCTAAAGTTTTCGAGTACCATTACGATCGAATCACTGGGCAATTACTATTCTAATGAATACAAGTCATTGTCAAAGGGTTGTGTGGAAGTAATTTTCGAATAGAGTAAAAAAGCATTACTTAAGGTACCTAATACTTTTATTATCATTCACTATTACAAAAATATTTCTCTATTTTAATAAAAGACCAACCAAAAAGTGTTGCTCCGTGTCCATAGGTAAAATAGTGATTTAAGTACCTAACACTTTTATTATCCTTCACTATTACAAAAATATTTCCCTTCTAATAAAAGTCCAACCAAAAAAGGTTGCTCCGTGTCCATAGGTAAACTAGTGATTCAGGTATCTAACACTTTTATTATCCTTCACTATCACAAATAGATTTCCTTTCTAATAAAAGTCCAACCAAAAAAGGTTGCTCCATGTCCACAGGTAAACTAGTGATTTAGGTACCTAACACTTTTATTATCCCTCACTATCACAAAAATATTTCCCTTCTAATAAAAGTCCAACCAAGAAAGGTTGTTTCGTGTCCACAGGTAAACTAATGATTAAGCTACCTAACACTTTTATTATCTTTCACTATTACAAAAATATTTCCCTTTTCATAAAAGTCCAACCAAAAAAGGTTGTTTCGTGTCCACTGGTAAACTAGTGATTTAGGTACCTAACACTTTTATTATCCTTCACTATCACAAAAATATTTCCCTTCTAATAAAAGTCCAACCAAAAAAGGTTGCTTCGTGTCCACAGGTAAGCTAATAATTAAGCTACCTAACACTTTTATTATCCTTCACTATTACAAAAATATTTCCCTTTTTATAAAAGTCCAAACAAAAAGGATTGCTTCATGTCCGCAGGTAAATTAAAGATTAAGGTACCTAACACTTTTATTATCCTTCACTATCACAAAAATATTTCCCTTCTAATAAAAGTCCAACCAAAAAGGTTGCTCCGTGTCCGCAGGTAAACTAGCGAGATCTTATCATAATTATATTAATTCTTAGCACGTGGCGATTTTCCACTGCCTGACTTATTAAAGGCAAATCTTTTGACATTTTTCCCTATTTATATTTAGCGCGGCGGAAGCGTAGTGAATGTGTAGTTAGACCGTCCTGGAAAATGTTTAGAATTCACTCTTTTATTTTAATAAAAACATAAGTAATTAAGAGGCATTCAGGTTGTGCAAATGGCTCGTCGTGTTAAGAAAAACTTAGTATAATGCCGATGGCGTCTGCGGACTCGAGCGACGCGCTTTGAATAACATATTATAGCATAAAAGGTGAGAGCTCGTGAATTATTTTATTTCAAAGCATATAAGTGACATGTGAACGTACATATATCTATACGTCTATACACGTTAATAAAATTTAAGGGTCCGTTGCTAACGTCGTAATAAAACCCTTTTACTAAATGACTTATACTATGACAGTATACATATTAGTAGCTGCGTCCGCAAGCTTTGTCCGCGTATAATTAGGTAAAAAATTAGATTTAATATTAACGTGATGATATAGCCAGTAGTAATAATAATATAATTTATCGAAATGGACTACCTAACACTGAAAGAATTTTTCAAATCGGTCCAGTAATTCCTAAGATTAGAGCGTTCGAGCAAACAAACAAACATACTCTTCAGCTTTATATATTAGTATAGAGTATGGTTGTATCGTATCTATAATAAGAAAATCATAATTTCTGTCTGTGCGTCTGTTTGTTGCGGGTAAACTCAAGTAGCAATATCTTGATGGGCTATATGATATAGATGATTAACTTATTTTACGAAAGCATCATGATTCCGCACAAAAAATGAATAGTTCTTCATTAAAAAATCTTAAATCTAGCGCGGGCAAAGTCAAGAGTATAAATAAATAAATTGCAAAGCTAAAAAATCCTTCGTGACAAAGTCTTCGTTGAATATTATAGACGGGAAAAGGGGCTGAGCACGTCCACCTACGGCTTGGATAAGTAATGACATGAAGACTCTGGGTGTCTGCTGCGAAGCGGTGCCGCGGGAGAAACTGCGGTAGCGAGCTCCTGAAGAAGGATCCTGGACGGGTTTGAAACTAGTCGGGCCATCCCGATGAAGTAAATATTGTAATTCCACTCATGAAAGTCTAAGTTCTAAAATTCTAAACCAATGTTTTTTTATACTAATTGCCACTGACGTTGAATGCCTTTGTTCGTCAGCAGTTTTAAACTGAGTCACTGAATAGTATCATTAAAACACGGAGGCGTCTTTCTCGTTTGTTTATGGTAATGGAGTTGACAAGTTGCAGGCTTTGATTTTGCAGAGACCCGCCCTTCCCGCGCCGTCCTTTCCTCGTAGTTTACTTTGGCCGGATTAACTCTCATAAAATTCGATGGCCACTCAAACGGGTCCTGGCGTACAAAGTAATCTTGCTTTTATTGTATCGACTACGGAAATAAAATGAAATCCCGTTAATATACTGACATCAAGTGAGGTTATTATATTTAGAGATACCATCACGCTTGTAGCCCCTTTGGTTTACAGCAGAATTGGGCTCGGGTACCAGTACCTCTTTCTCTTATAAGGTCGGCATGAAGTGGAGGCAATGCTGTCCCGTCAAGTGATAGTGCTGTTGTCGCGTTTAGTTCAATTTGTGATAGTTCCCGGTGGCCTGAACCCCTCTTTAAAGGCGGGTAATGCATCTGCGAGCCTTCTGGCGGTGTAGATATCCATGGCCGTCGGTAGTCATTTAGGTGATGAACCGCCTGCTCTTTTGGCCCTTGTGATACAAAAAAAAGGTAATGATATTATACTGTATATTTAAAGGAATGTAACGATATGATGGATGCGGATTCAGAAATGGAAGAACATTCTTCATTTAGGCGTTATTCCGGTCAAGCACCGGGATCCACTTAAATGGCAGAGGATGAGGCCATGGGGCGAGTTCAGATGATCTACTGCTATTTGACGTCATCACCAGAACCCTTAAAATCTATACGATATCGCGACTAAAATCAATCAGTGACATTAATAGGGACCTGTCCTACGTGCCTTCCGAAACTTTAGAAGGTCTTATATTTGTAAAATCAGAAAGGGAAGAAGATAATGATAAATAAAATATCTTATCTTCTACCATACATATTATAATACTACCTGTACCCCACTACTACTTAGAGGTGTAAAAATTGATTTTGTGTAAGGATTAATATTATGTTTGTAAAAAGAACTTCACAAATAATGCATTATTTTAGAGCAAATTTGATTAGCATAAGAAAGGTTATAGTGAGCTATCCTTAAAAGATAGACACATGCAGTCGGGGACTTTTATTTAGATCTTTTAAAGATGAACAATTTTGTCATACATGACTTTTGCGAATCTTTAACCATTTACGCAGCGGACGCAGCAGAAGCTCTCAAATGGGAAAAAGAGCCCATGATTGTGATACATTTTTCATTGACGCTCCGCTCCTATTGTTCTTAGCGTGATGATATATAACCTATAGTTTTCCTCGATAAATGACCTATTTAAAACTGAAAGAATTTTTCAAATTGGATCTGTATTTGATGAGATTAGCGCGTTCAAACAAACAAACAAACTCTTCAGTTTTATGTATTATATATATAGATATAGATTTTATATTGTAGAATAATATTAGGAGCACCGTGTTATAGGGGGGATTACAGTACTCCTATTTGTATTAAAATCTCGTTGCCAAGTTTTAATGTAAGTTGATATCTATTCCATTAGGGAAGGCTTAAGTTCAAATTTCCTCGTGTCAAAGCGAGTGGTTCGCCGCTGTGCGTATATTGAGAAAATTCTTATTCAGTTATTTCTTGAGAAGTGTTTGGGATTCTCCTTTAGAAATTTTAAGCCTGCAGTAAATTATTGCTTCGACAGTTGGGCCGTAAAGGTAAGATTTACGTTTGGGGAAACAACGGGTGAGTCGTCCGATAAGATGTATATAACCCACAGCACTTAAGATCTGGTGGGATCGACCCTAGAAAGGCTTACAGGAGATCAGATGACACGTATCTTTAAATGACACTAGAAATAATCTTAACAGCTAATGTGTAACTTTTGTCGGATATTTTTTATTTAATATTAGCTGTGTCCAGGACTTCGCGTAAAATTAGTTAAAAAAAAAATAGATTCAATTTTAGCCTGATGATAAATGGGCTATCTAATACTGAAAGAATTTTTCAAATCGGAATAGTAGTTACTGAGCTTAGCGCGTTCAAGCAAACAAACAAACGAACTCTTCAGCTTTATATATTAAGTAATCTGTGCTTCTTCTACAATCTATATTAAATCTGTTAATATAATATTTCTTTCGAAATCAAATAAAAAAGAATCATCGAAATCGGTTTACTCAGTCGAAAGGTCTGAGGAAATAAAAACTTAAAAAAAAATACAGTCGAATCAATCTCCTCCTTTCTTCGAAATCGGTTGAAAATAGACCAATACTTGACTACAGTCTAGGATTTATCGTGTTTGTCCTAGAATACATAATGACTATGCTCTCATAATATCGGTACAAAAACACAAATAACAGGGACGTATTAATAGCGCTCTTTATTTATTTTAATTTTTTTGTTTCATTTTTAATAAAACACTTTGTAAGCATAATTAAATTGCACATTATAAACCACAGCTTTGTCTAATATGCAAAAATTTCCAACAATTAAAATATTAAATATCTCTCACGTGCATGAAACAAGTATGTATTCGATTTTTACATCGCCTGGTAATAAGTATGTAACTAGGAAAGGTACGCTTACTAATGAACAAAGTTATACAGTTGTAAAAGACATCGGTTACCTTTGTTGAAATTTCTGTACGCACTCCTTTGTATATTAGTCGTGTTTCTTTCTTATATATTACCATGGAGATGCTGTTATTTATGTTCAACTTGTAGCATAGACAAATATATGTAAATTGTAGGCGGTTCGTATTCAGCTTTCAGTGACCAGAAGTTCTACTCAATCCACTACCTTCTTCGTAGCGTTAAAGAGTCGAATAGTGTTAGAAATTTAATTCTTAATTTAATTTGAGGTAGCGCCACGCTTGCAGTCCTTTTGGTCTGCAGCCGAATTGGGTCGGCGCGTCCAGATACCAGTACCTCTTTATCACACAAGATCGGCGTAAAGTGGCGGCAATGCTGTCACTTCAAGTGATGGTATTGTTGCCGCGTTTCGTTCGGTTTGTGAGAGTTCCCGGTGGCCTAAATCAGTCTTTAAAGGTAGGCAACGCATTTGCGAGCCTTCTGGTGGTGCAGGTGTCCATAGGCGTCGGTGGTCACTTAAGCGATGACTCGCCTGCTCGTTTGCCCTATGTAACATAAAAAAAACCTTTTGAACTTCTTTTTAGAACAGAATAGATAAAGCCTAATGTATCTATTATGATATGATACGTTGTAAATTGTCAGTCAAATAGTGAACAAGAGCGTGTCAAGACTGGCTTATATAAGGGTCCGTATCTTCTTCTTCTTCCTAGCCTTATCTAGTTCTAGCACCAGGGTCCTCTTAAATTGCAGAAGATTTACGATGACCGACTGCCATCTGACGTCATCCCTGGAACCCCCCAATCTCTACAATCTCACGTCTATTATTCCAGGTGACATTAATCGAAACCCACTGTTTTACATACCTTCCGAACCATGGAAGAAATCCGGCCGCGGTAAGAACTGCTTAACCTAGTGATCGAATCAAGTGCCTTTGCCTCAACTGATTACACTTAGACCACCTCCTTGGAAAACCACGATCACGGCGTTAATGTGATTTTGTTCTATTCAATAAACAATTTTGTAATAAATCATTGTGGCCTTGTAGATACAGATTATTTTTAAGTCCGTCTATATTCGTATACTTTGAAATTATATTATAAATTGAAAGACCTTATGAATTTTGAAAGATTCATCAGACCGCGAAACGTTTAGGTAAATTTCCCAGAAGCTTGGGCGCTAATGGCTTTAGATCTTTAATCTGTAAAAATAAACACATATGATTTCTCTTTTCAAGATGGAGAATATCCGAAAGAGTTTCAAAAGAGAACCTACGCTTTTGGAAATTTTCTTCATTTAAAAAATTTGATTTTTCCAGATACACTATAAGACTGAGGACAAATCATTAAATATGAGAAAAATCAAGTAATTAAAATGTCAAGCAAAGAATTATAATAATATTTAAACGTTACAGTTTTCAAATGATTAAATACTCTTTGTCGGATCATCATCAGAAGCACCTCAAAAACTTCTAAACGAAATGACTCTATGTCCAAACTTCAGTTTATATAATATTATAAAACATATTAACCAACTTTCATTCTCTGTTTTAAAATATTTTTCATCACTAGTCAGACACTAATATACTCGTATTATTTCAACAAAACGTTTGGGAGTTCGTCATTGGCCTTCAAGACATAAATCTTCTAGAGGTTGTGCCACGCAGTCCTTTTGGTCTGCAGCCGAATTGAACCGCCTTGGTCGAGTACCAGGAACACTATCTCATGTATGTAAGTTCGGCGTAAAGTGGCGGCAATGCTGTCACGTAAAATTTATAGTATTGTTGTTGCGTTTCGTTCTTTTTGTGAGAGTTCCCGCCTTTCCGATAATAATATAAGCATAAACCCCTCCATAATGACCTGCAACGCGAACGCGTCGCAAATGTGTGCCTCGTAGGGGTGCACATGTCTATGAGCGTCGGCATCGGTAGTTACCAAGGAAACGGCCTGCCCGTTGACCCCTTCTTATATATAAAAAATCTTCCCATCAACTATACCTTTGTTGCAGACTTAGATTTGTTAGTAATCGTCTTCCTCTGCTTCAAAGAACGAGCACTCAGACCAGCCTGAACATAATGTTTCGTAAAATATTATAATATCCTATACCATCATCCTAGTTTAGATATTTTTAAAGTCCTATAATTGCGCATATTTAATCGTCAACAAAAATAAACCGGGCAAGTGCGAGCCAGACTTGCGCACTAAGGGTTCCGAGCAACCACGTAATACTTTACCGGTTTATTTTAAGAATTATACTTTTCATAAGATTTCTTTTAATTTGACTCACTGTGTTTTTTTGTGATGTATTTACATGATGTATTTAGTCTTTGACTATTTACCGACATTTAACCGCTACCAAAAAATGCAAATTAAGTACATTTCTACTCAATATGAATAAAAAAAAAACAAAATGAAATCCAAATTGAATGAACCGTTGGCGCAGTTAGCAGTGACCTGCCTTCTCCTACGGGGGTTGTGACTTCGATTCCCGCTTCGAATCTGGGTGTATTATCTAAATTTAAGCATTTATATATTTAAAAAAAATATTTATGTATCGCACCGAGCCGAACCTTAGAAACAGACGACCGTGTGTTTACTAGCTGTGCCTGCGACTTCGTCCGTGTAAAATAAGCTAAAAAAAGATTAAATTGTAGCAATCATGCTACAATTTAATCTTTTTTTAGCTTATCTAAGGCTTATTTTTAGCTATATAAGGCTATCAAGCCTTTCCTGATAAATGGGCTATAACTGAAATAATTTTTCAATTGGGCAAATAGTTCTAGAGATAAGCGCGTTTAAGCACACAAACGCCTCAGCTTTATATATTATTATAGATTTATTTATTTATTAATTAAAATGGCCGTCACTATAAAAAGACGCATTATTTAAGTGAACAGTGTTATTTTGTGATTTTATTAATGGTTTCTAGAAAAAGTTTCATACAAAGTTTGCGGGGATGCGAGAGAACTTAATAAATACACTTTTGCTTATTTATCTTTAATAATAATTGCTTAGACTACTTAAAGTCGCATCTTACGAGTATATATCAATGTCTTGCTTATTAATGTTGTAAAAAAAAACAAAAGAAAAACCTGTAGCACGTTGGTATTTATTTTCGGCAACACATTAGCCTTTGCCATTTGTGTTAATTTTGGATAGCTCATAAACTTGTGACATTAAAAGACTTTTGTTAAAGTATTATTAATAATAATTTAGTAATAAATTGGTATACATAATTTACCTTTAATAACATATTTTTAATTTAATTTTATTTTTTGAGGCGGACCAAAGATCCTCTCGTTACTGCGACCAGTAAGATCTATTGTAACTGTCTCAGCTTATAGCTAATCCTTAAGACCAGCTGAGCATAAACCCTGCAATGGCTTGAGGTGTGCGCGCCCTAACTCCTCCTGGGGTCAGGGTGTGTTCCCCCAGCGCGTTGTTATTCATCCCTCTCAACTCCCCTTTCCCCACCTCTTCCCCCCTTCCCTTTCCAGATCTCCCTCATTAATCCGATGAAACACTACTACATACATTGATAGATTGTTTTCTAGCCGTCTATATACATAATATTGTTTCATATTGTTATTTTTTGATCAAAACCGCTCCACGGCGTCTCTGTTCCTGTCAAATATTGTTTTTTCTGTTACGAATACATTGCAACCTTAACAATTTTTTTTAAGTTCTTGAATTAGTTACTAATATAAATTGACCTTTAAGTTTTTTAAGTCTTCAGTGAAAAAAAAGGGGGTCAGACATAAATGGAGTCAGACGCTAATTTCAATGATAAAATGTGACATTGTCTGACAACGGGCAGGGGGTGTCGAAAGCTTTCCGAGTGCTTAGTGTGAATTTTCTAACTTTTACGTTAGTTAGTGGTAAAGTTGACTTAAATTTGTGTTGATAAAGTTTACTTAAATGGAGATTGATCAGCGCCACCTAGCGGTAACGTTGAAACAGCGATCAATCTCCATACAAATTGAAGTAAACTTACCAACGCGTAAAAGTTAGAAAAACTCGCACTTAGATGTCATATGGCAATATTACTTAAAATATTTAAAAGAAACCGCTGTTTTCTTGATTAGGTGCTGTCACACCAAGGGCCGCACCCTTGGTTTCGAAAATGTAAAAGGGGGGTTGAGTTTAAAAATCTTAAAATTCGTGTGACGCCATTTATGGATGTCCCCTAATTTCGTTGAACGCGACATGAAAGGCTGCATTTCTGCCAAAAAAAAAACTAATCTATTCCCCTTTACTTTTGCATAATTTTTAAACCAAACTTTTCCTCTGCATAAAACTGTTTCCCCATCCAGCTCTTAACCGCCTTTTATTATTTTTTTCGAGGCCTACAGACTATTAGAACATCTGTTTTCATATAAAAATATGAATAGCAACGAAAACAAACTAAGCAATTAACGCTTATTAAAGCTTTAAAAAAAAAATACAAACTGCAATCACATAGTTTTTTTTTTTGATAAAATTGTGTGACTTCATTTCGTTAAGCTTTCGAAAAAACTGGAGCAAATATTAATTTTGCTTAAATAAAGAAATATGGCCGAATAAATAAAATTAAAACATAAAAAAAACTAATCGGCGAGAAGTGGCGGCAATGCTGTTACGGCTAGTGATAGCGTTGTTGTCGCGTTTCGTTCGTTTATGAGACTTCCCGGTGGCCGAAACTCGTCATTAAGGGCCGGCAGCGCATCTGCTGGCTTTCTGGTCGTGCTGATGTCCATGAGCGCCGGTAGGCACTTCGGTGCCTGCTGCCTGCTCGTCTGCTTCCGTGTAACATAAATAAAAAATATATATATTTAAACATATGACTTTAGTATGAAGTTAGTTTAATTGCACAAATATAGAAAAACTACCCAGTAAGGAGTCCAGTACATATGATAACTTATGTATACTAATATATAAAGCTGAAAAGTATGTTTGTTTGTTTGCTTAAACGCGCTTATATCAGGAACTACTGGTCCGATTTGAAAAATTCTTTCAGTGTTAGATAACCCATTTATCAAGGAAGGCTATATACCATCACGTTGGATCAATATTTTTGCCTAATTTTAGGGAATAGTTAGTTTTTAAAGAAAGAGAAATAGACAAATTTAATTTCTGATTACAGTTAAAAAAGGGAAATATAGAATTTGGAAAGCTGTAGTTAAGCAAAGCGAAGTTAGACAAATGAAATTGTTATAAAATTATATTAATTTAATAGAAAAGTACAATCAGAATTTTTTAATGTTAATTCTACTCTTGCTTAAATTACATATAAATTAAGTTGTAGCTTACGGTGCTTTCTAAGTTAGAACAAAATAAAGCAATCCAATAGAATATAAAGAAAGCTGTTCAGCTATCGCCCTAAAGGAGACTTGAGACAGGTTTTTAATTAAGTTTTAATTTAAGACAACACGACTGTTCAATTTAACGTCTAATCGATTTATAAATACAAATGAATCTATCATCCTTAATGTGACCAGATTTCTATCTATTTGAAATGAGATATTCGATTCAGAGTGGCTTGAATTATATCTGAAATGATCAATGAAATGGGACAGATTCCATCTCATTTATTTTGCTGTGTAATTTTAGAATTTAATAAAGTTTTTTTTTCAAATAAATTTGAAAGAGCCTCAATAACTCATCGTTGTTAGGTATGGACTGAAATCTACAAGGTACCCGGTTCAAACCCCACCGCTGTTGGGACATTGTCGCACCCACTCCTAACACAAGCAGTGGGGCATTTTAGGCTAATTAAAACAAAATCAAAAATGAATTATCTACACTAAACATCCGTAAATATTGGTATACCAATCTGTTTGCACTATATTCAGTCACTGTTATTGGTACTAAACTTAATAGTAGATTTATATATAAAATATGTTATTGTTTATTTTAACACTTATTTAATTAATGAAAAACAAAAAAAAACAAATTCTTAATGGTAGGACATTACATTTCAAATGTAGACTATATAATTAATAAATAGTGTTTATATTTGCTTGAACACGTTAATCTTAGGAAATACTGGTTCGTTTTGAAAAATTCTTTGTTAGATAGCCCATTTATCGAGGAAGGCTATAGACTATATACGATCGCGCTAAAATTGAACCTATTATATTTTTTTACCTAATTTTACGTGCTTTTTTCATTACTATAATGTTTTCAGCCAACCAGCGAGATAATTGATTTTGAAGAGACTTTCCAAAACTAACTTTAAAATCTAAAGGGCAGTGAGTAAAACAACAATTACGTGACAGTGGTGACGGACTCAAAAGTAAATTAAATTGACATAGACTGTTTGTCGTAGTTTCACAGGGCCGAAACCAATTCTGTTACGAAATATTTTTTTAAATCAAAATTAAAAGATATATTCACTTGCACCCTAGGAGGAGGTCCTGGCCTAATCAGTGGTCGACATTTGAGTCGATTGCTAGGTTAAGTAGCTCTTGCTGTGACCGGGTGTTAGATGGGTGACCCATTCAAACACTAGTTTATATTTGACTAGCTGTTCGCGCCTTCGTCCGCGCAAATTAGGTGAAAAGTTTAGTCATGATATATAGCCTATACTAGCATTCCTCGATAAATGGGCTATCTAACACTGAAAGAATTTTTCAAATCGAACCAGTAGTTGCTGAGATTATCGCGTTCAAGTAAACATACAAACAAACTCTTCAGCTTTTATATATTATAGAGATATCTTCCGCGGCGCTTCTATTGCAGTGGATGTGGCTGTGGGGCGCTTTAAGATGACTGATTGCCATCTGACGTCATCTTCAAAACCCCCACGGTCTCTTTTTTTTATGTTACAAGGGAGCAGACGAGCAGGCAGCAGGCACCGAAGTGCCTACCGGCGCCCATGGACATCTGGACGGAGGAGTATGACATTTGGCACAATTGTAGTTCATATAGAAGGTATGCGAATGATATATTTTTTTGTAATATGAAATGTTCATATATTAAATTATTACAATAAAACCACACGCACACCAATGTTAAACGATTGACATCATTTACACACACATGTGTAGGTGATGTCAAAGCGTAATCGTGACAACGGTATGTTATATTAATTGTCAAATTTTATTCTTCTGTTTACAGAAGAATATATGTTGTTTTTTGCAAAAAGGTTTTTTGGGCAAATATCGACCAGCCGGCGGTCTCTAGTTATTTTAAATCGCCATTTTATCTTAGCCATTCAAATTTGAATTTTATTAAATTCGGATATATCTCACGAATATTAAAATAAAAAAAAATTGATTTGCAACGCCACCTACAAGGACCAATTGTGAATTTAACTCATACAAGGACTTGCACGAACACATCCAAAATGTTTTAGCGAGTTCGGTCCAGTTTTTTAGGTTGAATTCAGTGACTTATAGGGTATGTTCCGATATACACAGCAAGCATTGCTCAATGCTCACGCTGGTGATAAAATCGTTCCGTTATACACTGCCAGTATACTGCCGCCTATGGAATATGCCTATGGAAATATATGATGCCATAGATAGTCACCATTTTTGTACTGTGAGCACTGGCGCTTTTAAGCTTCAGTGCCCTTAGTACTTTGAACACGTGATCAATCAAAAACTTAACAGTATTATGTTTGTTAAAAAATTTAACAGTATTATGTTTTCAAAAATCGTGGGCGAAAACAAATCGCGAGTTTGTAAAATGGTGGTTTTGTAAAATTGAAAAAGGGAAAATGAAAAATTTTAATGGGGATGTCTACTGACATCCCCAGTGAATCGCGTTCCGTGTTAAGCGGTAACCAGTATAGCAAACGAAAAAGGAACACCTCTACAGTATACAAAATTGACGTCACACCTTACCTTGTATATCGGAATACACACATATATGTACATACTTAAGAAAAAATAAAAAACCATTAAAAAAATTAAACATGCTTCTGATCTATTATTAAAAATAACATATACATATACAATACAATATTATATACATTCCAAAAAAAAAACTCAAAATACCTGCTTTAAGAAAATTTACCTTGAACTAAGTGTGCTATATAAACGCGAAATGCTATATTTCTGCAGGTGAATAGGGTTGCTGGTGCTCTTAGGGGAGGGAGGGTTGCGTAAGCAACACGCGATTCTATATCATACGTTATTTGAAATCGTCTATAAGCTAATCTCTTAAAATATAAATTATATGAATTGTTTTTATGCTGTTATACAGTAATTATTTTTTTAGTGTTACAACTGAATGAATAATTAAATGCTGTATTTTGCTTTTTTATCACTAGGAGCTTACTACTTAAGGAAATCACATAAATCTCTGTTTTCCAATAGAGGCCTTTCCGCTACGAAAAATAAATTTATTCTCAGAAATTGAAAATAATATTCTCGTAATCTTATTAAAAAGAATTGGGCCAATGACCTTGATGACAGAAATATACCAATTATAGAATTGTTGCGTTTAAAATAATGACAACGTATACTAGGCTTAGGTTGTCCGTCAGGTGTGTGTACCCTTGACCGCAGCCGGCACGCTCAGTCACTGAGCAGCTCTCTGTACATATCCTCGTGCCTCGACTTCTGTCAGCCAACATCGACATGTACAAAAGCCGGGTGGTCTCTGTCTTAAACGCATTCGAAAGCTATGCGCCCTGAGATTAGAAGCGAAAGTTTAGTCGCCGCGATTCGAATTTAATTAGACTGTCGCGCGCCAGTAATAATTAAATTTGCTTATGACTGATAGTGACTAAAGTTCAGTGAACAACAATGGATCATCCCGAGCTTCAGGAGTTGCTGCATAAGCCGAATCCTGTCCTGATCGTTGACCGCAAGAAGCCCATACGTATGTTTGCTTCGAATATGTTTTTAGCAATCACTTGTAAATAGTTAGTGACACCTGAATAGAATTCGTTTCGGTGATTTGACGTAACTTGAACAGCCATGCATAATAATTAGTATTGGCCTGTCAAAATTTAACGAAAAATGGACAGACATATGATTTCCTAAATATAGTAAAATATATTATGACATTTTTAATATTAGAAATGATTTCAATTTTATAGTACAGGAGTCCGTAAAGCCGTTATTTAATAATCCTTTTTTTAAATTTGCCTATAGTAACGTCTAATCGTGCACAAAATTCACTAATTTACCAAGTATATCGAAATTACAACAATGAAGCCACTGACTGACCTCCAATTTTATATTTTAAAGAATCGTAGTAACACTGGGTTTGAGGAGACCGTAGCTTAAGTTGTGCTTAGCGAACGTTCTCGATAGTTTTACTAACTTTTATGTTCGAAACGAACTGTCAAATTTAGGATCGGGCGTCCATTTTACACGACTTACATGAGCTTAAGCAGAGGGCTTAGCACGAAAATTTACGATAGTTTTATTTACGTTCGAAACGAAACATCGAATGGGGGATCGCGCTTCAATTTTACACGAAACACACAGCCTTAACGTCGAGGATTCGATACGTGCGAGTGTTTTTTCATTCGTTCCAGCAATATTTCGCACCTAAGTTGTTTAATACAGTAGCATTAATGTTTTGTTTGATGTTTGGTTTCGAACGCAAAAGTAAGTAAAACTATCGAGAATGTTTGTACTAGGTCGTCGGAACTTATCGAAGCCGGGTATCCACTTTATTACTAGTTTTCAATGAATCTCTGACCTCCTCCGTGCTAGAGATTGTGGAGGTTCCGTGGATGACTTCAGACGGCAGTACGTGAGCAGACTCTTATACTGGACCTGGATAACGATAAAAGATATTATGTGTTTATAACGCTAATATAATTAACTAGCTCTTAGGGGCTTATAAATTTTTGGATAAGGATTAATATCATGTTAACAATAACACCTTTACAAATAACGCATTACTTTAGAACAAATTTGGTTAGCATAAAAAAGTTTATAAGTGAGCCAACGTTAAAAGACAGACATATGCTGTCGCGGAATTTCATTTAGAACTTTTAAAGGGAACAATTATGACATAAATGATTTTTGCAAAACTTTAACCGTTTACACAGCGCACGCAGTGGAAGCTCTCAAAAGGGGAAAAAACCCCGATTTTGGAACATTCCTCAAAGGTGCTCCACTCCTATTGGTGATAATAATATACATGTATCTGACATTGTAACGCAAACTTGGAAATGAAAGATTACAAGGTAGTGTCATCTTCATCCCATGCTTGAGCGCGCAATGTATCGTGAACAAAGAAAAACATCAAATACTAAAAGATACATAGATTAAATAAACTGATTAAAAACAGACAGTACAATGTGTCGTTACATAACTAGTGTTGACAATTTAATGATGGTGTTGTTGTCGCGTTTCGTTCGGTTTGTGAGACTTCCCGGTGGCCTAAATTCGTCATTAAGGGCCGGCAGCGCACCTGCTGGCCTTCTGGTCGTGCAGATGTCCATGGGCGTCGGTAGGCACTTCGGTGCCTGCTGCCTGCTCGTTTGCCCTCTTGTAACATAAAAAAAAATATCATCTGACAGCTCCGACGTAAGACACAATTTTATCCTTACATACAACTAGCTCAGACTTAACATCTTCCTTTGATTTAATCAAGTTAATATGATATATCTTGACTGTAATTTTCTTAATTTATTGAATGAAGTATATTATATGATTAAACTGAATTATATTGACTTGACAAGTGTCCTTGACATTCACACTAATCAAATTATCATTGACTATTTATTAATACTAGAGATCGCTAGCTAGTCGAAATTCGCCCGCAAACCTTTTAACGTACAACGACATATATTCTTCTAGTCACAGTAAAATAAAATTTGACAATTAATATGACGTATCGTAGTCACGATTACTTTGACATCATCCAATAGATGTGCGTGTAAACGGTGGAAATCATTTGGCATTGGTGTGCATGTGGTTTTATTCTAATATATTAATATTGCATATTAAAAAAAATATAAGCGTTCGCACATCTTCCTTTATGTCAACTACAATTATGTCAAATTTCATACTCAACCGTCCGCGTAATGTTCGAAAAATTACCTTAAGTTCTCGCTTCATGTATTAATACATAAATTATGAAAGTTATTGTTATGTGATTATTTAATATATTATAATGTAACTATTCATTTGGCGTCCGACTTGGCAATTTCCAAAGCTGGTTTTTTCTTCTTTTTATATGTTACAACGGGCAAACGAGCAGGAGGTTCACATATGTGACTACCGATACCCATATGGACATCTGCACTACCTGTAGGCTAGCAGATGCGTTCCCGACTTTCAATGGCGAGATAAGGCCACCGAGATTTATCACAAACCGAAAGAAATGCGATATCGATACCGTCAATTAACGTGACAGCATTGCCGCCACTTCAGGCCGATCTTATGTGAGAAAGAGGTACTGGTACGCCGGCCCAATTCGGCTGAAGACCAAAAGGACGCGTGGACGCCGTTGGACGGACTGATCCTGGCAAGATTAAATATATCGCGCTATAAACACGTATAAAATTTAGCGTAATTGAAAACAAACCCTGCTTTTAAAAATTGGTGGTAAAGAACGTACTGATTAATAGGGTTAAGGCTACCAACACGATAATATAGATGCAATAATAATAATAATAATAATAATCAACTAATTAATATCGGTCGAGCTTATACGTTCGCATTAATCAAAAGGAATTTCTCCTACAGCCAGGCTTTACACACATTTAATTAAAAGACCACCCACCTGTTGCACCTGACGTGAGCGTATGTATGTTTTATACATCGATTTCTTTCTCGCACACCAATAGTGAAATCGAGATCGAAATGCGTTCGACATTTTTTGCTCCGAATGACGTCGCAAATATTCAGACTAACAAGAAATCTAAAGGCTCCAGGGCGCTACGTTCTCCGTCATTATCAAGGAAGGCAATTAAAATTCCATTTTAATCTTTTTAAATGTCTTTTATGTTTTTTTATAAAAAGTTCCAATTAATTGAACGCTGATTTTTTTAATGCATCTCTCGACGCAATCAAAAGGAGACGCACCTATATTGTTACACATTCTGATTAAAGAATTTAAGTTTTTGTTTCGTGATTAATTTATAATTAACATCGGACAACATTAATTACAGATTAATGCAAAATATTTAATACTAGCCGTGCCCGCAACTTCGTCCGCGTAAAATCAGGAAAAAAACATAGACTCAATTTTAGGCTGAAATAATTTTAGAAACCGGACTAGTAGTAGTTCCTGAGATTAGGGGCGTTCAAGCAAACAGGCAAACAAATAAACTCTTCAGCTTTATATATTAAGTATAGATATATTTATTCCTGAGTATAAGCAATGTTATTGCGTTAAAAAATACAGTAGGCATGCTCATAAAGTAAAGTAAATAAATTAAAAATAACTTCACGCTTATTTATTGATAAAGCAAACTGCGCAGCAACAACAAATTGTTGTTTTTATTGAATACATATGTAGATCGAAAAACTTTAAAACTGTGTTGCCCAATACTACGTGCGATTGTTGTATTTTGGTTTGTTAATACGAGCTGCCGTCGTTGGTCGTGCCCTTTGGTGACGACCGTTTGTATTAGTCATACAGGCATTTGCGGCCTGGGCGTATATCGTGCGTATACTCATTTCCGCACGCCAACACAACACTGTTCCTAAGAGAGGACCTGGTGATAGCATTGCATTTTTAGTGGCACTTAGTGGCACTTTTTTTAATTTGAACAAACGTAGCGTAACTATGGGATACCTCATCTATACATACATAAATAAATAAATATATATAGGACTATATGACTATATGGACGTGTGTTTCTAAGGTAGATAACTTAATGTCTGTGTTATAGGTAATAGACGCCTGTTATACACAAATATATTTTTTTATAGTAATATAAAAATACATACGTATAGATAATACACCCAAATTCGAGGCGACAATCGAACCCACGACCCCGGGAACGGAAGGCAAGGTCGCTGCCCACTGCGCCAACGGGTCAGTCAAATTAAGTTTCTATAAAAATATGAATAAAGTTTCGTTATAACGTCAAATTTTTTTTTCTTCACGAATTTGAAGAAAACGGTTTGAAGAAATTTTCTTTTCGAGAAAACGGTTGGACAGGCCTTTACCTAGCAGTGGGAGATTATAAGCTAATCAAAAAAATTGCATATGACGAGATCTGTCACAAAAACACAAGTTAAAAACTTTTTGTCCGTCGGTCTGTCTGTGTGTCCGTTTGTCTGTCTCCGTCAGACTATGACTGGCAGATAGCTGATGTTATAAGGTGTATTGAAATTAAAAACATAGGCTAGTTCACTATCATAATTAGGGTTCCGCACAAAAAATGAAACATACAGGGTGCAGCTTTTCTTAAAATAAGGTTATTCAAAAAAGATACTTCTCCGTGTTCTATGACTACCTAGGTGGGAAATTCTTTTGTTATATAATCTAATGATTCATAGTTACTGTTTATATTGTTTATATATATATTAAAGTCAACACCATCGAGCAAAACGTTTATAATAATAATAATATAGATTGACTCCAAGTCTTGCCAACGCACAGTTCCATACAAGATAACGATTCCTTAAAAGGGTGATCATCTTAATATACTTTTAATTGGCTACAAGCTATTAGGCGGCCGTTGGGCTTCGACACTATTATACAATAGCGTTCGCGGCACGCGAGTGTCTTTAATTATTTCGAGACTGACTCACCACATATCAATTGCGCTGATCATGTGAATCATGTTCTTGCGATTCGGGCCACGCATAAAGGACCACGGTTACTCAACCCAAGGTCAACTTAAATCGCATCGGAATTTTAAATCGCTCATGTAAAGCACCTGGTGACGGGCGTCCACGAATCGGTAGAAAGTGCAAGTTGGTTGGTATAAAGAGAAATGGCCATGGTTGTTCGCAAAAAAAGGTTATTCAAATTTGAGCATGACACTTCGCTTCGTCGAGACGCTGTAAGGTCGAACTTGGCTTGAAGGTTTTGCAGACGCAAACTTCAATTTTAAGGAATCTGATAACTGAGCATTTAATGGAAATCAACAATTGGCATAGCGCTGTCTACATACTGCAGAAGTACCTATAAAGATCTCTGTACCCGATGCGGTCTATGATGACTTGGTTTCTTTCAACGTTTGTTGGAATCTTATTGGCTATTAAAAGTTGTTGTTAATAAATCCTTCGTTGTGACGAATGCGGCGGTAAAATTTTAGCACTTTATCGTTTTATTTTTATTTATATCTGTCACGCACATTGTTGGAATTTATCTGTGCTATACAGAAATAACGGAAGTGGATAGTGTTTGAAAGCAGTCGTTAACTGTTGTTTTTACCACTTATAGCTTTGTTGCTGCAATGTTCTTGTTTATATCCCAAATAGGCTCTCAGGGTGTTGTGTACGACAATAGCCCAGCGGGTGCTAGCACTAACTGATCGCAGTAGATCTCAACCCGACCGTTGATAATGTAATATTTACTTTGAGTTATGTATATTCAGGACATCTACATATACATTTCAAACTCAAAGTCAAAAAAAGCTTTTATTCATATAGACTTTACAGTACCTATGGACGTCATTTGTATAACCATATTAATAATAATAATTTTAATCATTATTATATCATTCGCTGATAAGATGTACTTGTTTACAAGCTAAGTTTACGAGTGTTTTAAAGCGCCCCGCACTGAGAAGAGCCCGCAACAAACTCAGCCGGGTAATTTTTTTTGTTATTACCATTTCACAATGATTCAGATACGATTAGAGCAATTTACTCCCAAAGGTAAGCTTCCTGGACGCCCACCAATGGCCGCCGACGACCCGGCAGGCCGAGGAAGCGGTGGCGCGATGATTTGGATACCTTTGTGGGGAAGTTTTGGATGAGATTGACCCAGGAAAGAGGAAGATGGATCAAGAAGGGGGAGGCCCAGCCGTGGGAGTCCATAGGTTAATTAAAAAAATATATATATTAAAAGCGATTTATCGACATAGGTTTACAAATAATAAAAATATCACGTAACAAGCTCACATCATAGACTGATTGGTACATTTCGGAATTTTTAAATTCAAGTCTGACAAATATTGAAATGCAACGCATTTGTAGTGTATTCAAATTTCATCGATCTGTCAAACTTCCGAAATATTAGAACACCACTAAAATCTGCGCCACACTTCGAAATTAATATTTCTGAAATATATTGCGATAATTGCGAAAGCGTTGAAAGTGGACCGGAAAAAACCATAAACAAAATAACGATATAAAATATCACCGGTCGAAAATGTCGATCGTGAATTTCACTGCTGGCACTTATAAGGTGTCGTAAGCATGTGTACACTTTACACTAAAACTGGGCTGCAAGTGTAAAAACGTTAAAAAGTTAAGGGTTGTCTCCCAACTTTTTTTACAAGTTCTCCTTATTTATTCGTTTTCCTTTTCATAATTATCTACAATTTGATGTTTCCTTTCACATGAAATAAAAACTATTTTTTTTTTCTATATAATGTCTTGTTTTATAATTCTTTTTTTGGATTAGCAAATTATGCGGTATAGAAGGTTGGGACCGCTGTCCGTCCGCAAAGTGGACCTTCTCCCCCCTAGAAATATAAGATGTAGGCGGTTGAAATTATCCATGTTGATAGAACACGCTAAATCTCATTAGGATAATTATTTTAAACGATATCGGACAACAAGTTTTGAAGTATAACAAATACGTTTACTTTTGAACAAATAAGTTTGTGGCGTCAGATACGTAACCCTTCTATATAAGCGTATGTCTTAGCAAATTATTTGTATTTATTTAAAAACAAGATTTGCTAAACTTTATTGTCTATAATTATAAATCTTCGCCTTGTACATATATGTATAATCTATACTAATATATATATATATATAAAGCTAAAGAGTTTGGTTGTTTGCACGAGCTAATTTCAGGAATTACTGGTCCGATATGAAAAATTATTTCAGCGTTAGATAGCTCATTTATTAAGCGAGGCTTTATATCATCACTACAAAATTTAATCCATTTTTTAATCGACTTCAAAATAAGGAGGAGATTCTCAATTCTATTATATGTTTTTTTTTTATCTAATTTTACACGGGCACAGCTAGTAATATGTAATCCTGGTTTTTCTGTATTGACCCAGTTGTTTGCGCAGGAAGTACTCATTTTCTTTCATCGATTTTCACTTTTCATCAAAAATTGGTATGGTACGTGCGTGCGTCTTTTCTATTAAAAAAAAATAGTATGTGACTACATATGGATGACAACCCTAATGGACTCGTTCGACTCCGCTGCTCGCGATGTTCTACTTGTCGAGATATTTCTAAAGGTCTACTGATACTAATAATAAGGAAGACTTCATAACGCAGTTTGAGGCCATTACGATGGCGTATCATAGCAATTGCTATGTCAAAATTGGCGCAACCTTCACTAATTAGTAGCGAACGTATTCTACTATTTGTCAATACACATACAATTGTAGAAATAAACTATCTATATTCTGTATGTTGTAGGTATTTCAAACATCGCTTGAATTAATCCATTTAGTATCCGTACCTTATTATGAACTAGTTGTTACCAACGACTTGGTCCGCGTAAAATTAGGTGAATAATTACCTATAACACAGGCATTAAGTCGTCTACCTTAGGAACAGACGTCCGTGTGTCATATAGGCCTGCATATATTTATTTAATGGTTATTTTCGATTGGTATGGGATTCGATACTTTGGTTAAATCTGTATTTCTATACTAATAAATAAAGCTGAAGTTTGTTTGTTTACTTGAACGCGCTAATCTCAGGAACTATTGGTCCGATTCGAAGAATTCTTTCAGTGTTACATAGCCCATTTACCAAGGAAGGCTAAAGGTTATATATCATCACACTAAAATTGAGTCTATTTTTTTTACATAATTTTACGCGGACGAAGTGGCGGGCACAGCTAGTGTATTATAAACTAAAGGATCCGGCAGAAGTTGTCTTGAATCTGTTGCCGATGAATTTTGGCTCGTTTGCTATTAGTGAATTAAAAATAAAAAAAAAATTATTCCACTCAACATTCGACCAGTGGTACTTTGTCAAATAAACAGAAAGGTGATTGATTAATAAGCTAAAAGCAGACAAACCTAAATTCGGGAAAGACAACGTCTGTATAGAATAAAAGAGGTTAATTTGATGTTCGCAAAATATTAACGGTTTGGTTTTAAAACACTCCAAATTGAATTCATTGGATTCTACACGCGTTATCGCGTGTTTCATTAAATATGGAATAAACGAATTAATAACACAATGATATCTTTTGTTTCAGGTTTCGTCGGTAAACCAACTTAAATACAGTCACGGTTTTCGACTCATTCATAACAATGTGAAGTTATTTCGAAAAATAATTCAAAAAAATTGTGTGTGTTGTGAACGTGACGATGGTGGCTAGTTCGGTCTTGTGTTAAGTTAGTGTTTTTAGGGTAAGTGCAAATTTCATTTTAGTTATATTTTTAAATAAAGACAAACACAAAAATTTCTTTGATCTATCTATTGTTAAACTTAAACCACACGTTAAAATATTCTTATTCGTAAGGCATATTATACAATCGATGCATATAAAAACTAATCCCAAAATGTGTTGTTACGCGCAAATCTCGAGACCAGCTGAACCGATTTCGCTAATTCTACTTAGAAATATATAGATAATATTCCCAGACTTGAGGCGGGAATTAGAGGTAGCGCCATGCTTGTAGCCGAATTGGGCCGGCGCCTGGGGTCTGCTAAAATTGCAGGGGATGTGGCTGTTAGGCCAGTTAAGATGACCTATTGCCTTGTGATGTCATCCCCGGTAACCTCACAATCTTATGACTAATATCACTGAGTGACATACATTAAAACCCACTGCATTAAGTGCCTTCTGAAACACATGAGAGGTTGGATTTGAAAATGAGTGTTAGAATTGGTCACCCATTCGTCACCTGGCCAAAGCAAGAGTTGTTTAACCTAGGGATCAACGCAAAAGACGGCCAATTATTAAGCTTTAACCTCCTGGTAAACTCAATTCCTGGCAAAAATCCAAATACAAATGTGCTGTCTTTTGTACTTTAATTAATCAATGTTCTTGCCCTATTATTATTGTGTTTTAGGTAGTAATGTTTAACTTTGAAGTTGGAGATGCACCAAGTAAAAATGCTGATGAAAAAGACAAAGAGGTAGATCATAACAAGTTAGAAGATATGATTAAGGAACTTGGCGCCACTCTCAAGACGGTTAAACATGAGCAAGAGTATATGCAGGTCATTTAAATATTTTCTGAATTGTAATCTATAATTGATTAAGAATAGTGTAATCTCTTTGTAACAAATCGCAATGAGTATTTTTATTTGTTATCAAGAGTTTTTATTATATGGTTGAAGTATGGAAAAACAAACAAATCTTGCAAGAAGGAAACAAAATTTTTCGTTAACATGTACTACTTTTCTTTTACTGACCACCTTGTCTCTTTCAACGCAAGGCAGTTGTTTACAACCTCAGGGTGTTTCTCTTTGTCATTATAGCATCAAAAAAACTTAGTCTGAAACTTTTATAAGTTTATAATAAACACAAGTAAATAATTTTGTAAATAATTGCTTATATCTAAATATAGACATTTCTTCGTAAAAGAGAACGGCTGTTGCACTACAAAGAGTACTTATGTATGGATTTTGACAGAAAGCAACCAAATTGACCTAATAATAATGAACAATATTATAGTTTTTTTGAAGCGGACCAAAAGTCCCTATTGTTACAGTGACCAGTAAGATCTATTGTAACTGTGTTATAAAGAGTTTACACCAAAGGTGGGCAAAAGCCGGCCCGCGGGCCGGATCCGGCCCTTTTGCTAATTTTATCCGGCCCGTTGAAAAATTCGATGTCCATGGGCGCCGGTAGGCACTTCGGTGCCTGCTGCCTGCTCGTTTGCCCGCTTGTAACATAAAAAAAAATCTATATTGATTTGTATGTGACATGAAACGATTTTTAAAACAATTTAACGGTTAGAATACGTGTATTATCTACATTCCTTATTTAGAGTGGAAAAAAATGTAAAGATAGTTTTTAAACAACCTCTGGTAGACTCTAATATATCTTTTGACGATGCTCCAGTTTTGGATAGACTCTACGTTGAATACTACGTACTACTACGTGCACGAAGAATCCAATACAACGAAGTAAGAAATTTTTTAGAAATTCCAAAAATGCTTCTCATAAAATCAGCATCTTCTGAAAATCTGGCTCAAGAGGTTATCAGTCTTTAGCAGTGAATTAGACTTTTGAAATTTCTTTTCATTTAATTTTGGTTAGCACTGAAGATAATAAATAAACCAAAGTTTACTTCGACATAACATTAGTTTCATTTGTATAAGTGACACATATTTTTATGGCGGATAATATAAAAATTTAACAAAGATCATTGATTCGACGATTTAAGCTGCGATAATAAATTGAATTGATATGAGACCGGGCTTTAAATATTTAATAAATCAGTTTCACGTTCCCCGTAGCTGCGAAATATGAGAGTAAATTAATACTTAATCGCCGCCCCAGCAATGATTGAGCATTGTATTACTATGACAAACTTGGTTTAATTAATTTGTATTAATCTTGTTAAGCCCGTTGAATTTTTATATCAGTATCAGACAGTTTTTATATCAGTATATCAGTGGACAGACGTTAATATATTTCTCTTGTAACTATCTAGCTTTTGATATTATATAATAATATCGGACCCGGTAGAGGCTGTCCTGTCCGAACGTTGGGTTACTTACTCTTTAATACATTACATTATCCTGTAATATCCGTTCCCGTTCCATAATGGTTCACTATTTTGGCGTTTACGGCATAAACATGAAATACAGATATGTGCTGTCGCGGATCTTTTTGTAGAAATATTTAAGATAAACGTTTCCTTCAAATACTACATACGTGTAACTTTTACGTCTGAAAATTTACCCTTACAGTATATTAGTTAATAATATATAAAACGAATGTAAACAACTTTTTTTCTATCGCTGTTATACACAAATATTTTTTTTTTTAGAAATATATAAATACATACATATGGATATTACACCCAGACTCGAGGTGGGAATCGAACTCACGACCCCCGGAGCAGAAGGTAGGGTCACTACCCACTATTATTATATATAAGAACTAACTACCTCACAGCCAGAACATGAAATCGTTAGTCGGGAGTTAATTAGACTCAGCCAAGCTCGCAAAATGTATATATTATTTATTTAATAATATATAACACAACGTTGAATGACATCCTTTTTCAGTCCTTTACAGATAGAACATTAAAACATTTTTCAAAGTTGTTTTTGTAGGTAAAGTCATTTTAATCAAATATTTATTTGTTATTGTAGTACGATCAGCAATCAATATTCTCATATTTTCATAATATGAGAAAAGTCTATGTACTTGACTGGTATCGAATTTCAAAACAATGAGACAGTATTTAAGCAACCAAAAATTCGAAAAAAGTTAAGCAATATCCTTATGATTAGCTACTTTCTTTGTTAGTTTCATTCCAAATTTCATTGATTTTATAATTTGTGTTCATGTTGTTTAGAGGCCAGTTTATATTTGGATGCTGTATGTACCTATAATAGCGTTGGAAACTGAACAGAATTCATAATTAATTAAATTTTTAAATGTATTTTTCACACGCTGCTGGTATATCTTTGTATAAAAATAAAAAATAAAATAAAAATAAGATACCTCCTTCGAGCGTGATAAGGACACCGGCAACCGGTGGAATAATTCTTCCAGCCAGTATCAGAGCTTTGGTAGCTTTAAATGTAAGAGCTTGCAGTTGACACTCAGAAGCTCCCACTAAACGTTGAGTTCCCCGTGGAGTGAATAGGAGTGACGAAGATTGAGGTGTCACTACAGCTATTTCACCCTAAAAAGATAAAGTTAAAATAGTGTTTGATTTAAAATATCTAAGTAAATTTTTAAATATCTATTCGTAATAAAGAAAAAAATAGTTTCCAAATCAATTTTAGAACGGTACTAAGAAATTAATCTGGTCACCCAATTTATATCATTTACTCGTAAATTATTTCTTGTATCAGCTTATACGCGGTAGAGGTAGGAGCAAGGGGTATACCAGCAAAATCCCTATACAACCTACTAAAAGACCTTGCTTGTAGTACTACGGAACCCTAAAAAGGTAAAATATAAATAGCAACTGAAACAAGACGAAACCAGGCGCGCGCGAATCTGACTCGTGCACTAAAGGTTTCGTACCATCATGTAATATTTTACCAGACTATAAATCTTTTCATAAGATTTCATAGTTTTCTAATTTTTTTCATAGTTTTCAGGGACTGCAGACCTTAGTGTTTGGTTGTAATTTCAACATTTAATTCTACGCGTTTCTGAGAAAATGGGTCTTGATAGACAGACGGATGGACAACGAAGTTATTCTATAAGGGTTCCTTTTTTTTCCTATAGCGGTATGGAACCCTAAAAATACTTACTTAGTACTTTAAAAGCGAAACATTAGCACGCATTTTCTTGGGAACGAAAATGTTATTTTTATTTTAGATTTTAGATACCTTGGGATAAATGTAGTCGCAAAAAAGCGACTCCATTTTCCGGTTAGTAATTATTTAATGTTGGGAATATTATTTGTAGAAAAGCTGATTAGCGCCTGATTAAAGAAGCCCACGCTAGATGTACTTAAGTTAATAGGCTTTCGGATTTAATAAATTTTCATACAATAACAGTCTTTACTGAAATATAATTATTTTAAAGTAAGTATGTCTTCCTGAATTGGTTTCACTAAGTTCGAGTATCCCATTCAGTATAGCTTTAATTGAAAATTAGGTTATTTATATTATTTCTTTATTTATCCATACTCTATATTGTACACACAAGTGCGACTCAAACTAGACCACTAAGGGTTCCGTGCGATCACTAATACTTTACCAGTTTATACCAGGATTTATACATTTTATAAGGTTTGTTTTAAGTAATGGTGTTCGGGATATTATATTATTTATTTTTCATTAGTTTAATATATAGCTTCTTGACAAATTGGTAATGGCATATTTGTTAAGAAATTTATATGAAGAAATTTAAAGTTAAAGTGACCCTAGGAGTCCGGGGCGTTACAAAATTCCTATCTGAAAATCGTCTGTAATCGTCATTGTCTCAAAATAAGTGACCTTTTTAGCCGAAGCTCAGTAACACTTTTTTTAGAATTTCATATTATTTGTAATATTTAAAGTATCTATCAATTCGGAGCGCTGCGCTGCTCTAACCTATAACCTAATTCACCTGAGAAGTAATGAGAGGTACAGAGTGCGAAATAGATAGTTTTCAGTATTGATGGTTTTACATTATTAGATACATTATTACATATCGCACTATTAATCATAGACGGGCCGATCACCGTTTAGGTCCAAAGTGAGTCAAAGATACAGGCAGCTCCGTTTCAACGCCCTCTATCAGCCAATCTAGGAATTGTTTCGAAATCTCCATTCAACACTGAGATAAAGCTATTTTGTCTTTAAAAATAAGTTTTTAGGTAGAAGGACAAATAAATAAAAAATATCATTATAATAACATTCAATATGATTAACCAATTCGTATTAAAATAGATGATTTGTGGCTATG
Organism: Charaxes varanes; assembly: GCA_024363005.1. Taxonomy (NCBI): domain Eukaryota; kingdom Metazoa; phylum Arthropoda; class Insecta; order Lepidoptera; family Nymphalidae; genus Charaxes; species Charaxes varanes. Next base: position 1,275,322 of record JANCMC010003772.1, on the reverse strand, counting down.
CCGTTTTTATTATAAGTGTAAGTCGTAATTGACAAAGCGTGTTCTGCGATATCCCAAAATCATCTTTTTTGAGTTAGGTCAGTTTAGGGTTAAGCGTGCGATATATTTTTTAATATTTGTAAGGATTTTTTAATTATTGTCTACATTTTTAAATCGATCTATTTTATAATCTGATGTCTAACTCAAATGATGAAAATATTATTTTAAATAAAAAAAATTGAAATGAAAGGAAAAGTAATTTCTACTACTTATTGTGGTATTTCTGTATCTTTTGAATTTTTGTCTATTAATGAATATTGTAAAATAGTATTGATATTAATGTTAATAACAAAATTTATATTCATATATGATAAAATAATGATAAAATTAGAATACTCTGGACGAAGCAGCTGTTAGACGTGTGCTTAATGCACAATCAACGCGTAAATTTGATGTGTTGCGATCTTGTCTATTACACGATATGTGACAAGTCGCTCTCGCTCGCACGTAACTATTTGCGGCCACATAAAATTTTATTTATTTATTTATAAATTTCCGGCTTAGTCACCCGGAAATAGAAAAAAATTAGGTTTTAATTTGGTAATTAGTCCACTTAAAAACGGATGATCAAAATTATCTCGTTGCGGCATCAATAGACCAAAGCATGAGTACGGTACGGGAGAGTATCGTACTGATTTTAGCTCTATACGATGCCAACTAATAATAAACGTAAATAAATAAATCTATAGGACTATATGACACACGGATGTCTGTTCCTAAGGTAGACAACTTAATGCCTGTGTTAAAGGTAACAGCCGCCTATGTGAGAAAGAGGTACTGGTACCCGGACGCGCCAGCCCAATTCGGCTACAAGCATGGCGCTACCTCTAATTAAAAAAATTACAAAAATTGCGCCGACGGAGGAGTATGAAATTTGGCACAACTATAGTTCATATAGAGGAAGGTGTGGGAATGCTAATATTTTTTTATAATATGCACTATTCATATATTAAATTATTAAAATAAAACCACACGCACACCAATGCCAAACACTTACGGTATTTACACACACATGTATTGGATAAAGTCAAAGCGTAATTGTGACAACTGTATGTTATATTAATGGTCATATTTTATTGTTCTTTGACTGGAACAATCTCAAAACAAAAAGGGTTGAGGGCGAATTTCGATCAGCTGGCGATTTCTAGTAAAAATAAAATTGCTTTTCTTAAATGGATGTGTGTGTAGACCGTTAGTTTTGTGTTAATGTGTTAACTTTACAAACCACTTTGATGGTAGACAAGCCAACCTGGAACAATCAACAACACAGCTCACGTTAAAGCGTTCCGAGGTGTCTTGTAAAGAAAACATGTGTACGGCAAAGTGGAGATAAGTGTTTGCATGGTCAGGGAATTTTTAAAAGGATATCCAGGATACTCAATTTGCGCTTAAGTATTCGATAACTAGACAGAAAAGGTTTAAACCTATGGACTATTGTAAAGATCTGACTTTGTTTAAACGCTATAATTTTATAAAATGCTAATTCTAATTGCGTCAGATTGGTTACTGGTTGCGGGGAGCTATAGATTTAAGTTATTTTAATAATTACTAATTATAAGAAACTAAATTATAGATTTTCCATAAATAATTTACTATTTAGTATTGATATAGATAAATATAGACATAGACAAGCCTTTTTTGTCTCTTTTTTTTTAGTGACACGCTAATTGTCGAAAGTTGTAAGTCCATAATTTTTTCTTAATCTCTTACCACGGTGTTTTAAGCATATATGCATTCTGCGAATGCAAATATAGTGATAGAATAGAGATTTAAAAGAAGTGTAACTTCAACTGAGTAGACAAGATTCTATGAGCCCATTTAATTTTCAAAATCGTTTTTTGACAATTTTTCGATAATTTAGCAATTTTCTTTGGGGGCACTGCGTGACCCTGCATGCCGCCCCCCCCCCCCGCCCGCCCCCGCCCGCGCGCCGGGCGCGCGGTGGGCGGGGGGGGGGGGGGGGGGGGGGGGGGGGGGGGGGGGGGGGGGGGGCCGGAGGGTCTCTCCCGAAAAGGGCCCTTTTTAATAGGACCTCGTCGAACGCAGACCATTACAGTACGATATCGCAAGTATAAATATGACCAAAAAATATGTATTTATGGGGAGTCGAAGAAGGTAAAAATGCGTTCAAAAACAATCTCCATCAATATTTTGAGAGCTCGGTGTCCGTCTGTATCTAGAGTGGATCGCAACGGAGCGACTTGTTCAAACAAAGGGCATCAATCAAGACGCGCCCCGCCCTAAGCTCTATCTATACGCACATCCTTGTATTTTGTAACATTAAACATGCGCAAAAGATTTGGCCAAAATAAATCTGTTCATTAAATTTGTTAAAACAAACGTAGATTCATTTACAAACTCTTGTGAAAGCCATTTTTATGATAAATATGAATACATGTTTTAAATAATGTGTATTATTCTAGTCATAATGTATTTCATTTAAAGCTTAAGAGGGTTCCTCGCGCCTTGGTCTAAAAAATTATTTAAGAATACTTGAATCTTGAAATGATGAAGCCTTGAATGAAAAAAAAACTAGCAGTATTTCTAAACTTATAGCTCTACGGTGTGCCTCCCAGTGGATCACGTAGTCTTTTTGGTTTGGTTTTAGAAATATGATATTTTTATAGTATAAATTTCGATGGCTCTTTCTTAAGTATCGTACGCCACATTCATGCCATGTTCATTTTTTTTTACGTTTTCTATATGAGCTTAATGTATTCTTTTAACTGTATTAATTTCAAAGTGAAATACTTAAAAATACTTTACTTTAAAATGAATACAGTAAAAAAGTGAACATAGCATGAATGTGGTTTACGATTCTTTATATAAAGTTTTAGAATTTACACAACTTCTTATTGTACTGGATAGATTTAGTAACTTTTTACTTTACGCTGGATCGGCTGAACTGTATCCTGGACTGGACTTTTTATTTGTGTGGTTCTTGCTGTTGGCCCTATTGGCTTCGACAGCGTCACCAGGAGGGGGGAGGGTGAGGAGACAGAGGGTCTCTACCCGGCTAGGGACCTACGCATGAGGAACTTTATTTTTCTCAGAACCAAATACGTTTCGTATATTTAACACAGTGCAAACGCAGATGACCTTTTTAAATCTGTCATATTTTTACATAACGCAATCATATTCAAAATATAATACAAAAATAACATATTTTTATAAAGAATCCATTTAAATGAAAAACATGTCATTTTCCTCCAAATTAAACGAAAAGAATATGAGCATAGAATAAGCACTTATTAAGATATGCAAACATAGCCTAGGGGCGATTTGCGAAGACATTTTCTCTTTCATTATTTCATTAATCTGTACAAAATATATTATCATTAAAAAAATGGTAATTAATTTTCTCAAAAAATTAACATCTAAATATATCAAAATAGACCAATCGTGGACTGTATTAAGACGTCTACTCGCAATTTTGTATATTTTTACGTAAAGACATGACCTTTACTTGCGTAGTGAAAATAACGGTTTCTATAATTTTTTTCATTCTCTTACCTAGCGTTCGATTGAGTGTAAGATTATCGAATGCCGGCATTGGAATCGATCGCTAGGTTAAGCAGTTCTTACTCACCAGGTGATAGATGGGTGACCCATTCTACCACTCGTTTTTCAAATATCCCACAAATGCCCTGTTTTGTAAGGCACGTAAAACAGTGGATCCCGATTAATGTCACTGAATGATATCAGTCGTGAGATTGTAGAGATTGTGGGGGTTCCAGGGATGACGTCAGACGAGATTCGGTCTTCTTAACTGGCTCTAAGCCACATCCTCTTCAAATTAAGCGGGACTTGGTAGTCAATCTGGATAACGATGGGAAGTAGATATTAAATACAGATTAAGACTTTAAAATTATAACAATTATTAAATGTAAAGATTTTTTGTAAACAGTAAAAGTTTTTTACGTAGTTTACAAAACTTTTACACGTAGAGTGCGACGTTGCATCTGAACTCGGTCTCCTTTGTATACTATACTAAAGAACCACTTACACTAGATATAGCGCGCATTAGGTTTTTTTTTATGTTACAAGGGGCAAACGAGCAGGCATCAGGCACCTAAGTGCCTACCGACGCCCATGAACATCTGCACGACCAGAAGGCCAGCAGAGGCGCTGCCGGCCCTTAATCACGAGTTTAGGCCACCGGGAAGAGATCGGAAGAGTACCAAGCCATATAGGTTCTTCTCTAAATTGATGCAGATGGCATTATTTAAAAGGCGAAAATTGATATTCAAAGCTGCTTAAAATTACAAAGACAATTCTAACTTTTATTTTTTTTTTGGCGTAAATAGACATTTCCGCGTGGTGAAAGTCTGTTTGTGGTCTTCTATTAGTGATATCTATTAGTGAAAAAAAATCAAGTCTCAAACCGACATACAACTTTGTACAGTTGAGCCGAACTGTAAGCCATTAAGGATTGATAATAATATTTGACTACGACAGCTATTACTTGACCATAACGACGTTACGGTAGGTGACTCAAATATCAGGAGAGCCTATAAAAGATTCGGTCGAGTACCGTTAATTTACTCCTAAGAATTGAAGAGTTCCCTGATTTTATCATGGATCCTGAAGTCAGAACGTAACCAAAATCTCATCAAAGTACCCTTTAAGTACATTCTTTGTAATATAAAAAGAATCATCGAAATCGGTTATCGTGATATTGAGTTATTTAACAATTTGTCATGCACATACTTAATCAAAATATAGAATTTTATTGTTTTCTCATGGAAACCTTTGTCAGTCCTGGACTAAATTAATATGGGACCAATCGCGAAGCACCAGCTTTCAATTGATATAAGAATCATCAAGATCGGCGCAACCAGTCGATAGTTTTGCGGTAACAAACATAAAAAAGAAACAAACGCGTCGAATTTATAAATATACGATACATTAGTGTTACAGTCATAAGATTCTTGTCCACGGCGTTATCACCATGAACAATCTTAAAAAGTAATTTTATTTCGCGGTACGTCGAGATTTCGCGGATTAAAGACCGCCTTTCGTTGGAGTATATTGTCTGACGTTTGTAAGCTGGAAAATAAAAAGAAAATATTTACTACATGCGGAAACTTCACCGCGAAAGAAAGGATATACAAGTTCAGTTATAAGTTAATGTCTATAATGTTTAACTACACAACTATAGGAAGCAACGACTGAATTATATTATAAACTAGCTGCGCCCGCGGCTTCTTCCGCGTAAAATGAGTTTTGAAAAATAGATTTTTTTTTTGCGTGATGATATATTTTGCCTGCAGCCTTTGTCGATAAATGGTCTATTTAACACTGAAAGAATTTTTCTTATCCCCCGGAGCCAATAATCGGAACCCACTGTTTTATGTGCCTTCCAAAACACGGAGGAGCTCGGATATTTGAAACCCATTGTTAGAATTGTTCACCCATCTAACCCCCGGCCGCGGCAAGAGCTACTTAACGTAACGATCGACTTAATTGCCGGCCACGAATTGGATTAATCTACGATTTTCTATACAGTAAATTACAGCATAATGTATACTTGGATGAAATAAGCGTACATTTTATTTATAGGAAGTAATGACGTAATAAGGCGTGATATAGCTATATGACATTCGACGTCTTTCCACGCCTTCATACGTATCGAGATAAATATAGACTTCCAAGTAACGTAGGCGTCATCCCACGCCTTTTATGACAAACACCACCTCAGAATCCTAAGTTCAGAAGTCAATCATACTAACTGAGAGCTGGATCTAAACATGTAAAAGCAAAAGGTCACTTATCAGGAAATCGACGATATATGGCAAGGAGTTAGTAGACTAGAAACAAGGTAGTAGAATTGAATCTATTTTTTAGCTAATTTTACGCGGACGAAATCGCGAGCACAGCTAGTATTTTACCGAATATATTTTTGATTTGAATTCCTAAATCCTATTGAAATAAAAACTCAAGAAATATCTTATTCAAATAAATTTTACACGCTCTTTTGAATCGCTTACCTACTACTGATTTGAAAAGTTTGAGTTGAGAAGAAAACTCATTTCTCAAAAGCCGGCAACGCATCTGCAAGACTTCTGAGAGAGCATTTTGTCCAGTTTTTATACACTCAAATGAATCACCCCTAGTTATATAAAAAACAAACTTCTAAGCAATTTATTATTGCTAGTTTTATTTTCTGCCTTATTGTCAAATCGCGTTTTCTCCTCTACAAACGACAAGTCTTAGAGTTAAATTCAACGATTTAATAATTAAAACCCGTAATGAAAAAAAAAATTTAACAGAATAGACCGACTTCAAATTGTCAGAACACCAGCTTTCATATAAAAAAGAATCATCAAAATCGGTTTACCCAATCGAAAGTTCTGAGATAATAAACATAAAAAAAAACTCTTGAATTGAGAAACTCTTTTTTTCGAAATCGATTGTAAAATACATAAATTTTTATGTCGATTTCATGTCGACAGTCGATTTCGACTTTAAAAGAACGTGAATTAAGCATCTCATTTTGTTTATGCAAGTTTCCGAATAATTGACATCGATTGGTCGCGGAGCACCGTGGGTGTGAAGCCCCCGCACCCGGGTGTGAAACCTAAGCACCCCATTGCTTTTATAAGAACTGCGTAACTCCGTCACCTATTCTAAGAAACGGGCCGACACCCAATCTAATTGTCCCATCGATCTCCATTACAATGCAGTCACTTGTAAAATTACACCCGATGTAACACGCTCATGGGGTAAAACGTTAAAAACTTCATATAGATTTGTTTAATCTCTATGTAGATCTATACTAATATATGAAGCTGAAGAGTTTTATTTATTTGTTAGTTTACTTGCACGCCCTAACCTCAGGAACTACTGGTCCAATTTGAAAAATTCTTTCAGTGTTAGATAGCTCATTTATCCAGGAAGGACTTTTCCATGTTGACAGAATATGCTAAAAAAAGGCAATCGTAATAAACTATTTTAAACGAAATTGGGCAGGAAATTTTAAGATCCTTATCGCTTTACAGATACGGAACCCTTCTATTCTATATAGGCGTGTCTTCACACGCTCTTGGCCACTTTTTAGGGTTCCGTAGTTCTACAAGGAACCCTTATTATTTCGCTCTGTCCGTCCGTCCCTCCGTCTGCCCCTAGCATTTTCAAACTATTAGACGTAGAGACTTAAAATCTTCCATGTCTATAGGAAATGCTAAAAATTCAATAGGAAAATTATTTATATATTATTAGAAATGAATTATTTAATAGAATAAAATTAATAAAAGACCACAAACTTGATGTATAAAACAGACACTTTAATTTTATTCGTTTGCGTGGATGAAAAAAGTTTTTCACTGTAGTAAATGACCGAGGATGCAATAACAAGGCCATCTCAGTTCACACCCGATGGATTCCGGCTCCCATTTTAATATTTGGGGCTGCGAACTCGAATTTTAGGGTAATTTATCTCAATTAGGCCTCACCAAATTCTAGATAAGCATATAAAAGTATGCTAATTTAGGTTTTACTTCAATTGTTTTTATGCCATATCATTTTTTCTGAAAGCTTAATAATAAGTGTATAAAATGATTTATATATCAACTTATATATACATATTTCAATAAAATTCAAGGGTCTGTTTGTAACAAAGGAATTATTTTTTACCAATTGCATATGACCATACTTAGCAACGCAAGTAAAAACATTTTTTGATCTGGGTAATTTCCGAACCGGCTGGACCGATTTTGACGAAACTTTTACTGGCAGATATTACTAGGAATAAATAAAGGTACTTTGATATTAGATAAAAATTCTCGAAATTGAACAAATTCATTGAACTGACGCGGGCAAAGTCGCGGGGTACAGTTAACTGTTATGTTTTTTACTATATGACAATGAGGCAAAAAGGGACCGGGCTTAGACTACGATAGTGCATTAATAAGTCTATTTAAGACTATTAAAGCTTGCGGGCCTTTAAGATGCGATCTATTTTTGAAGCACTAAGAAGTAAGAAAGATTGCTAATGATTGAAGCTATTTATTCCACACATATTAGACATAAAGCAGGAAATTCTTAACAATTCCTGACACATGATAAAAATTTAACGGGACAGTTCCGATGCTATTTAGCAATGAAAACGTCGCTGTAACACGGTGAATAAATTTAGCTCATCCAGGCGCGGATATAGCCTTATAAAACGCGGTGGGCACAGAAGCACTCAATTTTTGGCCGATTTTCGCCCAAATACGAATCTGCGTATGATCTTACTTAAGATCAAAGTAGTACATTCCTACAAAGGAGATGTCTATAAATTATATGACTGATTAAAAAGAGGATATATATATATATTACAAGGGGAAAACGAGCAGGCGGTTCACCTTAGTAGACACTTAACTTGAACAACCGCCCATGGACGTCTACAAAACTAGAAGGCTGTAGATGCGTTGCCGGCCCTTAAAGGGGGGTCTAGGGAACTCTCACAAACCGAACGAAACGCGTAAAAATGGTATTCCATCAATTAACGTGAAAGCATTGTGGCCACTTCACGCCGATCTTATGTGAGAGAGAGGTACTGATATCCGGACGACGGACATTTTGGCTGCAGACCAAAAGAACTACCAGCACGGCGCTACCTCTAATTGCTTTTTGTAAGTAAGATATTGAAGATAGATGTATATCTCAAAAGACCGTGACAGTGTGATGTCACAAAACTATTAGAACGGTGGGCATACCCATCGTGCCCACCACGGATCCGCGCCTGAGTTCACGCTGCGGTAACGTTAACAATCACAAGAACAAAATAATTGTTAGAGTATTAAGAAACAAAAGAAATATGAGGGTAAAAAAACCACCGATGTTTCTCGAAATTTAGGCCAGCAAGTGTGCTCGACGACACTCGTTGAATTACTCCGCCGGATTGTTAGTCCATTTTGCGGCCATAAAAGTTTTTCAGCCAGCACTTTTTTTGAATGTTTTTTCCTCTCGCCATCTTAACCCCGGGGCCAAACTGTATCGGAAACAAAGGACCTCTTTAACTTGGCCGTTTAAGGACTTTGAGGTTGTTGTGTTTACACCAATTTATCTCTACGGAAATTTATTGCTAATTTGCACAGTTTAAAATATGTTGAGTAAATAGGTTTTAGACCTCCTAAAACTGGATCTATAGGAAAATCCTTTCTTAGCGGATTTGTACTGTCTATTAACTTACCTACGTGCCAAATTTAATCTTTGTTCGTCGCGGCTTTTGTGATTTCGCGTTAGTTGAACTTTCGCTTTTATCTTTAAAAAAAAAGAATATTAGGAATACTTTTAGATATGTCTAATATTCCCTTTTCTCCTACTCACCTTAAATTAAAAGCTTGTGTTAGGAGTGGGTGCGAAAATACCCCAACGGCGGTGGGGTTTGAACCGGGCACCTTACGGATTTCAGTCCATAGCTTACACCGTTGAGCTATTAAGGCTCTATTATCTAAATCTCGTTTACAAAAACTAAACTTTTCTAAATCTATCCAATATTATATTGAGATATTTATATCAATTCCATTATACTACCTCAATTTACTCGTGTCTCAAAAATTTCCTTATCTTAGATAATATAATTAAGAAAGATTTATGATATTCGTTTGACGACAAAAAAAAGGAATAACAAGTAACAAACACGACTGCGCCAGCAGTAAAAATTAATTTATTAGTCATTTATTGTTGCTAATTGTATAAATAATTACCTTATTGAATATGCATAAGTCGCAATTCGCTAGCAATTTTTTTTAATAGACCCAGGAATGCTTAAATGAATCAAATTCATTAGTATTAAAAATCCTTTGTATCCGAACTCCTAACCGATAATAAAAAAACAGTGCAGTAATTAAATTTCATACAACACTTTTGCACTGTTTTGGTTCTAAGCAGAAAAGGCGTCCTTCCTGATCGGTTTTGTACAGAGTGGAATGCGTAAGTGGAAGAAATGCAATAAACAAAATCAATTCACATACTACGGTCTTGTAACATGCGCGTACAAAAAAAAACTGTACAATTAAGTAATTTCTTTAATTTGAAAGATGTTCAAAAATCGAACTCGTTGTGAAAACACACCTTATTAAATCCATCTCCTAGTTAAATAATTGCAACAACGATATTTGATCATACGATCAGCAACAGTAAAAAGCCTAATAAAAATACGTACGAGGGCACCGAATGCGCGCCAGTGGGCGTCGGACGTCACTCGGCCCCCCTCTGCCGCTCCGCCCACTAAAGCTCCGCACACACCACCGATAAAGCCTCGCGTCTATTTCAGAGCACACTGATATATACTCAGGTTTATTTAACCCAAAAAATGACTAGTTATTAATGCGGTAGCTTTTAATACTAGGAATATTTGTTCTTTACATTGTTCCTAGCGTTATATCAGGGTCCGCTTAAACTACGGAGGATGTGGCTGTGGGGCGAGTAAAGATGACACACTGCCTTCTGACGTCATCCCCGGAATCCAAAGATAATGAGAAAGTTAACTAATTATGTACGGAACACATATACATACTAGCGTAGATGATGGTCCGTTTTCCCTTCCCACTCTAGTCCTGGCTTAGGACAGGCAAAAGCACCTATTTCACTCATTCTAATCAGTTATTTGTTTGACAGCCGCCATTAAATCTTTTTTATAACTGACCAGCTTTTTTACGCTGGGAAATGCATTTACGAACTAATTTTTTCCAACAGCAAATTAACCGCAGAACGTAAGGCCCTTTAAACTTTAACTAATTTTCAGGAAATTTGGTTTAAAATTATGTACCTATTTTTATTAAATAATTATAATGAGAATCGAGTACCTCCTTAAGTATTCCAATTGTCTCACCAGTCACCCGGTATATTTATGATTGTAGATTATTGGAAAACAATTATCGCTAAGTAAATTATTTTAAGTAAAATTAATGTATAGAAAATATCTTTTAATCAGAACTTAAATTAAATTATAATACAATGCCATTCCAAACTTCTTTTCCTAACAACAGACACATTTTAGTTGGAGATAATTCGCTGCATATTTTATAGTCAATTTGTGGATAAATGTTATGTATCTTTTAAATAGACGGAAAAGTCATTTCCTGCGGCTATAATGTATACAACGACATAGGGTATACAAAAGAATTACAAGATTAAATAGTTTTTATATTAATATGTTTTCTCGTATGATGCTATTACCGTTTAACTATAATATTATACAGAACCCTGATCAATTGTTACACGGACATTCTTATGATACCAATAACTGTTAAATTTTTAGCGATACCTGGATGTTCCTGGATGACCGATGAAGATTTGGCAACGTCTGCACCAGGTGAGAAATTAATTTACATTATTATTCTGAATATATCGCACCCTTAATCTAAGCTGACCGATTACGTTTTAGGTCTAAAATGAATTAATGATACAGGTAGCATCGTTTCAACGTTCTCTATCTGCCAATCTAAGATTTTTTCGTTATGACTGTCCAACACCGAGATACAGATATTTTTTTATTTTTTATATGTTACAAGCGGGCTAACGAGCAGACAGCAGGCATCGAAGTGCCTACCGGCGCCCATGGACATCTGCACGACCAGAAGGCCAGCAGATGCGCTGCCGGCCCTTTTTAATATATTATGGAGATTTTGGAAGAAGCAAATCCCTTACAAACAGAGACTAAACCCTCTAGTAAAGTTTCTTATAAATTTAAGAATAATGTTGGTCGACCAACTAGGAAAAACGAAATATTGTTTAGTCCTCCACCAAAATCTATAATATCTCAACTATTATATAAGGAACGATGTAAAAAAATAAAAGACCCTCAAGATCAAACAGATTCCATAACTGAAAAAACTGACAAGTCTGTTGAGAAACAAACATGTGAAGCTTATCCAGAAGGGTATATCTATGCTTATGTTTGTATTGCACAACCACTTCCTTTATCCTATCATTAGTTTCAATATGACAAAAATTAATATAAATGTTTGATAGTTTTTTATCATCACCTATCACAATCTACTGGATTTAAGAAATACTGATTCTGAACAATCTTAGTTGGCCTTAAAGTTCTAATTTAGCTCAGTTTTTAGAAGACACCTATTTAAAAGTCCCATATTATACAAGCTTCATTTTGCTTTTGTATATTTGTGATACATTGAAATACTATTAGTTTATAATAAATTAAAATGTATATTTAATTAAAATATGTAATTTATTTTCAGAGTCATTAATGGGATAACTGAGTTGTACAAATGTGATCACCCAAACTGCTCATATTCTACAAAATTTAGATCAAATCTTAGAACACATAAAAGAATACATAAATCTGACTATCAATATATATGTGACAAGTGTACCTTTAGATCTAGACATATAAATTCCCTTAAAGCACATAAACGGCTCCACAGTGTCGAAAGACCATATAAATGCCAAAATTGTGAATATAAATGTAATAGTGTATCTAATTTAAAAAAACATTGTAGTCGTAAGCATTCAAACATTCCAAATAATAGTGATAATGCCAAATAAACTTGAAAACATATAATTAATTGTTAACATAAGTATAACAAATAGTTGCAGCACAAAATTACTATTATGTGTAAAGTATTTAGAAAGTAACTATGTGTAAATTTGTTATCAATATATTACCATAAATATTTCAAAACTGTTTTATGAAATTTCCTTTCTCAATTTATTTAATTTGACTTTCACAATTGTCTTTGTAACACATTTCAACACCATATTTGCAAATTGTAATTTAGGTGGTTGCGAGCTCGCTTATGACTGCAACATTGCCCAGGGTGCGCGACTGGGACGCCTATATCCGACTTGTGAAAGGGCATGCCGACCACTGATTAATCTATGACCGCCTCTTCTCTTTTATTGCTCCTCGTAAATTTGGAATATCAACTAAGTGAAATGCTTAATGGAATCGATATTTAGTAAAGTTTCTTATTTAGGGAAAATCATGGCGTTATTATTTACATTTTTAATTTGGATATTTTAAACCACTGCAAAACCTAAATTTATTATTTTTAATGACATTTTTGGTTTATTTTATAGAATGTATACTATACTATTTTCAATTATATAAGGGAGAAACCATTGAGTCTACAAAATTAAAAAAAAACCAGATTACTCCATCGTATTCAAGAAAGAAGGATCTAAGCATGTCTTCTATGGAGTTAAATTTGGTGTGGTCCTAATAGTGCAAATTTAAATATTTTTTATAGTGGAGAAATAATAATGGCTCTTAAAAAAAATGTTGTCTGAAACAGACGATACTTTTACGTGATAACGCCGTACGCTTTGCCCGATCGTGCTTCTATCGCTTGTTCCGGGCTCTCGCTTGCACGCTCGGCTCAGGCGTAATGTGACAAGGAGACATGCTTTTACGTGCGTGCCGCCGGCATCATCTATTTGTATTACGTCAAAAATACTGATCTTCATAGATTTTCATAAAGTAACGCCTACTTATAGTAATACTTGTCAAGCCTAGGTCAAAGTGTAGGGTAGCTGGAATAAATTATCGTTCATGGAAAGCGATCAGGACGTGCTACCGATACTGAATAATGAACTAACAACTTATTATCGCTTAGCGCCGTCGAAACTTCGGTTAGTCTTAATTATAAGCAGTCTACTTGAATATTAATGTTGAAAGTGACTAATCCAGTTACTATCAAACATCTTTAAACATAAACTTTTATATATTAAGTGCTTAATTATTATAAAATTTGTATATTACGATACCTAAACTGTTTTACAGTAACTAATCATAGAACAGAACAGAATAGAACAGAATAGAATAGGACAGGCCAGGCCAGGACAGGACAGGACAGGACAGGACAGGACAGGACAGGACAGGACAGGACAGGACAGGACAGGACAGGACAGGACAGGACAAGCTTTCGGGTTGCAGCATTACACCTATTTTCCCTCGTATTCATTCGCGGATTAAAGCAAAGTAGTTTAGCTTCTCACTTCAGTAATTGTTAAATTGTATAGATCGTTTCGTTTGATATCGCGACTGGCCCGTTGGCGCAGTGGGCAGTGACCCTGCCTTCCGCTTCGAGGGTCGTGGGTTTGATTCCCTTCTCTAGTCTGGTTGTATTATCTGTATTAAATATTTCTAAAAAATATATATTTGTGTATAACGGACGATGTTACCTATAACACAGGCATATTAAGTTGTCTACCTTGGGAAGAGACGTTCGTGTGTCATATAAGCCTATCATAAATAAATAATTATCATTTATTTATGAATCTTTCATAAAGTGTAATTTGTTTGATATCTTATTCGTGCTGATACATACGCATAATGTATTTTTTTTTTAAATCTTAGATAATTTATTTTGATAAAAGCTTGTTACACAGATTTAATTATTGCAAGTTTTACTGAGACGCAATTCTTAGTAATAAATAATTTTCTTTTAAAGGATTACGTGTTTTGTAAGTTAAATGAGCGTTCTTTTGCTTATAGCTTTCTAATTATATATTTTTTTTCATAATATTTTTTTTTTTGTTTTATTCAAGGTTTTTACCTCTTTAGAGGAGAATTTATAATAGAAATCTTTCAATTTGATTTATACTTTCCAAAAGCATTCGAGTGATTAATTAAAAACAGTATAAACGTGTTTAAAAATAATATAATATCTAAATTTAAAAAAAAAGCCTTGGTGTTGCCAACCCTGAATATGGTTCAGGCACACGCCCTTAAGATCCCGTTGCAAAACAGCTGGCGTCTCAAAACACGACTGAAATAAGAGTGAGCGAGACAACATCGCTGTTACACAGGAGTGAGCGAGATAGTCTGTATTTATTTATTTATTGGTTGATAACAGCACCCGTATGCTGATAAGGTAAAGAAGGTAAAGATACACTAAACGGTCTATTTTTTAACTTGATGATTTTAATGATTTTTGACTTGACTTTTATGATTTTTAAATCTACACTAGTATATAAAGTTGAAGAGTTTGTTTGTTTGTTTGAACGCGCTAATCTCAGGAAGTACAGATCCGATTTGAAAAATTCTTTCAGTGTTATCTTTATTATTTATTTGTATCTGTATGCGGTGTGATGATGTTGCGAATAAATATTTTCTTATTCTTATTCTTATTCTTAACTGGTCATTAAGGACCAGCGATGCATCTGCCAAACTGCTGCCTACTCATTTGCCCCTTATAAAATAAAAAAAGGCAACCAAAGACTGAAGTTATAGCTGAAATCGATCGCTTGGCCCTTCCTGTCTATACATTGTTGGTATAAGTTGGGTAAACTTTGAAGGACCGTCATAAAGTTGTCTTAATCCAGAATTGTTCTCATACAACTTTTAATTGATTAGTTTCGCTAACTCTTAATTACAGGCGTTTCTTTGTGAAGGTCTGGTTTTCTTCATGCATAAATGTAAGCGATAAAAAGTGACAATCTAAGTGTCAAAAGCATAAATATATTGACACAAATGTTATTAATCATAGTCCACAAATACTTTAATGAAACGAAGTCAAATCTTACTTACATTTAAGTCAAAGATTTATTTTTATTAAAGAAAACAGCAATCTGACATTCGCCTCCAGGATATTAATTTTAATTCCAACCATTATTGTTTTATTTGAGCATGAAATTAAAAACAGAAGCGTTAGTAAGTTATTAAAACAGAAATAAATCTTCAAAATACATACAATAAAACACTTTTTCTAGCTCCCGAAGTAAATAACTGTTTCAGAAGCTAATAAGTAAGTAATCTTTAAATGATTTTCATTATTTTTTATTATTACGCTTTACCATATGTAGTTAGGTAGATCCAATGCCCATAGACATCTTCACTTTTAGAAGCACTCGCATATGCGTTGCCTGCCTTTAGAACACATGAATGTCCTTTTTTTTAACCCTAAGTTGTATCGGTTTCAAAATACAGAAGGACTCCACGCACTTGGTTTCTGGGAATTATGGGAATTCCTTGTAAATCGAACGTTTGATTGTGTTATGTGGAATATCTTAATTTTCCTAATGTCGGAGTCAGGCATAACTCAAAGTGTTTGTAAATTTTTGTCCTTCTAATAAGTCTACAAAGTTCTACAAAACATTGTGCAGTTACACAAAGTCCACAGCCACACTACATGATCATTGAAATGATCATTCAAATGAAGCTATGTCCGACTCCGGCATGAAACTAATTGCAAAGACATAATTATAATTCAGATAAAGTCTTTTTCCCTTAGGGGCACTCAGAATCCATCTAGGACAGAAGTCATCAAGGACAATAATCATCATACATCTATCACTTAGGACAGGTTTAGAATCGATCATCAGAGGCAGTGACTTTTTTTTAAATATAACAAGGGGCAAACGAGCAGGCGGTTCACCTAAGTGACTATCGACGCCCATGGACAACTGCAACACCAGAGGGCTCGCAGATGCGTTGTCGGCTTTTGAGAAATGAGTATGCTCATTTCTTGAAGGTCCCTAAGTCGTAACCGCTCGGAAATACCGAAGCCGGCAACTGATTCCACAGAGAAATTGTGCGAGGCAAAAAGTGTCTTGAAAAGCGCACAGTAGCTGCACCGCGAGACCGTTTTTGTAATATAGAAATAAAAATACATTATGTAACATTTATAAAATAATGACTGAATTTTACGATGTACAGATAAGATATCCATTAACTAAATTATAGTCTGACTGAATAAAGTATGAAGATAATATCTGAATATATTATTTATTTCATTATTTTGTTCTTTCCATAATATTAGTTTTGTTTTTGTGTACATTATATTAATAAGGCGACTTTGCGGGAAAGGAATGGATTCAATTGGGTCAGGAAAGGAAGGTGTGGTTGGAAAAGGGGGAGGCCTTTGCCCAGCAGTGGGACAGTATAGACTAATTAAAAATAATAATAATAATAAGATAATTGAAATATTAGCTGTGAATTATAGATATGACACAAAAAATATCAAGACTAATTATAATACGGGAACTCTGTACTTATTCTACTGAATTACGTTAAAAGAGCAGATTTTTTATATATTTTTTAATCGTTATTCTTATAATACTTCTTTATAAAGTTACATTTGGGGTTTGCATTTGTTAAAAATCGCAATTTTCTTTTTTAGATGTTTAAATTTAAATCATAGTTTGTGTGGTTAAAATCTTTGTCCCACGGCCTCTTTTGGGTCTTAAATTTTCAAGCTTTTTCGCTTATAACTTTTCTGTTTTTGGTACTACGGCTAAAAGTCATATGACAAAAGTTGTAGATAATCTGATTTGCAATAAAAATTTTTTTCTGTGCGACCTACAGTTCGTCAGATAAACCACAAAAACCATTCGAGGGGCTTTATTACCTATTAAAAGTTAATTATGGTAAATATTTTTAACGATATAGAATTTGATATGCAATTTCCAACTTGTGGGATACTGTTATGAGTCCCAGGCGACATGTGTTTGTTCTCTTGTTTTTAGAGCTCGTATCAAGGCTCATGCAACACTGCAATTATCTGTAAATGGTTCACATTAAGCAAAATATAAGAGCGGAGATGTTTTTTTTTTTTCAGGTTTCCCAGCGGACACGCCCCTAGTTCTTTACGAAGAAATCAAACCAGACTTCGTGGAGAAGATTAATAACTACAACGATCCTCTCGAAAAGGTATTATTTATCAGTTTTACTCTGTCAAACTTTACTAGATAATAATTTATATTAGGATGGTCGGAGCTAAAAAATCGTAGGACGGATTAAAATCTGATAAGATTTCCTTTTATAAATATAATTTTAATTTACATCTGTACGAAAACTTAATATTTTAATTCGTACTCATTACCAGGAGCAGGATCTCAATTCAAAATTCACTCGTTGTTTTTGGGCCGATTTTGACGATTGACATTTAAAAAAATAAAATAAAGGTTATGTCTCCAGTTATCACCATTACTGTTTAAGAAAGTTATCAAAATGAAATTAAAATAAGCTATTTAAAAAAAAATACTGACTTGATTATTGTTTATATATGCATAAATATATAATAATCCGTATTCAAGAGAAATAAAAGACAAAGGTGTTAAAATATTATTTTAGCATTTGTGTTAATTTACATGAGTATTAATACGCCAACGAAATGACGATGTTATATGTACTGAATCGCATCTGAATTCCTTTTGGCTACATTTTATAATTACATTTGTTCATTATTGTAAGAATACCCTTTTAGCAAACATTTCTCGATGACTCAGGTATGGTTAAGGTAATTTAGAATTCTCCCTTTGTGGGATGGAATTTTGCTTCTTTCTCTTGACTCTATCTTATCTTTTCGTATTTCAAATATCTTTGCGAGTGTCTTTATTTTCTGTCGTATTGGTGTTTAATCTATGGAGTTATCTAATCGGTTTCAAATAATAATGTTGAAACGAAAACATCCACTTTGTCACGAAAACTAAAAATGAAACTGACATACCTTTTTAGCTAAAATCACTCCGTAAAAAAAAGAACAGCTCGTGAGGGAGTTGAACCCCCGACCGCCTCTGCTTATTGAATATAAGGTGGGCGCTCTAACCGCTGAGCTAACGAGCCGATGAGCTTTCGTATGAATTTTTACATGATATTATACCCGTAAAATAAAGTCTCAAAAACTAAATGGTTTATTATACGGTTTTCAGCAATAGATAGTGATTCATGAAGAAGGTTTACATGTATAAGACATTACATCTATAATCAATACTAATAATAAAGCTGAAGAGTTTGTTTGCTTGAACGGGCTAATCTCAGCAACTACATGTCCGATTCGAAAAAATTTTTCAATTTTCAACCAATTTTACGCTGACGAAGTCGCGTGCACAGCTAGTAGCAGATAAAAGCCGAAAATTTTTATGATTTGTTACTTGATTTCGTAAATAACGTATTATTTACGGCGTACATTTAGTAACGTATAGTAACGCATTATTACGGCGACAATGCTGCCACGTTTCGTTCGGTTGGTGAGTTTCCGGTGGCATAAAACCCTTCTTTACATTTATAGACCGGTAATGCATCTACGAGCCGTCTGGGGGTGCAGATGTCCATGGGCGTTGAGAATTACTTAGTTACTACGCTACTACGCTTGTCCGCTTGCCCTTTGTAATATTACAAAATAAACTTTTTTAGGGTTCCGTAGTGTTACAGGGAAACCTTATAGCCACGCTCTGTCCGCCCGACCGTTTCAATTGTACTAACTTCTACAACTAAGGACACAAATAAATGAAATGTGGTACAGAGTTTTTTATTGGCATCTTAAAATAATAATAATTAACCATTTTTAGGACTGTGGAACTCATACTTGTGAAGTGTGGCTGATAGGTCCTTTGAAATAAAGGCGAGCTGTGTAAGAAACACAGCCTTTTTGTTATGGGTACCATTTTAGAGTAATTGGCCTTCAAAGTGTCTTCCAAGGTGTCTTACTGTAAAGGTGTTCCTCTTTGGTTTGATATAGGTACTGGTTACAGTTTAAAACGGAACGTGATCCAGTATAGTGACATCCCCATTAATTTTTTTGCATTTTCAGCTTTTCAATTTTACAAAACCACGATTTGTCTTCACCCACGATTTTTTAATAATATAATATTATTAAATTTAACTGCTAATATGACTGATTTATTAAACACTGTGCCCCCCACCTGAATCTCCGACCTCCTCACTGCGTATTCCAGAGCTAAATTGAACAGTAAACATGCAAGACAGTCCCCTTGCCTTAGCCCCTTAAGTGTGTGGAAATCCTCAGAAGTATCATCTTGTACTCTAACGTTGCATACGACATCCTTCATTGTGACCTTAATCAGTCTCACCAGTTTGGGTGGTATCCCCATCGTAAGCAAGGCCTGGTACAGTTCATCTCTGATGATACTATCATAGGCTCTCTGGAAATCAATAAACAGATGGTGGGTGTTTATGTTGTGCTCCCTAGCTTTCTCCAATATGTTCCGCACCGAGAAAATCTGGTCCATTGTTGACCTTCCCCTCACAAAGCCAGCGTGATACACTCCGATTTCACTTTCCGCAAAGGGTAGGAGTTTCTGGTAGAGTATCCTTGAGAACACCTTATATGCACAGGATAATAGAGATATTCCTCGGTAATTTTGGCAATCAAGAATATCACCTTTCTTGTGGATTGGACATATTATGGTCTTGTACCATTCAGTGGGGATTTCTTCAGTGTGCCATATGTCCATCACCAGATTGTATAGGAATCTATTCAGCTCTTCACCCCCATACTTAAATAATTCGCCCGGAAGCTCATCCGCTCCAGGGGCCTTATTATTTTTTAGCTGTTGAATAGCATCCTCAACATCTTCTGGATTCGGCGGTTCCAATTCACCAATTGGTAGCTCCATTCCCCCCTGTCCATCTTTCTCCATCCCTCCTTCATTCAAGAGGGAGTTAAAATGGTCTCTCCATCGTCCAAGGATATTCTTCTTGCTAGTGACTAGGTTCCCTTGCGTATCTCTGCAGGCACTCACTCGAGGTTTAAATGGGCACCGACTTGCATTAATTTCTTGATAAAATTTTCTTATTTCATTGGAACTTCGGAGCTTTTCAATATTCTTGAGACGCTCTACTTCCCATTTCCTTTTTTTGGCCTGGTGTATTCGCTTTTCCTCCCTTCTCCTTCTTCTGTATTCCTCAACTGATCCCCTAGTATGTCTCCTCTGCATCATTAACTTATAAGCCAGGTTTTTTGAATCAGTGGCAGCTTGACTTTCTTCATCGAACCAGGTTGCTCTCCTTGACACACCCACATTTAGTGAGCTTTTACATTGAGCTTTATGCTTTGTGAACTAAGGTATTGATGGATCGGAATTTTTTGTTACCTTTTTTATCATTTTTCGGAACGCTACGTTAGTGTTGCTTTGACTGAGGCGTTTATATTTCTACTGTAAAATTTACATTCAATAAAAGTGTGCGTTACGGAAAAATCTCGAAATCTTTGACAGAAGTAGTGCAATTTTATAGAATTTTACTTGGTAAATAACGTTTTCTAAGGTACTCTTTATATAATGTTCTTTTACAATTAACCTTAAAGCTTAAGTAAGATGTACGTACATCAAGTTTCATGTACCGAAGAGGAACCTGACGGATCCATAACACTTTTAGTCATTTTTCTTATAATTAGGATATTTCACACAGAATAATCTTGCCAATGAATGATCTACCTGCACCTTGAGAAGATCGTAACTTAATCAGTGGTCGATATTTAAGTCGATCGCTAGGTTAAGCATATCTTACCGCGGCCGGGTGATAGATGGGCAACCCATTCTAACACTGGTTTTCAAATCCGACATTTTCCTGGTGGGTCCTGATTGATGTCACTGAGTGATATTGGTCGTGAGTATGTGGGGATTCTGGGGATGACGTCATACGGCAGGCGGTATTCTTGACTCGCCTTACAGCCATATCCTCTGTAATTTTAACGGATCCTGGTACTAGACTGGTAGAGCGCTGGTTAGAAAAATTGTCTACCTATATTTGTAAGCAAGTCTTCATGTAATATAAGAGTATATTTATACATTCTTTATAGCCGTATTCGGCCACGGCGACTCACTTGGACAGACATACTTACGTAGGACTTTGCTTTTCTACCCTTTGGTGTGCTCTTTGGTGGCTAACATATCCGATGTTTTGGGAAAACTTCCAGCTCACTTGGAACATGTTAAAATGCCATCGACGTAATTATAAATGTAGGCAACTGGAGGTCGGACCTTCAACTCTTCTCTCTCTTCTTCGTTGATGAATAAGACTCCTCCATTCAGCGCTGATTTAGCTACCCACTGAGAGGGATCCAACTCAGCTCTTTACGTATGTCTTTTCAAAACATCCTTAAATCTGAGGTACTGGCCACCGCTTCTACGCTTACCGTACTGGAGTTCCCAACAACACCATCACTAGACGTGACAGCATTGCCGCCACTTCACGCCGATCTCATGTGAGAAAGAGGTACTGGTACCAGGACGCGCCGGCTCGATTCGGCTACAAGCATGGCGCTACCTCTAATTAAATGTTTATTCTATTTCTTCATGTATAGTCGACTAAGAAATGGTTTGCCACGCTAAGATTGAATGTCGTTTGCACATCAATTAGTTAAAAAGCTTATTTTTGCCTGTTATGCATTAAGTTAACTTCTAACAATAAACTTTAGCAAATTCTTCTTTAGCTAGGAGCTGTCATTCAAAATGGTAAAGCACTTTCTTGGTCGACTATATCTAGCTTCATCCCAGTCTAGTACAGGTTCCGCTTGGATTACAGAGGATGTGACTTTGGGGCGAGTTAAGATGACCAACTACCGTCTGTCGTCATTGCCGGAACCCTAACAATCTTTACAATCCCATGAATATCACTCAGTGTCATTAATCGGGACCCACTGTTTTACGTGCCTTCAAAACACGGAGGTCGGCTATTTGAAAACCAGTATTAGAATATCATCCGGCCATGGTATAACTGCTTAATATAGCGATCGACTCAACTGCTGATCACTGATACAACTTACAACGTCCTTATTTTTTTTCTATCTCTATTCGCAAATTCATGTGAAAACATTAATAATTAATATGACAAATCTGATATATTAATACTAATTGTACGTAATGCGTTTAGGTTGCGATCAGTTACTCAGGATATCCGCGATTAGGAATGGAATGGTGGATTCCATTTGCACGTTAACTTGATCGATATGCAATATCGTGCCTCAACCCACACAGAATTGGGTCAATTTGGGAAATTTATGCGGTCCATTACTAATAATAGAATTACTAATTTATGCCTTAGTGGCGGGAATTAGGTAATGGGCGCGAAATCCTCTCGGAGGCGAAAACGTATTATGGGTTTCTAAGCCATCCCAGTTAGTAAGTAAACCTTAGTAGCTCTTTGATGAAAAAAACTAGGCACCACATACATACACACGCGCAGAAGTAACATAATTTTCACTCCAGCAGCTCAAACATGTAAGTTTCGCTGCGTAAAAACTATGGGCAAAATGCAATTTTGTCCATTGCGTGAGACAAAGTAACTTTTATTTCTTTCAATAAAGAGTGCCAACTACACTGCACAAAATTCTTTTCTATAATATAAAAAAGAGCGAGTGACAAACACAAGTCCAAGAAGGTCTAATTTCGAAATTCGACGTCAAAGAAATCTCTTTCGGAAACGCATAAATATAATAATTGAAAAGATATTTGTAAAATGGATAACCATGTTTTTTTTAATAATTTAATATTTAATGTATTGTAAACGAAAATAGTGAATGCATAAGTATTTATAAATATAATTATTTCTACATTAGAATCACTCGCTCATGATTCTATCTAAGTTATGTTATCTCTAGCTTGCTCGGGACTCTAAAACAGCAGTTGCAACAATAAACAATTTTGCTCACTAGTTGTATAAATAACTATTTCACTTCAGCAGCTCAAACATGTAAGTTGCGGAAATACATGTAAGTCATGTATTTCCGAAAAGTAACGCCTGATTCTATTAGTTAATGACTAAATCCTTTTCGTTTCTTTAAAGGCCGACAACGCGTGCGAGTCTAAAATATAGATATAAAAGATAAAAATTCGTATAAAGATAAAATAACGTATGCATACTATTCGTATAAAATTCGGATCTAAAACGTAGACATATCCTAGAGCAAGGTTAAAGTCGATAAAATAAAATAGGAGAGAGCTTACATGTCAAAAATTTTCGCTATCGAAGACATTAGGGAGACACCAGACGTAATAGCGGAAAACAGCATTTTAATGGTACTCTCTACACCTGTACGCAATCATATTCAAGTTTATATTATGGCACAAATTAATGAATCCAGCTGACGTGGGGCCCGAAAGTTGGCTTGATTGAAATTAGCTGCTTAGAACACTAAATCATTATTTATTTATACAGTGGTATTTCTGCCTGCCAACTACCGCCCGCCTGCCCGTTTACCCTTTGTTATACAAAAAAAAATAAGAAGTGTCGTAATGATCCTAGTGTGAGTGATATGTGAAATACATACAAGCTGTAGCATAAGACCTGTAACAGATAAAAACCACGTATTACTGGATCCGGATTATTACTGGATACGCACGGTTGTCGATTTCAGGACATCAAGGTGGTGAGGCTAACTGACTGAAGAAAAAACCTGTCAATTCTCTTAAGTTTGACCAAAATACACGCAAATGTCAACTTTCATGAATATCAGTTGACTTGGTAAAATGTTCATTGAGGACATGCAGAGTGACACTGGATTTTTTTATATTAAAATATATCTAGTGATGCAAACAAGTGTGTGTAGTCCCTGTCTCTTGTAGAGCGCGTCAATTCCCCAGAAGCATTACCGGGAGGCAGCGGGAGTGGCCTGTTAGTGTCGTACGGCAGGGATTCGAAGATGCTACATTGACAGGATTTGAGACACTAACCCTTTCAAATTATTTTAAATATTACCTAATATGTTCTTTCATACTTGTTTCTTTTTTGTGTTTACTTAACCTAAAGAAAATAGGAGGTCGTAGTTTAATCAGTGGCCGGCATTTGAATCTATCGCTAGGTTAAGTAGCTCTTACCGCGGCCGGTTGGTAAATGGGTGACCCACTCTAACACTGGTTTCAAATATCCGATCTCCTTCGTGTTTCAGAAGGCACGTAAAACAATGGGTCCCGATTAATGGTACTTAGTGATGTTAGTCGTGAGTTTGTAGAGATTGGTCACCTTAACTTGCCACTGGATAACGCTTGAAAGAAGATATGTCTGTAATAAATTAAAAAAAAATCTCTTTTTCTTTTCAAATAGTTTTGTAATTTTTTTTTTGGAAAACATACAGTACATTATATTCTTAAACTTAATGCTAATAAAAACATTGACCAGTATAGATTCCACAGATAAATACAACACACAAGAAAGAGCAGAATTAGTTTCAAAAATTTTAAAACAGTACATAAAAATTATTAAAAATACTTAAATATACATTCTATATTAAAAAGATTACAAGCATTTTAAGATTAGTTTCTTAAATATTGCATAGGAAGATATAAATGGGTCAATATGAGAAAATTTTTTATTACTTTGATTCACATTCTAAACATATCACATTCTAAAAACTAAATTACTGTAATATATTTTAGAGTTATTTTCATTATTTTTAAATTAGTGAAATTTTATTTAATTTAATGTTATTCCCATTAATTATAATATGCACTATTAATATTTATCTTCCGTTGTTTAGTTCCTAATTTTTTTGTCAACCTGTTTTGCTTTTATGTGTCGATGTTGAATTACTAATGTAATTACCTTTAATTAAAAATTATAATTAACATTGTTACTTCATGAAACGAATGTTATTATAAGTTTTTGTTGGTATTTTTTTTTAAAAATAATATTAGGAATACTTTTAATTATATCTAATATTCCCTTTTCCCCTCATACTAAGCTTTAATTAAAAGCTTGTATTAGGACTGGGTGTGACAATACCACTACGGCTGTGCTGGTTTGAACCGGGTATCTTGCGGATGTCAGTCCATATCTTATACCGTTGAGCTACTAAGGCTCTATATTCATGTAATCTAATAAGCAAAAAAATAAATTAAACGTTTTCTGAGTGTTTGTTCATTACTATATAGGCATGGGATACAAAGACGTCCTACTTTCGTGCTGAAGGCCAGGTGAATCGGTTTCATCTCCGGTCTCCCTACGATCTCGCAGTGGATCCATTCTCAGTGCTGTACATTGTAACAACAACCTTTTGTTCCAAGGAATACAAGTTTTCTTCTTTGTGTTAGTTCAGTAAATATCTCTATTGCTTTCATACATTTTTTTTTCATTAACAAGAAGCATTGTTTAAGTTTTCTTACAAAATCGCAACGTAAACAGGTCTCTATATCTCGCATTGTTTATTATCAAAGACGCATCTTTGCTGAAATCTTTAATAAACAATGAAATAATTATCTCAGATTTTAAAGCAGAATTTTGAACATTGTGCATCACTACTAGCATTGAGGAGGATGTAGCTTAATCAGTAGCCGGCATTTGAGTCAATAACTACGTTAAACAGTTCTTACCGCGGCCGGGTGATGGATGGGTCAACCATTACAATTCCAGTTTTCTAATATCCGACCTAATCCGTGTTTTGGAAGACACGTAAAACATTGGGTCCCAATTAATATCAATGAGAGATATTAGTCGTGAGATTGAAGAGATTGTGGGTTTCCGGGGATGACGTCAGACGGCAATCGGTCATCTTAACTCGGCCTACAGCCATATCTTCTATAATTTAAGTGAACCCTAGTACTCGACCACGATAACACTAAAAAACGGAGACAGTACTATTAGCGCAGCACATAGTACTAAACTTTTGAATAAAGACCTGAATCCTAAACCTAATTTTGTAACAATAAATAACATTTACAACGAGAATCCTTTATCCCAGTTGTGGTTGAATAGATGCTAGTTATATTATCTGTTCTTTGAGATGGGCATCTTGGCCTATTATTTGTATAAATTGTAAAGGCGCGGCCCGTTTGAAGTACCCTAATCGTAGACACTGCATTTGTATCGATTCTAATAGAAGCTATAAACAAATAACTGTCGCTATAACTCTATAAATACACGCTTCTTGACTCCGTGTTCTTGTTTTCAGCGATTTATCACTTGTTTGTATTTTCTAAAACCTCTGTACACGGCTGCAAACTCCTTGTTTTTTGTTCCCCTTAAATTGTCCTTAACGTCAGCAATTCCGATGGTTACAATGTTGCGGGTACAGTTCCCGCAAATATACATTCGGTATTAATTCTGTGCTACCAATAAAGTTTGCTACGCGAGTTGTAATATGGCTCATTTTGGAATTACAGTTTGTGTCTTAATTTGGCAACTTTTGCTAAATGTAACTTTGTAAGCTCGTAATCATTTTGGAATTTGAAAAGAATTTGTCATTTATTCTGACCTCATTTGCTGCAAAAGTGGATTTTTAGTGTAATATTATATTGTAATATAGTGATTGGCCCGTTGGCGCAGTGGGCAGTGACCCTGCCTTCTGCTCCGGGGGTTTTCTGCGCATTTGACGCACCTGTATGGCCTCAAACAGTTATTCTTCGAGTGGCCATAACGTTGACAACGTTGGCATGAATAGAATTGAATAGAATAAAGAAGGAAGTTTGCACTTTTCAGAATTATATTGATATGCTCAGGCCACTTTAAATTAATAAATATGGTAAATCCAATATCTTTCTGTGTCATCTGCTATGTATGTGATTTCCAGGTTATTTTTCACTATAGAGTTGTACAATTCGAAATGTGTTTCTTCTTTAGTCTGTCAATCTGCAGCCATTCTAGTCCTCCGAGTTGGCTTCTTGTTTGACATGATTGTGAATTCCGAGGTTAGAGCTCACTGTGGTAGGTAGAAGCACATAGATTGTTTTCATCATGTAGGACATAGCTCTACCATTGGCATTTAAGGCTGCCAAATCTGGTTCTGGTATGCCAAATTCCATTAAGATGCCTTTATCCCCATCTGCCGTGATTGATTTACTGGCATTATACAGTGACCAGTCTAATACGTTGTACCTACTTGTATTCTGGGCGGCAAGCAAACAATGTAGGACATTCATGGGTGCATGAGTGTCCGGTAGAAACAATGTAGCTTTAATTTTCAATATACTGTTCCAAACATTTTTTTGGGGGCTCCTAGGATTTCCAAACTAATATCTGCAGAGACTTCATATTGTCCATGTCGATAGGGCATGCTAAAAGATCATTAGGAAATTTTGAGCGAAATAGTACAACAAATTTTAAAGTTACTTAACAAATACCTTTATCGTGTATTAGATACGGAACCCTTCTATGTAAACAAGTATTAGTTTATAATTTATATAGGGTAAGGGTGATATTATACATAAACGGAGGAGACGACGAGGAGGTCGTGGCCTAATCAGTGGTGGACCTTTGAGTCGATCGCTAGGTTAAGTAGCTCTTGCTGCGACCGAGTGATAGATGGGTGACCAACTCTAGCAGTGGTTTGTTTATATTTGATATCCGTCATTCTCCGTATTTCGGAAGGCACGTAAAACAGTGGGATCCGATTGATGTTACTGAGTGATATTAGTCGTGAGGTTGTAGAAATCGTAGGATTCCGAGGATACCGTCAAACGGCAATTGGTCATCTTAACTCGCCCCACAGCCAAATCCTCCAGGTGCCTGCGCGTACCGCGGGGCTTGTAAAAACGTCAAAGAATAAATCAGTGCAAGTATAGCATCGGACCGTTTCACTTGTTCCCGTATCTAATCATCATCAAGCATAAAAAAGTCACAAAGTATAGAACCCCACAAATTAACACATAAACTCTCAAAGAAAGAACCATTTTCACAGGAATCGTGTCACCAGGGAATTCAAACTGCCACGAAAGGTCTTAATGTTCATCGGTGGGAGTCGTTACAGAGATCGTTTGCGGTTGTAATCCGTATTAAATAGTTTCCTTACACCTTCCACAGGGAGTGTTCATAATAACTTTTTAAATGCAAGTACATAGTATGTACTGTAAAAGAAATGTCATTAGAGAAATCTTAGTGATTTTTTCTTTTTAATATAACAAGGGACAAACGAACAGTCGGCACTTACCTAAGTGACTACCGACGCCCATGGACAACTACAACACCGGAGGGCTTGCAGATGTGTTGCCGGCCTTTGAGAAATGAGTATGCTCTTTGTTTGAACGTCCCTAATTCGTATCCGTTCGTAAATACTGAAGCTGGCAACTGATTGCACAGGGGATTTGTGCAAGGTAAGAAGAAGACTGCTTAGTAGAGTTCAAAACGAAGAAACCGTAGCTTAATTAGTGGCCGGCATTTGAGTCCATCGCCAAGTTAAGCAGTTTTAACCGTGGTCAGTTGATTTTTTTTTACTTTTTTTTTTATTTTATTTTATTAGAAAGACAATCGGTACATAAAACATATAAATGGGTGACCCATTCTAACACTGGATTTCATATATTCAACTTCCGTGTTTCGGAAGGCAGGTAAAAGTGGGCCCCGATTAATGTCACTGAATGAATCGTAAGATTGTAAAGATTGTCGGAGTCCCGGGGGTGACTTAAGACGGCAGTCGGTCATCTTAACTTGCCCCACAGCCTCATTTTTTGCAACTTAAGCAGATCCTTGATCTAGACCCACCTAATTTCAAATGATATTTTGTTTAAGTAGACTTTTTTTTTATGTTACAATGGGGCAGACGAGCAGGCAGCAGGCACCGAAGTACCTACCGACGCCCATGGA
The DNA here is from genome assembly GCA_024363005.1 of Charaxes varanes. Taxonomy (NCBI): domain Eukaryota; kingdom Metazoa; phylum Arthropoda; class Insecta; order Lepidoptera; family Nymphalidae; genus Charaxes; species Charaxes varanes. The sequence continues at coordinate 1,246,071 of JANCMC010003772.1, read as the reverse complement.
CATCTGCACGACCAGAAAGGCCAGCAGATGCGCTGCCGGCCCTTAATGACGAGTTTAGGCCCCCACGATCTCTACAACCTTACGACTAATATCACAAAGTGACATTAATCGGGTCCCACTGTTTTACGTGCCTTTCAAAACACGGAGGAGGTCGGATATCAAATATAAACCAGTGCTAGAACAGGTCCCCATCCATTACTAGGCCGCGGTTAAAACTGCTTAACCTAGCGATCTGCTCAAATGCCGACCACTGATTCTCGACCCCCTTATCTATGACCTCTGCTAAATATACTTATTATAAACTGTAAATCTGTATAGAGTTTAGTTCTTAGTAAACATTTGCTCCGCCTTCATAATGCACTACAATAACCATTATTTTAATCTACTATGGTAGTATCGTGTTCGCTGCAACTCGACCCAGATTTATGTTTAATGTCATAGGGGTTATGAAAACTTTATTGCGGGGTAACTGGAAGGCTGTCGTATGAATGTATATATAGTTCTAGCGGCACGAGAATGAGGTCAAAGATTTTACAATGATGAGGATATTACTTAGAATTACATTCTAATAGAGACAATGCGCAATTCTTCTGCCTAAACCTTATCCCTGTATAGTACCAGGGTCCGCTTAATTTTTCTTTACTGTTACAAGGGGCAAAGGAGCAGGTTCACATTGACTATAGACTCCAATTGACATTTGCACCACCAGAATCAGGTTAGCAGATGCTTTGTCGGCCTTTAATGACGAGATAAATCCACCGGTAAGTCTCTCAGATCGTACAAAATAAGATAAAAATACCATCACTTAACGTGATACCATTGCCGCCACCTCACGTCGATGTTATGTGAGAAAGAGGTACTGCTTCTTGGACGCGCCGGCCAAATTTGGTTGCAAACTATAAGGACGGCAAACGTGGCGCTGCCTCTAATTAGATAGACAGGAGTTAAGGAAGGGGTTGGAGTAAACAGACATAAAGGTAGATGTACATGAAAGAAAGGATGTGGATACTACTGTCACGGAGGATGCAGGGGGAGCGACAATAGCAGCTAGGGTAGTTTGGGGTCGCGTGGTGGATCTGGCCATTTATTGGACAGATAGCTCAATAGCTATCTGTCCAATAGAGAGCCTCAATAGCTCAACGGTATAAAGTATGGACTGAAATCCGCAAGGTACCCGGTTCAAACCCCACCGCCGTTGGTTATGATCAGGTGGACTTTCTGCCCGTTTGCCCCCTTTTACTCTATAAAAAAAAAACAAATCCCACACACACACGTATATACGCACAAACCCACACGCATGTGGTGACACACGAAAAGTCGTGACCACTTTTAAACGCCTGAACAAACCGTCATAAATTGTAGATCCACCACGATCAGGTCAGCTTCTTAATAAAAGAACTACATCAAAATTGATCCATTCGTCTAGAAGCTACGATACGATGTTGAGATTGCGTAGCTTAACACTGGCTGGCATTCGAGTCGATCACCGTGGCCCGGTGAAAGATAGGTGGTCTATTCTACTGGTTTTCAAATAACCTCAACTTCCTCCGTGTTTCGGAAGGCACGTGAATTAATGTTCCCGAGTGATATTAGTCGTGAGGTTGTAGAGATTGTGGAGGTTCCGGAGAAGACGTAGACGAAGACGATAGTCGGTCATCTTATCTCGCCCCACAGCGACATCCTCTGCAATTTAAGCGGACCCTGGCACTAGACCGGGATAACGCTAGGAAGAAGAGCAGAGTAAGAAGAAGAGAGAATAGTAAGAAGATGAGAGAAGAAGTTAAAAGCTACGATGTACAAACAGACACACAGACATGGCAAACTTATATCACCTTTCTTTTTGCGTTGTGGTAAGTAATTCATAAGAGCTTGTTTACTGGTCGTAAATAATTAATTAGTCGCAACTTCAAAGTTTAACCGAAACGGCTTCATCCGAGCTATACATCCCCGGCTAATCTCACAACTTACAATTGAATGGGATTAAGCAATATTAACTCACATCTATACATTTAAATAAAATTGAAGTGTCTGCAACGTCGGCGTCGAAATAATGTTTTTTCACTAATTGCATATGATTTTGACTGGCCCATTGGCGCCATGGTCAGTAACCCTGCCTTCCGCTCCGGGAGTTGTGGGTTCGACTTCCACTTCGAGTTTGGGTGTATTATCTATATGCATGTATTTATATATTTCTAAAAAAAAACAATATTTGTGTATAACAGGCGTCTGTTAACTATAACACAGGCATTTAGTTGACTACCTAAGGAACTGACGTCCGTGTGTCATATACTCCAGTAGATATTTATATTTATTTATCTATATATGCTATCGTATATAATAGGTAAGAAGTTGCTAGAGAATCGCACGTTTGTGGACTTTAGGACATCGAGGTGATGAGGGTGGAATTTCAAATTTTGAATCTATAAACACAGGCACATAAATTTACCACATTTCATGCATTTCTGTTCATGATTGTAAAAGATAAACACAGTCGAACAGACAGACGGACAGGGCAAAACAATTAGGTTTCCTTGTAGGATTACGGAACCCTAAACATGAGGAAATATACTAAATGTGCAATAAAGATTACGAAATTATTATTAAACGCTAAATAATCACGTATCTCATAGATACATACGTTCTTGCGAGCCAAATACGAATATCGTAATTCATTGGAAAACGTTCACGCCTAAAATTTATCGGTGCCAATGCGGAGTCAATTTGACAAATGGGCTTTTTGTCAACTTGATTCCATTACTGTGATGTATGCGCTTAATCTCGTCATACATCGCGATAAACGCTCTCCGCTGATTGATCCAAGCCCGAAGACCCCCTCCTCCCCCCTCGCCCTTGTTTATTGTCACCCGCTCGTAAAATGATTTTTGATGTATCAATTCATAGAGTGACACTTGCCAACGCTGGTATTTACCGTAGCTATTCGTCCATTCCATGTTTTCTGTATCACTTCATGAATTCATACATCAAAAATCAATATAGCGATCTGTGACACACATGCCTGAGATAAGCGTTAAATTTACAGTCCAGTTTGGCTATCGTCACATCCACTTTTACCGAAAGTTTTAGCTTTAATAGGAAATGCAATGAGAATGTTAGTTAAGTATATAATTATTACTATTATTTCCCCTTCAGGAACTAATAACTCTTGTAGTTTCGCTCTATCCATCTGTCGGTCTGTCCGCCCGCAGGGTGGTCATCCCATAGAATTTCCAAACTAGAAGACTTGAAATTTTCCATGTTGATGGAACATGATAAAAACGAATTAGCAAAATTATTTGGGCTAAATCGGACAACAGCTTTTGAAGTTATTTAACAAATATCGCGTATCTGATACGTAATCCTTCTATATAAGCGTGTCTAGATACGTTCTTAGATATTTTATTAGTTTTAATAATCCAACAAACTAGAAGACTTGAAATTTTCCATGTTGATGGAACATGATAAAAACGAATTAGCAAAATATCTTCCTTTTTATCTGTCCAATAACTGGTCAGATCCCACGCGCGACTCCAGACTACCCTAGCTGCTATTGTCACTCTGTCCGTCCGTCCGTCCATCTGTCTGCCCCTAAGGTGGCCCCCCTAGCGTTTCCAAACTATTAGACGTAGAGACTTGAACTTTTCCGTGTTGTTAGGCCATGCTAAAAACTCATTAGGAAAATTATTTGTAACGTAATCGAACGACAGCTTTTGCAGTTATTTAACATATAAGTTTATAGCGTATTAGATACGGAACCCTTCTATATAAGAGTCTTGACATGCCCTTGACTGGTGGCCCCTCTACTGATAAATTTACATACCTCAATATTGCTTCCAGGCCTTATTCAAAGGTCTGAAATGATATATAAACAAAATTTGGCGTATATATTTAATGGGAACTGAAAGGTAATGTTTCTCTGAGGATCAATAGTTGAATTTACTTTTCTCCGATCACATAGAGATGTCAAAATTAAGTCAAATATTAATCGGTTGCTGGCATTTGAGTCGATCGCTAGGTTAAGTAGCTCTTACCCCTTTTTTTTAATATATAACAAGGGACAAACGAGTAGCTGGTACTCACCTAAGTGACTACCGACGCCCATGGATAACTGCAACACCGGATGGTTCGCAGATGCGTTGCCGGCCTTTGAGAAATGAGTATGCTCTTTGATTGGCCCGTTGGCGCAGTAGGCAGTGACCTTGCCTTACGCTCTGAGGGTCGTGGGTTCGATTCCCGCCTCGAGTATGGGTGTATTATCTATATGTATTTATTTATATATTTCTACAAAAATATTTGTCTATAACAGGCGTCTGTTACCTATAACACAGGCATAAAGTTATCTACCTTAGGAATAGACGTCCGTGTGTCATATAGTCCTGTTTATTGGATATTTATATTATATATTCTTACCGCGGCCGGTGATGGATGGGTTATCCATTCTAGCACTGGTTTTCAAATAGCCGACATCCTCCGTGTTGCGGAAGGCACGTATTACAGTGGATTCCGCTTAATGTCTCTGAGTGATATTAGTCGTGAGATTGTAGAGATCGTGGGGGTTTTGGGGATAACGTCAGACGGCAGTCGGTCGCCTTAACTCCACCTACAGCCACATCCTCTACAACCGTATAAAGCATTGCGTGCCCCATTATATAACACAAGTGGCCGTTAGCCCCAATAGCCGTAATAATAAACTGCTTAGAGCCAGCAGTTTTGAACCTGCCATAAGAACTTTATACGACTCTTGAAGTACCACCAATTTAGAGGGAAAGATGACTGATTGAGAACGCCATAGTTATAATTAACTAACTGTTTCCCACGACTCCGTATGTTATTTTCCGTTTTACTTTCACAAGAATCAGTAGCCTATGTCCGTCTTCGATATCTAACCTATCTCTATGCCAAAATTCATCGAATTTGGTAAGCAGTTAAGTAAAGCGGAGTACACATTAAGCGGTCGGTGTTGCGTTGAACGCGCGTTGTCTTCGCACTCACTTGCTTAGGAATGCGTTCGACACGCGTTAGTACAGCGAGTATATTTCTAGTTCAGTTCAGTAATGGACGTTTGTTACATTGTATCCACAATTAATTCAAGGCGGAGCTATGTTTTTTAATTATTTAAGAATGTCTTTATAATTATTCGTTACTGGGTATTATAATTCATCTATAAAGATATCAGTATCGAAATGTTTATCCTACATTTTCGTTAGTGTGCCTTCTCTACACAAAAACGCAGAATCAACTGTAAAACAAAATGGTGGATCATGTATCTCGAAGCGCGCAGCGGGTGTCACCCGCGCAGCGCGCGGCGAAAGTATATGAACGCGCGTTTGATGTCCGCTTGATTATATTATTAACGCGCGCTTGCTTATGTACACTTCAAAAGAACTCCTGGTTCAAAACGCGCATTTGAAAACGCTCAATGTGTACGCACTGTAATAATTATAATATTAGTTTAGATTTTTGTCTTATTACGCCGGGTCCAGACATAGCTCAAGTTGTTTATACATTTTTGTCCTTGAATATTTCAAATTTCTACAAAACTATGCAGCTTCACAAAGGATCCGGTTACACTACATGATTATTCAAATGAAGCTATGTCTTTATGACATGGCCGGAGAACTGTAAAACTTCTTAAAGGCTGTTCGAAACCAGTAAGGTAATTTTAGTACTAGGTTTATGAGTGGCAATGGGTTTTAATGCATAATAAAGCACGCAATGTTTTGCTCAGAACTTTGTTTCGTATCCATTGATGAGATGGAAGATCTCGCCCGCTCTTAGTCTCCCGCCCAACGTCGTGGAGATAGCTGGTTTCCACATTGACGAAGAAGCGGCAACTTTACCACAGGTTTGTGCTATTTTCTCTTTCTAAATCTATATATATACTTACTAATATATAAAGCTGAAGAGTTTGTTTGTTTGGATGATGATGTTTGATCTCAGGAACTACTGGTCCGATTTGAAAAATCGAAGAAGGAATAAAATTAAATCTATTTTTTTTTTTACTTAATTTTATGAAGAAATTGCGTCCACAGCTAGTAATATCTAAAGCCGCGCTGTATTCTTTTTTTATTACAAAGCCAGTGCTTCCCGTGTGTCTCAAGACAATTTGGTCTCGTTCGGACAATTTGAAGTCGGTTTTTTAGAGAAAGAAAGATTATTAACGATGAGTACCTTGCTTCCATTTACATTAAAAAAATATATCTTCACAGGATATCCAGCAGATCCTGGACAATTCCACGCAAGGTGCGATCTACTTCAGTTTGGGCTCAATTTTGAAGTCTTCCTCATTGTCCAACCAGACTAAAACTGAGCTCATCGCGATGCTAGGAGAACTGCCGTACACTGTACTTTGGAAATATGAGGAGGATATCAAGGAGTTGCCGATGAATCTCCACATCAGAGATTGGATGCCGCAGACCGGCATCTTAGGTATTTTTTTTAATGTCACAAGAGGCAAACGAGCAGGCAGCAGGTAGCTAACTGTTAACATGGTATTTGCACGACCAGGAGGCAGTTACCAGCCTCAAAAAGTTTAGGCCACCGGGAAGTTCCACAAACCAAACGTAACGCGACAACAATAACATCACTTGACGTCACAGGATTGCCGCCACTTGAACGTGACTATGAGTCATAGTTTTTTATGCGTGCAACTTATCAAGTCAACTATAACTTGTATGAAATGTGCCCATAAATATACTGGTGAGTACCTAAAACTGACCTGGCTATTAGCTGCACAGCATCTGGTGTAACATTAGCCCCTTCAAGCCTCGTAGCCACAATGGTTTGAAATTGGTTGTGTGTGTGTAGTTATTTTACCTTCTACATCTGCCTTGTTATTTCCCATTCATCCTGGTAGCTGTATTTCCCGCCGCGACTACCGGCAAGTGCAAAAAAGGGGAGAACCCGCCTTCCTCTACGTCTTTTTCCATACCTAGTGTACCATTCTGTTACTTTTTTGGTCCATTTTCCTGTTTGCGTCCTCCACATATGATCTGTCCATTTCCATTTCAGGGTTCGTGTTCTTACTTTCACATCTACTATTTTTGTGATAGTCCTAATTGTTGCGATACAGGTATTTGTTAAATAACTTCAAAAGTTTTTCGATTTTGCTCAAAATAATTTTACTAATGAATTTTGTAGTGTGTTTTACTCTGAAAATTTCAATTCTTCATCTAATAGTTTAGATGAATAATTGAAATTGAAGGAAAATCCTGCATTTCTCCTCGCACGGCACTTACTTCCTCTTTGAATACTTCGCGAAACTTCTTTAATTCTTCCGCTAATGAGATATCTGCCGTACGATCATATATTGTACTGAGAGGCTGCCTATTTGCATTCTGTTCCGGCACGTTCAGAACGAGGTCGCGAATTGTGTTTGCTTTGACAGGAGTGTCATCATTGTTCTTTCTTGGAACTTTGGCTTTACAATCTGGACAAGCCCAGGTGGCTGACGTTTTGTTTTTATCCTGTATGCCGACGCAGTTATTGTGATATCGGTTATGGCACAAACAACACGAAACACCCTCTGAAGCATTCATGAATTTTCCACACCCAGCACATTTATTAGCCATTTCTTGCGACAGAGTACGAAGTAAAATAAATAAAAAATAATAATAAAAAAAATTTAAAATACTTTAAAAATTGAGGTCCGAATATATTTATGCTAATATTTAAACTTAGTAGCTTTTAATTTTTTAGGGTGAGTAGGTTTTTTTTATATAGTGCGTAAATATTTCCGAAATTCGTTCTCAATCTTGTTCAATGAGTAAGTAGCAGTCGCGCGACGGTATTAATGAAATCACAGTCTTTGCCGCTACCCGTCGCTAGCCGCTGCCAGCTGTTCACCGCACGTACGCAATGATTTTTATGATTACTGTCACTACTTTCCATTCACAGCAATATTATTTAATTCAAAGGTGTAGTTCTATAAAACACTTGTTTGGGAAACACTTGTAGAAGGTTCACGTTTAAATATGCACTTTACGCTATTTAAATTGATTAAAAAACCAGGGACAAAACCGTTACGTGTGTTACACTCAGGGTAAATCCGTTAGATTCAAATCCCACTGGGCTATCGCCAGCCCCACTCAGCCCAGCTTTTATAGTAACCAAAAGTGCATAAGAGCGTGTCAAGACACCCTTTTATAGATGGGTTCCGTATATGATACGCGATAAAGGTATTTGTTGAATAACTCCAAAAGTTGTTGTTCGATTTCGCTTAAAATATTGTTCCTAATGAGTTTTTAGCATGTTCTATCAACATGGAAAATTTCAAGTCTCTACGTCTAATAGCTTGGAAATGCTAAAGGGTGGAGGCACCTTACGGACTAGACGGACGGACGGACAGAGTGAAATTATAAGGGTTCCTTGTAGTACTGCGGAACCCTAAAAATGTCACACATATCAAACGCTTAACCATAATCTGACCTATTACGTTTTAGGCCTAAAGTGAGTTAACGATACAGGCAGATTCGTTTCAACGCCCTCTATCAGCCACTCTAAGAATTACTTCAATATCTCCATCCAACACTGGGATACAGCTATATTTGTCCTTCTAACTATAATAAGATTTTGTTAAAAAGGCAAAGAAATACTAAAATATCTTTAAAATAACATTTCACAATCATTAATCGCTTCATTAACTATTATTAAAATATGTAATTTGTTACTATAATGTCGTTTTCGTTGAATTATAAGCGGAATAAGTCGTAAATGACAAAACGTTTTTTGCGATTTCCCAGAAATCAGCTTTTATGAGTTTTAGATCGTGGGGGTTCCGAGGATGATGTCAGATGGCAATCGGTCATCTTTACTCGCCCCACAGCCAAATCCTCTGCGATCCAAGCGGACCCTGGTACTTAACCGGGATAACGCTAGGAAGTAGTAGTATTTAAAATTACGTTATTCCAAAACTGTAATGCAATTAGTATAATGGAGCAATTACAATAACAATTCAAACGAAACTCTCCTATTCCAGACGTGTCCCTAATTGTGGCATTAATGGTGCCTTCATAATGATTATAGACATCATTTTGTTTGGGCAATTGAGCTTAAAGCTCTCGTAAATGAAAGTATCACTGTCTGCAAATTTAGAGCCTTAATAGGTTTAAAGTGCACGGCATTGGTTCGGCAGAAAATGGAAAATAGTGCAACTTTAAAAGATCGTTGTAAATATTCATTATAAAAAATTATTAAAAAAAAAATTTTTTATAAGTAATATTCTAAAGATAATAGAAAATAAAAAATTAATTGATGGCCAACCGGGGACCAGGTACGACATACGAAAGATATTACGTCTTCGATCCATCTCGTTGCTGGACGACCAATGCTCCGCTTCCCTATGTTATGGCAAGTAACTCTTCTCAACGTTATTTACTGAGAGTGAATTATAATTTACTCAAATTACATTCCACTCTCACTTCGAATAATAATTTACTCGCAGTAAAGGGCTGTAAATAAGAATTTCGGGAGCAATCGAACCATTACTTGCCATATTTATTGTCCATAAGGATGGTAGTTTACGTACCAATAGCCGAGCTTTTTGGAGCTTAGTGTAAAAAGTATGGATGCAATGTTAAAATTTTACTGGTTTTTGTTTATAAAAGTTACAATATTCTGCATCGATTTTCGCTTGGCTTTAGATCCGAATATGGGCAAAAGGTAATTACATCGCACAGATTTTTAAGCATTCATAAAAGGAATTCAAAGCAACCTAATTATTAACTACCTTATTTATTGAGGTATTCCTAATATTAACCGTTTTCTTCGTTTCATCAGTGAACCTTAAAGGGTTTACAAATAATGCTGACTACGTGTAAAGCGATGGAATTTGCCAACGTAAATTGAAAATTCCCTTTGTGCATCGATATCATTTTTTACATATCTCGACTTGAAAAAAGGTTATATTCGACTTTTAGTATATAATAATGTTTTTTTTTTCTAATTTCTCAATTCCAACACAGGCTAAATGCCCGTGCAATTTTAAAGTACTAGTTAGACGCCAATGCGCTAGTAGTGCGACGCTAGGGCGAAACTAGGTGAGACGCCAAAGCGCCGGCAGTGCGACGGTAGGTGAGACGCTATTGCGTCTGTAGTGCGACGCTGGGGCAACGTTAGGGCGACGCTAATGCATGGGTAGTACGACGCTAAGACGCTGCTAGGTGAGACGCTAATATATCGGTAGTGCGACGCCGGGGGGACGCTAGGTTAGACGCCAATGCGCCAGTAGTGCAACGCTAGGGTGACGCCCAGTCAATATACTGCAGCCCTTTAATATAATTTATCAGTGGGCAGATTAGACTTTAAATTATTATCAAAAAGACCTGATGATCATCAATGATGCAGTAAAACACGCTATACTGAAAACGGACTTTAACGATGCCATATCTTAAATCAAAAGCTTTTAATAGGGCTGAATTAGTTAATTAGCACATATATAAGACAAGCACCTTGATTAAATTTACGTTCATTATGCTAAGAAGCTATTGTCGTCGTATTAATAGTAAAGTTTCCAATTTTTGACATAACAATTAATTAAAATAATTTTGGTTAATTTTTTACTTTATTACATATTTTGGCTTTTACTTTCTACTCTTTGTATTTCAATCATGAATTTAATTACTAGTGAAATTATGGTGAGATTAGCCCAAGATTTCACTAATACTGCACGAATCCTTTAGGAATTTTCTTTTACACTTATTACAATAAATATCATGCTCCATATAAAAATCTGAGCACGTCGTTTATGAATTTATTTTGTGGGAGCGAAATTACGAGGCTTCCTTGTAGTACTACGGAACCCTAAACACGGAGAAATACTTTCGGTCTCAAATGATATAAACGGGAGCAATATCGCAAAGAAAAGGCTAGTTAAAATATAAATGAAAATATTTTTTTACACACGCAACACTCACAATATCGATATGCCCTGAATACTTAAGTATGCTCTCACTGATATAAATAAGTGTACTAGAATCCTAGAGCCCCTACCTAGTCTTAATCTCGTGAAGTGGTGTGACGTACACCACAATATGCATTCGATTTCATAACGCTGCAGAGATGGTAACGGCGGCGCTCGACCCTGACATCATTCGACACGAAAGAGTGACTTTCATGTTCATGACAATGTTGTTTGCTTACTGCTATGATAGCGTAAGCACTCTTTGTATTGTATCATTTTTATAGGATTAGCTCATATCCGTAAACATACAAAGAATTCGTTTTCTTTTTTTAAAAGTTGAAAATGATTTTTTTTTCTGCGTCAATAAGTAAGACAAACCCCGTACGCTCGCGCGTAACTTTAATTTGGGGGAACCCCTATTTGCGGTCATTTTAAAAACCCTATATTGTCGAAAAGACAAGAAAATGCCATTATTTAATAACAATGATTTGATTGAAATATTAATAACAATTATTTAAGCTACAGACAAACGAGATTATTTTACTGTGGGATCTTAAGCTATACATATAATTTTAAGTATACAAACCTTGTCCTAACAATAATGACCGCAACAAAAAAAGAATTATCCAATTTGGTGCAGTCGTTGGAAGTAATGCACATGCATACATTTCAGCGACTCATTTTTATTTGCGACTATAAATTGAGATGTAAGCTATCCTATCTTTCAAGTTAGATTAAATTGCATACAGTGTGCGAATTTGATTAAAATCAGTCAAGTAGTTAACGAGTCCATCACGGACAAACAACGTGACATGTAATTTATATATATTAAGATTTTCTATTATATATGTATATTACTGCTTATTTATATATCTAATACATTTTGACAATGTCATTTTGTACATACTTTCAGGCACTGAAAAACTTTTGTATAAGATATGTATATGATATGGTTCCTTTGGAACCCGTAGCACACCGTAAGTAAAACTCTTACGGTGTGCTACGGGTAGATAGATATTTTAAATTTAAGATATATAAGTTATTATTAAAGGCGACGCTGATGTACGGAATAACTCGAATGAGCTTATGTTTTCAGGTATTATCAGGATATGTTTTTAAGTATCATACATCTTTTTAAGCACTATATTTGTATTATCTGGAAATAAACGATAAAAATAAAATAAAAAAAGAATAGGACGGTAAATTTAACCACATTTTATAATATTTGAGGTCAGAAATCGAACGGCCCTGAATCAAGACACTGGATTCGAGACCTGATGTTTATTTCTCTTTTTATTTTATTTTATTAAAAGTTCATATGTTTTTATTATTGTCAGTAAGATCAAAACCTATTACTAATATTTCTTCAGTATGTCATTCATATCTTAATATTATTTCTAAAAAACACACTACCAAAAGCAAAACTGAGCGCGGTCATCCAGATACTTTTATTTCATTAAGTAAAAAAGAACCCTACCTTACCCTGCCTAAATCACCGTATAAAGAGGAAAAAAAGAAATGAAATATTGTAACCCGAATTGCATAAAAATTCTTTAATTATGATATTTTCATAGAGATTACGTTGAATTTATAATATATTTGATTGTTGGCGTTAACAATTTATTTAATAAACGTTAACTCATTTTGGTGAGATGTGTTAACCAATTCCACCTCGTACCGTTTAAGTTTATTGTTATGGATGTAGGTGCACACCAAGAAATCTAACTCTTAAATTGTTTATTTATTGGTGATTGCTGATGGTGTTGGTGACAGGTTATGTTTTGAGTTAACGATACACCGCAGTTCTTTTGTTCTGGCGCGTCCAGGTAACTGTGCCTCTCTCACATAAGATCGGCCTGAAGTGGCGGTAATCGTGTCCCGGTGGCAAGTGGAGGTATTGTTGTCGCTTTTGATTCGGTTTATGAGAGTTTCCCGTGGCCCCAACACCTCATTAAAGGCCGCCAAGGATTCTTCGAGCCCCCTATTTGTGAGCCACGCGTCAGTTTGCCCCTCGTAATATAAAAAAGAAGAAGTACATGGCGTGCTCATGAAGAGGCTCTGGTCCAGCAGTGGACTGAATCGGGCTGAGGATGATGATGATTATGAATAGAAAATTCAAATTCAGATTTCTTTCTTAAACAGACATCATATGGTCTATATGTTAGTAAATAACATGAACAAAAAAATCTTAGAACTATGAATACATATATGAATAAAAAAAGAGTAAGACAAGCGTTTACGGCAAAAATATTCATGGCAGTAAACACAAACGTAGGAATCAATGCGTATTATTTTATTTTTGAATAAATAATGTATAAAAATATTATTGTAAATAATATTAAAAAATATGATAATTTGTTAAGAGAATAATTTGCAATGTGTATTGCTTTTCCAAACATAAATTACTATAAACTTCCATTGCAAAATCCCGAAAGAAGAGCAAATTTCAGTATTATCAAACCAGGACGTCTTCAACGTGATTAAATTAACTTTTTTAAAAGTAAATCAGCTGACACGAGGAGACAGAGACAAATATTTTGTTTTATAAATTTACGCAATACGCGCTGTCCCACATTCGGGCGGCTTTAGGCTTTAAATTAAGTTTCACAAAGTCCCAGATGTATCAAATGAAAACCTTCAATTAATTAAGAGATTTACATTATTAATTTATATTATATTACACATCAGACTTATATAATATTGACGTAAATAGAGTCTCCATAAACTGAATGTTGTTATATATATATATATTACTATGCCGCCGAGATTGTCACTCACGAATCGGCTTATATAGCCATGAATTAAAGTGCTTAGCAGACTGTGCATAAATATCATCTGTAAATTGAACTTTTAAGAACTTAAGGCATAAGTTGTTGTACTTGATTTCACTTTAATATTATAAAATAAATAAATAATAATTATTAGAAGAGTTCTTAGCTCAATCAGCGAGAGACCCGATTATAAATGAGTGAACATTTCTAACCCTGCTTTTCAAATATCCCAACTCCTCTGTGTTTTACAAGGCACTTAAAACAGTGGCTCCAGATTGATATCACTGAGTAATGTTAGTCAATAAATTGTAGAAATTGATGGGGTTTCAGGTATGAGGTAGATGGCAGCCGGTTATCAAAAGCACTTCCTCTACAATCTAAGCGAACCAGGTGGTACTAGACCAGGATTAGACTTCCTAGAGTCTCTTCGTAGAAGAAGACATAATAACGGTTCAACTCACAGAAGTATTTTTCACTATGAGCAACTTGTCCCCGACCCTGAGGCGGCCGTCCCGGTGCGCGGCCCCGCCGGCCATGATCTTGGTGACGTAGATGCCGTTGTCCCCCGGGATGTGCTGGTTGCCCACCCCACCCGCTATGCTGAACCCTAACCCCGAACCACCCTTCACTAACTCTATTTCTACAGCCTCCTCCTTATTCGATACCTGCGATACGTTCAGCGTGTCTTCTGACTGTCGACGTCGTACTTTCTGCATGAACAACGGAATATATATTGTATTTCATCATTTATACAGCCTATATCGCTATTTTCATGTGAGACTACTAATCTAATTTTAATCTTTAATTTGAAAAATACCTACCTAGTCAAAAAATGAATTTATTAACGATTTAACATATTTTGAAAAAGTATTCCCATATATGTTCGAATGTCCGTGTGTGTGGATCTGGCACGATCACGTTCGAAACTGTCAACTAATCAGGTTAATGTTTTTTTTATTAGCTTCAGAATTACGGAGCGCTGTTGTCTATAGGACATTTATTCATGTGGGAATATTTTGAGGCTAAAAAGTTATCTACATGTAAACACACTTCTTTAGTATTCGACAAGTAGTTTCCAAAATTTGCTTCAAGTAATAGATAAAATATGAGATATAGACAAATATTTGGAAATTAAAAAAGGTCCGTCAGGCTACACTTCTGTTTTATTCATATTATCAAAACACATATTATGAATCAACGGCACATACCAGCTTTAAGTAGGTTGAACAAGTTTTTGTTGGTATACCCCTCGCTCCCGCCTTTACCGCGTATAAACTAAGTAAAAATAAAAAATTTTTACTTAGTTAATACGCGTATAATTCTATTTTTTTTCAAGAAATTTTTTTTTCCAGGTATTTTTTTTTCCAAATAATATTTTAGGGTAACATAAAAAAAAACTAGTAATTTATCATTGTTCATAATTACTCAAAACTTTAAGAACAATAAGGAAATTTTGACAATGATTAAAAAGTGGATAAGCATTTTTTAATTAGAGGTAGCGTCACGCTTGCAGTTCTTTTGGTCTGCAGCCGAATTTTGCCGACGCGTTCGGGTACCAATACCTCTTTCTCACGTAAGATCGGCGTGACGTGGCGACATTGCTGAATATATTGTTATCGCGTTTCGTTCTGTTTGTGAGAGTTCCCGGTGGCTTAGCCCTCTTTTGAGACCGAGAACGTATCTGCAAACCGTCTTGTGGTGCAGATGTCCATGGCCGTCGGTAGTCATTTAGGTGACCCGCCTGCCCGTTTGCCTTTTGGAACATAAAAAAGCAGGATCTTGCAAGTAAGAGACACCTGACGTCTCCTTGCACCCTAAATTAATAGACGATTTATGTAGTAGCAAATACCAATGGTCTTATGTAAGAAGTTATTCAGAAGGAGGTTGAAATCAATGCAAATATAATTGCTCACATGTCGCAAATGTATTCTATTCAAAATGATAATATGACCGCTTATCGAAGCAAAAGTGAAATAACCTCAAATTGGGTTATATTGCATGATAGAATACCTAATGTGGCTAGTTCTAAATTCATTATATTACTTAAACAATTGATTCACACACCTACGTCTAATATTTAACACGGCAAAGATAAGTATTTTGAAATGAATCAAATCCAATATATTTTTTTTCTGTTAAGAGAAGGACCTCTGGTGGCGCAGGCAAGCGATCGTTTTTTACGTTATTAAAAAAAATCTTACACCTGGGTCCCATGTTCTAGGCAAAGTTTATATAAATTACATTACAATACTATGCACCCAACCTGGTGAAACAATGAGAAACACACAAAAACTTTTTTAATAAAAAATTAGTAGATTTTTACGGAGAAGTTTTGCATAAACTTTTTAATTGCCATTGTTGACACATTTCAGATAAATATCTGATATCAGTGATGGAAAAAATTCCCAGTCCGAAATCTTCCAATTCAGTTGACTTCCATAGTCAGATGAAGAATTTTTCAGACTCTGTAACTTTTTCAGATTTCTTACTTAAAAAAACGCTTACTTTATGAACCACTAATATTTTCTAAGAATTTTACAAAGGTTGTTATTAATTCCAGAATTGTTGATAAAGTGCCTAATGGTCTTCTCTAGCGAAATTCTGGGTATAGAAGAGATCTAGTATATAAATTCTTGTTTCCAACTGCGAGATTTGCTTTATCAGTCATGTGGAGGACTTTGATTTCTTTGGATTTGGGTACATTTTTTTTAATCCCTAGGGGTGGGGGGGGCTGCTTGGCCTCCCTGCCGCCTCCTTGACGTCGCCCTTGTCACCGGGGTTTCCCAATGATTCGCGAACCATCAGACCACCACACTATTATGGTCCGCAAAAAACTTCGCGAAAATTCTTTTTTTTTCTGCAATCACTAAATATGAAACTTATAGAATAATACATTTTTGATAAATAACTGCAGAAATTCAAAAATTAATACCATTTGCATAAACGAATAATGTATACAAAAGGAATAAGGAAGTGTTTTGAAATCTATACTTACGACTAGCAGAAACGACAGACGTTGTCTTGCCCTTACTTTGGCTAGTCTGCTATTAGCATTATTATTTTTCAATAAACATGACACTGGCCGAATGTTCTATGAAATAATAATCTTAAATAGCACATCAGTCAAAAGGTGTAGAACGTACCTACATTTGAAGTATTCTGTTTAAGCTACCAAAATCTCAATTTTTAATATTAAATTATTCCTTTGAGTTTTCCATTGCTTTTAAACCTCTCCTGAAATAAAGCGAATGAAACAAAACAAACAGAATTAAAATTGGTCCAGCAGTTACACTAACGAACAGCGATTTTTATTTATAAAAAAATACTATTGACTACGATTAAAGTAATGTTCAGAAAAATAAGTGTTTAAGGACGGTACCGCCATCTATGTTTGATAGGTTAAAACGTTTGGTACATGTTAAGCTGATGCTCAAGTATCGTGAACGAAAGAAGCCACCAAACAGTACAAGCATGATTTGATAGATGGCGCTCCATGGGCGACGGTAGGCACTTCGGTGCCTACTGCCTGCTCGTCTGCCCCCTTGTAACATAAAAAAAAAAAAAAAATCTAGATCTAGATGCCGCTAGGATATCGCACCCATTTGTAATAATAAAAGTGCCTCAGAGCGTGTCAAAACACGCCTAAACAGAAGGATTCCTTATCTAATATACAATAAATGTACTTATTAAGTAACTTCAAAAGTGGTTATCCAATTTCACTCAAACTCGAACGATAGTTTTTAGCGTGCCCTATCAACATGGAAAATTTCAAGCCTCTACGTCTAATAGTTTGGAAATCTTAGAGGGGGCTATCTTGCGGACGGACAAACGGACGGACAGAGCAAAATTGTAAGGGTTCCTTGTAAGAACAGAACCCTAAAAAGCATTGCTAATATTTGTAAAAAAACATTTATCAACAGTAAACCTTTGAGATAAAATTCCTGACCCTTGCGTGCGTCCTCAGGGGAATTTTGAAAAATCTCTTACTCTCGGTTCAATGTACTGTATACAATATTAAATCCCCCATGGGTATATACCTATTATTTCTTAAGGAAACGAGCAATACCTTTAATGTATTTTTTTAAAGTCTAAGAATTTTAACGATTTGTTGCCTTCCTTTCATATGAGTAAAGTAATCATATGTACATTTAAAAATAGAATTGAAGGGTCTGTTTATAAAATCGAAATTATTCCTTTTTTCTAACATGAAACATATAGCAAAAACGCAAGTTAAAACATTTTTGTCTGTCTGTTTGTTTGTTTCGGGTAATCTCCGAAACGGCTTTACTCATTTCGACGAGACTTTTACTGTCAGATAGCTGATGTTACAAGGAGTAACATAGGCTACTTGACTTTAAAAAAATATAATTACGGTTCCGCATAAAAAGTAAAATCCCGCAAAATTTAACAAAATCACTTAATGCACGCCGCCAAATTCGCGGGGAACAGCTAGTAATAAATAAATTCGGAGTGTGTGTTTGTAACATCGAATTAAAATATATTAGCTAATTTCGAAAAAAAACATACGATTCATTTTTTGCCTGAAATTCGGCCGAAATCAAGTTAAATTATGTTTAAAGTTAAATTAAGTTTATTTAAAAAAAACTTCCTAGCGTTATCCCGGTTAAGCAGTTGACAGCTCAGCGCTAATTAGTTCCTACCTTTTACTACGCGCGGTAGGGATTTCATCGATGAAAGAAAGATTAGCAGAGGCAGTTGTTGTGTGGCATATACTAAAGGTAGTGCTTAAAGTGTTTAAGACACAACAAAAAGCAACAACGCACATGACAAAAAGCCGCAAGGAACAGTTAGTAACGATCACTGAATGAACGTGTCGTTAAGCGAATGGAACCCGCCGTGCCCATAAAAGTGTTCCGAATTCAATGTAAATAAAATAGGACAATAAAAACCTGCGGGTAACCTGAATAGCCCGGGATAAACACGGGATTGTCCTAAAATAAAAAATACGAAATTGCTTCTGCATAAATTCAATTCCCATTCAAAAATCCCGTCCCCATACCTCTATTATGTCAGGCGCAGAATATTCTATACTGCTGATAATATATTCCGGACCGAGGAAAGGTACCGAATTTTTGCCCATTAGCTAGCGAAATGATTCATTGTTTGTACAGTCCAAGGTTTAGTTTTATTAAATAAATGTTAATAACGAGGAAGTCGTGCCGTAATCAGGGGTAGTCATTTGAGTAGATCGCTAGGTTAAGTAACTTTTGCTGCGACCGGGTGATAGATCCGTTCTAGCACTGGTTTATATTTGATATCCGACTTCCTCCATGGGACTAAAGGCACATAAAACAGTAGGAATCGATTAATATCACTGAGTGATATTAGTCGTGAGATTGTACAGATCGTGGGGGTTCCGAGGATGCCGTCAGACGGCAATCGATCATCTTTAACTCGCTCCGCAGCCAAATCCTCTGCAATCTAAGTGGACCCTAATCCTTGACGGAGATAACGCTTCTTCTTCTTAGCGTTTCGTTGACAATCACTAAATTGTGTCGGCCCAGAACTTAGCCACATCAACTGCTTTATCCGTGGCAGCCATCAAGTCCTCTTGCATGCAGGTGTTAGGGCATGCACGGTACGATAAAAGATGGCGTATTGTTTGAATTCGCACAAACAGCTCTGGTTAATATCATTTGTGAATGTAACTCTAATTCTCTTCCTAGATAACGCTAGGAAGGAGAGAGAGATAAAGAAAGCATTAAATCAGTCTTCTTATAGAAAAGTCTGTATTATAATGCATGATCTACTTAAATATCTTTTACAGTGGGCACCACGATATCTCAACCTTACTGATTTCATTCCGCCCTTATGCCGGAGCTAGACATAGCTCAGTGTTTGTACTTTTTTTCCTTGAAAAATACAAAGTACTACAAAACTTTGTGCAGCTACAACACAAAGTCCCCAGCATACATGATCATTGAAATGAAGCTATGTCTGGCTCTGGCATATACTGACGATCTATCGAAGTTTCTATACGTATGCCTACAACATATACCTCCACATACTTTCGGTTGTATACTGTGCAGGAACATCATATTAATATTATATAAGGGTCGGCCGGTCGGGACCTAGGAAGCGTCAGCTAGCTAATATGGATGAATTATTAAATACCAAACAGGCTCTGGCTGGGGAGACATTATAAATGATATAAATAATGTACCGTTTACAGATACACTTTTTGAAGTTTATTACTACGTTACTCGATTTTCGTATTTATGGCGGGCAAACATGAAGTTTGTAATAATAATGTTTGAATATTAACAAAAAAACAACATGGATTTTTAAGAGATTCCCTTCTAAATCTTTAAATCTTATCGAAATCGATTGACGTAGTCGGGTAAAGTGTAAGAGATGGCGAGTATCAGGAGCGCAGAAACGCATCGTAGGCTATCCGCTATATAGAAGCGGAGAAAGATAGGAAAGACGAGGTAGATAGCCGTAGAAAGATGATTATACAAACAAACAGAAGGCAGGGACATACAGGTAAAATTTTTAAGAGAAATAAAAAATAGACAGACAGATTGACGGATTAAAAAGATTCCATTCTAATTACATACAATTAAAATCAATAATAATAATGGAGGAAACGGTAAAGTATTTAGACGGCGAATACCAGGGGAGCATAAACGCATCGGAGGCTATATAGAGGCGACAGGTAAGAAAACGAAAAATATAGATTATATAGAGAAAAGACAAACAGGTAAAACATTACCAAAAAAAAAATGAAACGTACGGAATTTTAAAAGATTTCCATTCAATCATACAATTAAAATCTAAATCGAAACAGATTGACTTAATCGGGTAAAGTATTTAGACGGCTAGTACCAGGGGCGCAGAAACGCATCGGAGGCTATATAGAGGCGACAGGTAGAAAGCCGGCCGCTCCCACAGGCATTAAGTTGTCTACCTTAGGAACAGACGTCCGTGTGTCATATAGTCCTATATATTTATTTATTTATATACAAGCGAAAGGTCACTTTATAAGAAATTTCGAAAACCGCGAGTCCTACAAAGAGAAAAGTTGACAAGAAGGTACTTTATAGTTAGTTAGACATCCGTTAACAAAGGTTTTTTATATAGGGCCATATTATGGAGGTTTAACGGCTCTCGGAATTTTAACCGGACGAAGTCTCGGGAAATAACTAGTTTCATAGTTATACGTAATAGACCTTCAATTTGCTTTATATGTACGTGTAAGACTGCTATGATTGTTTCCTTTAAGTTTATATGACCTACATATTTTAAAGCGCGCTATGTAAAATTTAATATTACGGCGGCTCCACATTAGTGCCGTGAACTTCCGTAAACAGGCGTGAACTATAATGTTGACGATTCTCGTGGTGTTCGCGCGCGTTCCGCGACCGCCTATTTTGTCCCGCGATAAAGGGTTCGCGTCTCATTCGCGCGGCGTTCACGGGTACACGTCCACATTCGCGGCCCCGTTAAATTAAATTTCGCCACTGAGTTCTATATCATAATTTATATTAATATCATTCTGATAACTGCTTATTTATAGAAAGTCTGAAATGCAATCTCTATAATTAATAAAGACAGTTCTAATCATATAATAAGGCAATTCAAAAGTTCAGCTAGCAGCATCTTCCACTTTCATTTCGCGGCGAGTTTCACGAACTACTGTCAGCATCCCGTGAATGCGAAAGGCACGATCTGTGCTGTAGATTCGCCATTACATACATCTACATTCAACACTTATGGTAAGTAATGTTATTTTCTGCCGTCAGGAGGTTCATACCCTAGAGCACGCCATATCGCAATTGACTTAAAAATAGTACTATGACTTAATATAGCTTTAATTGATTTCGTGTTTCAAATGGCAAGTAACACAGTGGGTCCCAATTAATGTCGCTGAATAATATTAGTCGTTTGTTTGTAGAGATTGTGGGAGGATCGAGGATGACTTCAGACGAAACTGGCTTTCGAATGAAAAAAACCTCATCGACCGACCTTCCTTTTAACTTGACAAAGACACTTCTTCATCTTCTGATTGCGTATACTTAGAGGGTTGAATCGCCACAATCAAATAGTTCACTACATACACAAAAAACTTGCAATAAAACACAAACCTTCCTTTTCTGACCCATTTGAATCCATTTCTTTCCCGCAAAGGCGTCCAAGTCGTCTCGCCACCTTTTCCTCGGCCGGCTTTCTGGTCGTCGGCGGCCAATGGTTTTTATTTATAATTCCGAATATATTCTTTTAAAAAATTCGGCCGTTTAAAGTACTAATTATGTGAAGTGTTAATTTCAGGTGGGCTTCGTGTATTGTCTCATGAATTATTCGTCAAATATTTAAACGAGCCCAATATCGAGAATGGCCGATAAAGGGTACGTTTAATTACTGCCCTCGAATTTTGTAATTACACGGATTGTTCGATCGGGCATAGTGTTGGACGATTGCTTATAATTTATTCATTTACTAACTGTAGCCTGCGAGTTCACCAGGGTGAATTCACTGATTTTATGAAATTTTAAGGGTTTTATTTTTTTGTGCGGAACCCTAATTATTTTTCTGATACTAGAGTAGCCTATGTCATTCCTTGTAACATTAGCTATCGGCCAGTGAAGGCCGCGTCGAAATCGGCCTATCCATTCCAGACAAACAGACAGACAGAATTTTTTTGTTTTTGTTATAGGTAGCGTGTACATAGTGATTTGCAATTAGTTGACGTTATAAACGGACTCTCCAATTTTTCTAATATGTGTATATAGATTAAGCAAAACAAAAAGGACTTATGTAATTTTTAACATTAGCCAAGAAAGTTGTTGTTGGAGAGTTTTCTTAAAGTTGGTGCTAAGTGCCTAATGTATTTTTCACCCTACCAGTGACCCTTTTACTGCAGTTGAAATGAATGAATGTTGAAATTTCGGACGGAGAAATTCACACAATAAAGCTCAAGTTTCTACTGAGCTAAGTTAAGAGTTATTCGCTTCATAAATAAGCCGGGCCAAGTTCGGAATCGAAGGGGCCGACAAAGGCATTGTACAGCTTAATATTGAAGTTCACTCGATCGACCTTCGAAGCAGTTAATAACGTATTTTGCACTGGTCTCCTGCTACTTTATTATACCGGTGTTACGATGCCGGAGCCAGATATAGCTTCATTTGAAGGATCATTTCAATGATCATGTAGTGTGGCCGGGGACTTAGATTTTAGTTTAGATTGACTCTAAACTCAAAATAAAATAAAACCAAAGAAAAATAAATTGATAGACTCAAGCGCTCATATATTATAAGGGGCAAACGAGTTGGCGGTTCACCTAAGTGACTATCGACGCCGATAGTCATCTGCATCACCAAAAGTCTTGCAGGTGTGGTGCCGGCCTTTAAAGATGGGGCTGAGGGCATTGGAAATCTCACAAAGCGAACGAAACGCGACAACAATGCCATTACTTAACGAGACAGCGTTGCCGCCTCTTCGTCCGTGAATTATATAGTCCTACGTTTTTATTTACTAAAATTATTTATGTTTTAGTATCCAAACCTGTGTTCTGTTAAAAATATCATCTTATGTTCTTTGTAGTTAGCGCACGATAATTAGGTATGTGGTCTATTTCCTGATTTCAAACTTAGGCAAAAATTATCAACCGTTATATAGGTTGCTTTTATAAGCTGGTCTATATCTATACTAATATATAAAGCTAAGGAGATTGTTTGTTTTCGTGAACGCGCTAATCTCAGAAACTACGGGTCCAACTTACAAAATTCTTTCAGTGTTAGATAGCCCATTTATCGCAGAAGGCTATAGGCTATATATCGTTACGCTAAAATTTTTAACCTAATTTTACGCGGGAGAAGTCGCGGGTAACACCTAGTTATGACATGAATACGTATAGAACACTATGTGTTCGATTTTACTTATTTATGTATTCCTTAACCGAAACCGCTCCTAAATCAAAAACTTTCTTACGTGGTGTTTGGGTCCATAAACAACTCAACTTAAAGCCCACGAACAAAACTCTCTTTCTCGCACCCCATTCAGTTAAAGGTCCCTGGAACTTGACAAAACTTTTCACTGGGAGCGGCCTCCTCAATATTTATTTGCTATATTCCGATGTTATAATGGCGTGTGTTATGAAAAAAAATTTAGATGTTCATAGATCTGATGTGTTGTCTAGAACTTAGAAACAGACTTTTTTTATTTTAATATATATTACTAAGTTATTTAGATTCTACTATCTCCTTGTTTTGGTGCATTTTTTTATTTCTGTTTGACCGTCTTTTTGGTTGACAAAAGTAATTTATAAGATCTCACGCCAGACACTATGGTTAATTTGAAACAGTAGAATGGTTATAACTTTGGTTTTCACGATTCGTTCCGGCGGAATACCTTCAAGTTTCATCATTTATCAATGGTTTACAATGCAGATGCATTGTGAGTGTCTTCCAGTAGTGCAATAGACTAGTTGACTATTTTATACCTTGGAGTCAAGAATAATTTTAATATAAATATTTAAACGAAATACAAACCTTTACGTCGTTAATTTTGCATTTACATGAAAAATTTAACGCCAAAACGCTCTGAAACATCATGGCGCCTTTTCGACGTAACGTCTTGTCAAACAAACAGCTATAATTGAGCGCGATTGGAGATCACTTTGAAGGTCAATTACTCGCAAATGGTACCCTTAATAAAAAAGCTGTGTATAAAACCTTCCTTTTATTTTTAAAGAGCTATTCAATCATACCACGCACGATGGGGTTAAATGAAAAAAATATCCCAACTTCACACGTATGGGACCCTTAAAAGGTAAAATTATTATTAGTTTATCATACCAAAGATATAATCTATATTTGGTACATAATTGTTAAAAATGGATTTCTGTTAATAAATGTAGAAGTTAGACATGGTCAGACAGACGGACAGATGGACAGAAAGAGAAAAACAATAAAACCCTGTGATACCGGACCCAGACATAGCTCAAATTGTTTGTACATTTTTGACCTTGAAGTCTACAAAGCACTACAAATCTTTGTGAAGTTACACGAAGTCGCGGCCTCACTATATGACCATTGAAATGATCATTCAAATAAAGCTATGTCTGGCTCCGGCATGATAAACTATTGAGGCTCTATAATCTATGGTTAGGTATGTTCAAATCAAATACTCGATATGATAGCGTCTCTATGTTATACCGGACCTAGACATAGCTCAAAGTGTTTGTACATTTTTGAGCTTGAAGTCCACAAAGTACTACAAAACTTTGTACAGTTACACAAAGTCCCCGGCCACACTAAATGATCATTGAAATGATCATTCAAATGAAACTATATCTGGGTCCGGTATTAAGTATAACAGTCTCTTTGGCTAGTATAATATCATCTCAATGACTTTCCAATAATCAAAACTGTATGCGTACGAAAGATGATCTTTTGTAAGTGCAGATATTGAAATGGGATCTATAAATCACGTGGTAATAAGCTTGCAAATCCAAATATGACACTACAGATGTCGTGACTACGTCACGGACAGGTTGCCGCCAAATTAAAACCGCCGGTATTTTTTTATACTTATAGAACAAGTTCCTAAAATATTCTAGATATTTATTAAATATTTTATGGACCCCCTTCTTTCACGATATGGCCAAACGTGTATGACCAAATCTTGAAATTTTGACGATTTAATTTTGATCTAAACAAATTTAGTGGCTCCTATCATGAAACGCGACCATTTCGCGAAATCCTAGAGCATTTCATGATGCGTGCAATTCTAATAAAGACATGACATATACATTAAAGATAATCTATTGATTTGTCAATCGTAAACAAGGTGGCAGTCGCCCATCTCTACATCATTAATCAGAATGACAGATAACAAAAAAAAAAAACAAGTGAACTGTCATTAGAATTTGACGTTTCATTTTTTTTTGTTTTTTGATCTAAAGCTCACCACAGACATTGTTACAAGATGGTGCACTTTTTCTTCTTGCTCCTGTGCTCCGACTTGATGTGGATCCTCTCGGCCTCCTGGAATCGTCGCACCAGCCTGACCAGTTCGTGGAACGCTTGGTCCACGTTCATTCGCGCCTTCGCGCTGCACTCAATGTAGGGCACCTTCAATTGTCGGGATAAAGCCTGGGCTTCATCTAGTGTTACCTGTATAGAACCCAAAAGTTATGTACCTATAACCGCATAGAAGGAAGATGGCTGTCTCAGGCGCGGAACCACCGTGTTTGGCACGATGAGCATGCCGCCCACCCTAATAGCCAAGTGACGTCACACTTTCACGGTCTATTGAGATCGAAAGCCCCATACTATATGTCCTATACCTTCCATACAATAAACGATGTTTCAAAATCATATATTTTGATGACCTTTTACACATTACGCAACTAGATTGTAAGATCCTAGAATAGAAGCTGTTCGTAGTAAGTATCTAGGTTAAAAGTGGTTGATCATCTGAGCTAGCTGAGATGGACAAAATTAAGTAGTAAAGTAAATGATGGCGATTTTAAGTAATAAGGGACCGATAAGTAAAAGATTTATCACCATTTTTAATCAACGGCTTTTTAAACTCACGTTGATGATACATCGGGTTAGGTAAGTCTATGTGTCTAGTCTAGTGTGTAGATTCCAGGGCGATGACCCCAAGGACTCCAAACACCGACCACATCTTACATAAATCTGCAAGGAAAATATCATGGATGAAAATATCAGTGGGCAATGACCCTGCCAACCACTCCGGGGGTCGTGGGTTCGATTCCCGCTCCGAATCTGGGTGTATTATCTATATGTATATATTTGTATATTTCTACAAAAGGGTAAGACATCGTCTGCCTGGTCCGTTAGTAAACAATATAGCCCAAGCTTTCAGTCATATATCATCCTCTCAGAGCTTCATGTACGTCTCAAACACACCCTATGTAAATATCACCGGATGACCTTCCGCGGTGTTCGAGATTTCCAGTAAGGTTAGGTGACCTTTCGCTTTTGTATACTGATGTTGCTAAATCATAAATAAAGAAATACCATTCAGGAAATAAATCTAATACACAATAAATATCGTCAAAATTACTTTACTTTACTCTAAGATGAGTTCGGCGACAAACATTGACCTATAAAACTGACTAAAGCTACCAACTAAATTTCCTAATGGATGGCATCAATCAAAGTCACTGTACACAAAGACTGTCCATAGTCCCGAAGATTGGCCAATTTTGAAAGTTCATCAGTCAACGTACTACAATTGGCTTTGTTTACTTTATCTATAGATACCAATTTTGAACTAAGATTTTGAATAAAAAATAATTAATACCATAAAGCAATTATTAGTACCTTAAAAGTTCTGCAATCTATATTAATACGTGAAACAAAAACTTTCGACAACATTGAGTATGATATGGCATATGTATAGATTTTACTATAAGATTGTGTCAAAGCTTAGTCATGAGGTTACGTGTTGTATAGTCGACCAAGAAAGTGCTTTACCATTTTGAATGACAGTTCCTACTTAGAGAAAATTTTGCTAAGGGTTATTGTAAGAAATTAACGTTATGTATAACAAGCAAAAATGAGCCTTCTAACTAATTGACGTGCAAACGACATTCGACCATAGCATGACAAACCAATTTCTTGGTTTACTATACAAACAGTTAAAATTTTGATAATATAGCATTAAATAAGCATATATAGTACGCTGTGGTGTAGAGGTCAAATTTCGGCCAGCCGGCGAACTCTAGTCTTTCTTAATACACAAACTCTATCATCGCTGTAAGGGTTATTGTTGGAAATTAACGTAATGTATAACAAGCAAAAATAGGCCTTTTAACTAATTGACGTGCAAACGACATTCGACCTTATCGTGGCAAACCGATTTTTTGGTCGACTGTACAAACTAATCTGTAAAGCTAATAAAATACGAAATTATTCTTCACTCCATTATCAGACCAGCTCCATGATACCATATTATTGTATAGTCACCGAAGAAACGTAAGTGTACTAAATTTGAGCCTTATTGAACACTAGTTGTGGTCCGCAACTTTGTCCGCGTAAAATTATGTGTACAATTTTAGCGTGATGATATATAGCCTATAGCGTTCCTTGATATATGGGCTATCTAACGCTGAAAGAATTTTTCAAATCAAACCCGTAGTTCCTAAGATTAGCACGTTCAAACAAACGAACAAAGTCTTTAGCTTTATATATTAGTAAAGATCAGGAAGTGGCTGTGATTTTGCTTCCAAAATTTGATCAAAAAAAAAACAAACACGTCAAACTAAATTAAAGCGTTTAATAAAATGCGACATTATTGCTGGTTTCATTTTAAAGTATTCTAGTATTTTATTTCATTTCCCCTAAGTTTTATTAGTCGTATCCAAGATTAGTGTAAATTGTATATCAGTTTCAAGGTCTCCAGGTATAACTGGTTCCACTCTTAAGGCGGTATGTTTGAAATAAGTCTCTTTATTAAATGCTAAAAGTTCAATGACCTACCCGGAACCCTCAGAATTTATTGAGTATAATGATATTTCACGCTCGTGACAGGGCGAACGACTGCATACGGAGTAGTAATTACGGACTCATCAAAATGGGTAATAAAGCATTAAAAATGCATGAATACGACGGGCTTTCAATATATGGAGAATGCGGTATAAATAAACTGTTTTGAATTGGAAGATTATTGTATACATCTCGGAATTCGTAGGTACGCACTGTATAATACGATAATTATGATCTTTTATATTCTTCTTCTTCTTCTTCTTCTTCTTATCGATTCAATAATAAACTTGATATAGGCCTTTTCTATGACTCTAAAAAATAATGAAGCCTTCAATTTTCTCTCTGCAATACAAAGTAGTCACGAGATGAAAAATTACACAGCACAGAAGAGGAACGGTATGCAAATTCCGCGTGATAAAAAAAAATTGAAAATTACCTTTGAGGAGCGAATAGAAAGACAAATAGGTGAAATTTTAAAAGGTTTATTCAGTTACTAGTGACACTTTTAATACCTTTACTCCTCCACACAGACTGGCAGGTTCTTAAAAATCACAGACCTCAGACTGACAAGTATATTTTATTTAAGTGCTACTATTCTAGAACGTTTCAATGGCTTCCGTATTCGGGTATCATTAAAAATAAGGAAAATTTTGAAATTTTGTCTTTGTAAATTGTTTCAACACCTAATCAGCTAAACTTCGTATAGACTGGACTATCCTAGATTTTGTAGTATAAAAATATTACGTCATATCCAAAAACTATCGCGTCATAGATCTTGCAACCATCAATATCGGACGTAGACAGGCGGAGTGTAGTGCTTGTAAACACACCGCTTCGCGTGTACAGGGAGGGATTTTACAGGATTATTAAACAATACCCCCTTCCTCCCCACCATTGATACATTAATATGAACTGTTAATGATTTTATAGAACAGTTTTTAAAAAAGTAGTCAATTAACTTTTGTTATCCATAATATGATAACTTATGATAAAGTAAAGTTGAAATATTTGATTTTTGAAGTGAATAACATGTAATCCAACATACGTTAAGATTTTTTCATTCATATTCTCTCTCTAACTCTTTAGTAAATATGTACTTTATAAACGACGAAGACAATGATTTAATCATGGCCTTTTTTTCAACGAACCATTCTTTAACATTATGAAAGTCAAAAAACAAGAAGTATGAAGTGTTCAAAAAAATATCGAATGAATAAATAATATTCATATGTATCACATTTACTCTCTTCCTAGCGTTACACCTTTTAAGTACCAGGTTTTAGGTCCGCTTAGATTGCAGAGGATGTGGCTGTGGTTATTATACTATATCATATTAATATCAATACAGAAAGAGATAACTGTATTTCATAAGTTTGTTTTCGTATAAGACATATTATACTGGCTATTTATATGTCTAGCATATCTACATTTTAAACAATATACTTCTACATGTTCACTTCAATAATTAAGTAATTGCTGTGATACTCAGATACGTCCCTGGGAAGTCCTTTCAAATTCGCAAGATATTATGTTACGCAGCAATTTGCTAACATGTGTATTGCAGGGCCATTGCATTGCAGTGGAAGTAACCATAGCAATGCCCGGGACTAGTGACCCAGGTTTAGGCTACAAAGCGCGCTCCTTATAGTTATCACTAACAAACTCCTTTACTGCCAGTGTTCCCTCCCCTGCTTAGCCAAATCCGGTGTGATCCTACTAGTGTGGCTGTAAATGTCCTTTCTAGTAATGAATTTATGACAGTTCTTGACAAGCCAAGGTCTTTAAGTAGGTTATAACAGGGATTTTGCTGATATGCCCCTTGGTATACAGGACTATATGACACCCAGATGTCTATTCTAGGTAGACAGCTTAATGTCTGTTATGCACAATTGTTTTTTTTTTTTTTTTTGTATAAATATATAAATACATACTTATAGGAATGGTTTGAACTTGAGTTTACTTTTTATTAATATTGAAAAAATGTATTTCTAATAAGAATTTTAAATATAATGAGAGTGTAACGCGTTTCAATTGTCAAATCTTTTCAGGATATTCTAGACAGAATGACAAGCACTAGAAGGTTCCCTTGGCTGTGGGCCAGCTTCTTCCTGCTGGTTGCAATTGCTGGACTTGTGGCCTACGATGTCTCAAGAGTTGGTGGTAACTTCCCAAGTGAGTTTATATGTACCTCCTTTACATGGTATAAAACGAATTTGCTTCCTGTTCTTGTATGCTTAGATCCTATAAATTATGTAACATTTTTTAAATACTGTTTTCATAAATAATCAAGAGTGATTCAAGAGGAAGGTTTTTAAGTATAATATATGGCAGAAAAAACCAGGCATACAATTTTTTCCACGTCTGCAACTTTTCATATAATTTTCATTATTAAATGGGATAATGTTTTAAACTCCTGATACATGTTTTTATTTGAGTGGATATAGTGCAGCAGACCAGATGGTTGAGTGGATTTGTTGTCATTAAGTTGATTAATTGGACAATATACCTGTACCAGTTTCTTCTGGGTTTACTAAGGTTGATACCTTTTTTTTTAAATTTGTTAGCCTTTATTACAGAATGAAAGTAACAAAAATATGTTTAAGAAATATCTGTCTACTTATGAAATAACGGCTGTCCCGTTGGCGCAGTGACTCTGCCCTTCGCTCCGGGGGTCGTGGGTTCGATTCCCGCAGAAAAACACAAATGGTTTTACCATATCAAAGGTCAAAGGAAAAGTCAGTAAATCCATAGAAACTCACCGCTTCTGTATGTACTGGGTGTATCGCGAACAGCAACGCAGCGAGCGCAGCAAACGGGCGTTGCAGCCGCGCGATTGTGACGCATGCGCGGGCGACGAGCGCGCAACACGCCGCGTGGAAAAACACATTGCACGTGTGCCACCACCACGGCCTTAAGCCAGCTAGGGCGAAATTAAACCTGCAACAAACCGTCCAATTAACCTAGGTCACCATTTTGTACTGAATTATTTCCACACTATAACCAGATTTAAAGCAACAAATGACTAAAACAAACGTTCACCCTGAAACTCAGCATAATAGTGCTCCGACTTGTTCTGAACAAACTTTAACAATGCCAAGACAAGCACTTTACAAACTCCACGAACTTAGCAAAGTATGTACTAACTTCAGTGCTAGCTCTGAAATAATATTTTCAGGGGCTCTTCAACGTTAAAGTTATTTAACAATTTTTAATTTTAAAATAAACAGCAAGAGAGATTTCCAGTAGGCTTATTGTGAATTTCTTGATAACGGTTGCGAGATCCAAGCATTCCCGTTGAAACATGGTTTATCGGAAATTTATCTGAATAAATTTAAAGTCTTTTAATTACTTTATAAAAATACATATATAAAAAAAAACAATTAAAATATTTTGTTAATTATCATCTGCGTTATTCAACATCATCCAGATATTTATATCTCCAATTAAAAATATGTTAAAATAAACTTATTTTCACATATAAATAAATATAAATAAACTTATTTTTACATTATTTATTTAAATCAATGTAATGGAGAAACGTAAGTACTCTGTTAGCAAATTTAGCCTATTGCAGGCGCATTTTGAAGCTATAATTTCTGTTATGGGTATGATATTCAATAAATAAATAATTAAACCAAAATTACAGATTATTGAAATATCACGTAGAGTCCCATCGTTGACCTTATTTACGAAGCGGAGCCAACCGAAATGGGCAGCTGGCTGGATGCTCTGCTTTAAATGTTTTGAATATACACAATGGAAATTCCATTTTTTTTTTGTTTCAATGCAAGGGCACTGTTTTATCCGAGCAAACACAATGTCAAAGGCTGCAAAGTACAAAGAGCATGCTCTAAAAAGTTGTCATCAAACGAATGAATAAATATAGACCATTCCATAAGCTTTGACCTGTATTGGATAATAAAATATGTATTTAGTAAGCCACATACACTTTGTTAAGCTATTCTCTCCTACGCATTCATCTGCAACATATTTTGTTAATGTCTCCTGGACTTAATGTTTTTATTGTCTTATTTTATAGGGTTTCTGTTAAGTTAACTACACGCTAACACCTTTGCCCCCGCAATTTGCCACGCGATGCGAGAGTTTCATAAATATAAGAGAAGATGGAATGTCTGTATTTCTTCTTCTCGCTATATTCTCCTGAAAATGTGTTTCATTTCAGTTATATTAAAAACATATGTATTTCACTTTTATAAAAAAAATAGACCAGGTAATGATTAAAGAGATGGTATTGTCTTCTTCGAAATTAGGTATGTATTAAATGATAAAATAGTAACTGTCCTATTTGTTATTACGAATCCAAAAAAAATTAAATAATGTTTCGGATATAATTTTACGTCTCCATTGCGGTTATAATATATATATACCTTTTAACGAGCAATTAGTATATATAATTCAGTTCAGTTGATTTTTGGCTATGCTTTATTAAAGAAATAAGTTATGAGTTAAATAGGTATTTTTAGTCAAAAATCCTGTGTATATATATGTACTAGGTTTTGTACATGGTAATTTTACCATACGGTTCTTAGTGGCGTCTGTTTTCCATAGAACAGTAACCAATTTACGAATTAACCAATTTTCATGCATAAATCTCCATCCAATCTATATAAAGAATGTGATAAGCTAGCGATCCATTGATGTATAGAAATACCAGCAATATTAGTGTTACGAAAGCTTAGAATCCCTTTTCAGTAAGATTTCATTTTACTTTCATATTAATGACAACCGCGATTGTTATAAATCGATTACTGTCACGCAATAAGCAATCTAATTACAGTTCCAGAATAATCATCAACTTTTACCAGCATATTCAAATAGATTGGTCCAATTTAACTTTTTGTATACCTTTAGTAGATATTAGCTGTGGCGGCGATTTCGTCCGCGTAAAATTAGATAAAGAAATAGATTTAGATATAGCCTTCCTCAGCTAACACTGAAAGAATTTTTCAAATCCAACCAATCAGTTCTTCCTGAGAGTAGCGCGTTCACGTAAACAAACAAACTTTTCGGCTTTATACATATATTTGTATAGATTTTTCTTATTGGTAATTATACAGTTTTCTTAAAAACGTATATTCTTTTTTCGGAAAGTTGTTGTCTGTACTGTACTGAGTGATAATACGTCGGGAGAGGCTGACATTTTTTTTTTGTAAATTTATTCGAGTTATGAATGCTACAAGAGGGCATTTTGGAGTATTTCCAACATTTAATGTTAACACTATAAACTCTCCGCGAAGAAGCCACGGCGATCGCCGTACGATCGCCCGACTGCTTCGGCGTAACAGAGTTACGTTCCGCGCGGAATGTCAGCCTCCTCTAACGGAATATCACTCATTAGAGTGCAAACAACAACTTGGTGAAAAAGTAACCAATCTGAATAATTTCCCTTTATATTTAGCAGGTAGTATTTCTTTGTATTTGGTTGTAAAGTCTGTAAAAGGGCGCTGAATTAAAAATGTATCATGAGAAACTAAACTACTTTGCTTACTCCGCGAATGAATCGATAAGAAATTCATTCGCGGATTAAAGCAAAATAGTTTAGTTTCTCATGCCTGTCATGGATTTCCGCAAAGTAACGCCTGATTCCATCAATTATTTGAAAATGTATCAAACCATATTGTGAAACAAGTATGATATAAATCAGGTTTTTTCGCAATATAATCATATTAACGTTTGTCAACGTCCTATATAGTTTTCAGGCCATCTCTTTCATTGAATATTTTCTGAACAAGCGATCACTGTAGGTAGAAACAAAATAAACTACCGGCACGAACGGATTACACCGCTATACGGGCGGGTATTAAAAAGCAATCAAGTGGACGGCGTCAAAGGTGTCAATATTCACCATGTTTTGTATCAGTATATAGCATACTCTTTTTTATGTACACACTGTCACTCTCTCTCTCTCTCTACTAACATCTCTCAAGGCAAATTGCAACGAGTCGTGTAGCCGTCATTCGCACGAAAGAAGTTAAAAACGTTGCGCTAAATGTTGACGGCGTTGACGATTTCTAACATCGTCGATACAAAAATATGGCCGCCGCCGCATATATATACTATACGGCGTATATATAATATTCGCCCTATTACTACACATATATCTAATGTATAAAATAAGAGGTGCGTTGCCAAACTCCTTCGAAACGGCTCGACCGATTTTCATGAAATTTTACGTGCATATTGGCTAAATGTAAAAAAAATTGGTGGTCCACGTGGACAGAGTCGCGAGGCGCAGCTAGCATATATATATATATATCCTTGAAAATAGAACATTGCTCGATAAACAAGCGTCACGTTATAAAATTGCTGCCGTGTTTACAACACCTTGGGAGTTAATATTTAACGCACTTTTTTAACGCGCGGTAAAAAAGCTCTCGTGCTAATGAGGGCTTAGACTCTACCAAAAATATGTATACACAAATGCATACACCCGAAAATCATAACCCTCTTTGTAACGTAGTTGGGTAAAAAAATATATCGTAGTTGATAATAGTAGAAAACGGAGTAGAAGACAGTTTGATTGCACGAACACAGAGTATCAGAGCACAGGCTGTTAAAAACTAATCATGAGATTTTATCCGTAAGTGTTATAGACTCCGTAGGTTATTCTTATGCCGGAGCCAGACATAGCTCAAAGTGTCTGTACATTTTTGTACTTGAGGAATACAAAGTAGTAACAAAACCTTTCACAGCTACACAAAGTTCCCGGCCATACTACATGATTATTGAAATTACCGTTCAAATGAAGCTAAGTCTGGCTTCGGCATTAACCTAGCACTAGTCAATAAGTGCATTTATGGCTAACCTTTTTCAGCAATCGTCAATTTAAAACAGCACCTAAATGATTTTTGACAAAATTTATTAACAATTTACTCTTTAACTTCTGCTACATTTGTGGTTTAGTTTTTTGCAAATTTATAAATAACAAATTATTTTAAACTTGGAAACGGAGAAGAAGAAATGATAATTCTTGAACTATACTACTAAGAAAAGAGATACTAAATTTACCCATACACACCCACACACACACATAGACACACACACACCCACATACAAACACACGCCAACACGGACAAGTACACAAACTCATATTTTGTACTTTTTAATTTGTACTTTTTCTTTTGCTTCCTATTGCGTATACTTTCTTTACTTTGTTAATTTATTTCTTAAATTTATAAATGTAATCACTTTTGGCCTTATTTACCTGTTATTGTCTATATGTTAATGTTTTCTATAACGCTGTTTTCTATAACCTCAGATGAAAATGTCACAGTTAGCCTATGTGATAGAAGACAGAAGCAATATTCGAAAATAAGCTATCACTGTAGATAATTGTAGAAAACAAGCTAAAAGAGAGCGCTCGGTTGACAACGATATCGGAGTGGCCATTAAAAACCAATCAAAGCGACGATCCGTTAGTGTCGCAGCCCCCGCAGGTTATTCTAGCCTGCGCTATATTATGTGATCGATACTGTAGTATCAACTTTGCATTCTCAGTTCCTCCTACTTATCTCCTGACATTTTGTTCTTTTACATTCTCAAATGCATATCGCACGTGCGAGATGTACCTAATAATCAATAGATAATTTAATATTATGTATGTAGTAAAGAGGTTTTAGTTTACGAAAGAAGAAATATAAAATCCGGTCGTCAGAGGTGGGGCGAAGTTTGGATTATCAATTGTTGGTTAGAGAAAGATAAAAATTATAATAATATTATAAAATATTGTTTTTTTTTTTTTTATATATATAACAAGGGGCAAACGAGCAGGCGGTTCACCTAAGTGACTACCGACGCCCATGGACAACTGCAATATATTAAATTATAAAAATAAGACCACACGCACACCAATGCCAAACGATTTACACACACATGTATACATTTTACTACAAGATGGTGTCAAAGCGTAGTCATGATAACCACCACAAAATGACAATGTAATTTTTTAATTACGAGTATTACATTTAAAATTTTATAGTTATTCGTATTAAGAATTTACATAATGTACGAAGCTTTAAATAAGTAAAAGGTACACAAATCTAAAGATTCCTCGCCTAATTTGGACTAGTCGACGATCGGCGATGATTAAATATTACATTTATTTCATTTAGTTGCAAGTTCCTTAATTCGGCAAATAATATTTCCACGAATTTATACTTTAGGAGATTATGCCGCAAAAAACTGTCGCCATATTTATTTCTCGTCTACACATGCATTCGACTATTAAAATGTAAATATGTATTTTTCTAGGCAGGTCTGATTGCTGATATTGTCGAGATCGAAAGCAGAGCTATCTGCGGCGGTTCCCTTATCACCAACAACAGAGTCCTTACTGCAGCTCACTGCTGGTACGATGGTGTCAATCAAGTATGGCGGTTCACGGTTGTTCTCGGTTCCGTCCTAATTTTCAGCAATGGAACAAGGATAGAAGCCACTGATGTCGTAACGCACCCTCTATGGTTTCCCGACTTGATACGTAACGATATTGCAGTTATTCATTTGCCTGAATCTGTAACTCTCTCAGGTAAGATTTTTTATATAAAACAAGAGGCAAACTGGCGGTTCACTTCAGTGACTACCGATGCTCTAGTGACTAACGATAACTGAACCACCGTTGCCGGCCTTTGACGAATGAGTGAGCTCTTGAAGGTCCCTAGATCGTAACTAATAGTAGATTATTGCACCGAGCGGAAAGTGAGTCATTAATGCATGAATGGTATGTAGGCGAGTGGATTCGAGAACACTAAATTAATACGAGTGCATTAATTACTCCTTAAGCAAGATGCGAAATCTACTTTTCTTTCTACTACATCGCTGTCTATTTCCATTTTTTAAACTTTTCTCTATTAATGTAGTATCAAAGGTTTATAACGCGGGCCATTTGTTTTTTTTTTCGAATATACTAGGTCGATTTTATTTTCAGCAAGTATTTTGTTGATACAATACATACATGCAATGCTGTCACGTCAAGTGATGGTATTGATGTCGCGTTTCGTTCGGTTTGTGAGACTTCCCGGTGGCCTAAACTCCTCATTAAAGGCCGGCAACGCATCTGCTTGTCTTCGGGACGTGCAGATATCAATGAGTAGGCACTTAGCTGCCTGCAGCCTGCTCGTTTGCCCCTTGTAACAAAACTATTGACTGAAAACGCCTAGAAGAACTATTGGGCCATGAAAGATCTCATGAAAAGCAACTTACCACTATCCTTAAAACGGCGGCTCATGGACATGTGTATCCTTCCAATATATGGCGTTCAAACGTTATGGCATATGGCGTTCAAACCTGGACTTTGACCATTGCATAGAGCCCTCGGCGTTTGCCAGCGATCGATGGAGCGTAGCATTCTAGGTGTAAAGTTGGCCGAGAGAATAAAGAACACAACACTACGTTCCAAAACACAAATCGCCGATGTGGCCCAAACAGCGGCCAAGCTTAAGTACGTTTGGGCTGGACATGTCTGTCACATGTCGGATGCTCTTTGAGCCAAAATCTCCACTTTATGGACCCCAGATCGATAACGACATCGCGGCAGGTCAAGAATGAAGGTGGAGGAATGACTTGGATCTAGGGATTAGCAATGCATAGTCTTAGATAGAACCTTATGGAAAGAGGGAAGGGATGATGTTGCCCTGCAGTAGGACAAAATAGGCTCTATATGAATACATAAGTGAAGCCGCGAGCAATAGGTAGTACCGATTAAAAAAATCACAGAGTACGCTTATATTACATAACTTTATGGTTGAAAGTCATATCGCATTCTGTTTCCGTGCATTCAATGCCACAGGATTAGTGTCGAAAACGGATTACTGTGACTGTCCTAGTCATATCACAGATTCACATTCAGATTATCTACGTCCAAGTGTTATACAAATGTTAAGACCTAATCCCTAACATTTCTATTATAATCTTAACATTACTAAACAGGATTGGCAGTCTACATTTAATAGATAATCTATTATTCGAACATGGCGGAACGTACAAAGATGAAATTTATATTATTTATAGTTAGTACACATCCGTTAAGAACGTATTTTTCGATAGTGCCAGATGAAGGAACTCGAAGGACTTTTGCAAGTTTTAGTTTACCCGGGTGGGGGGGGGGTTACTAAATTCAACTGTATATTCTTTTAGCTCAAACCTTTCGACTGGGTGAACGGATTTTTAAAATAATGTTATATTTGAAAGCTGCCGATTCCCGTGTGGTCCTATTTCAAATTCGGTCCAGTTTCAGACACTTTTAAGTCGGTTTTTTTTTTGTTAAAATTTTAATTATTTATCGCTAGCTTTAACCTACGTGTTCGTCCGGGTTGTTTTCTTCGACTCTCATATAAACTTTCAAATCTCATTTTATCTCTTTCAAATTTCATTTTCGCGACAAAATTACGCCTATGTCGTTCTCCAAATGTGGAATTTATCTCTATACCGGAATTCAACAAAATTGATTCAGTTGTTAAGGCGTGAAACCGTAACAGACACAGACACATTCACATATATTAGAATCCCACATTATACCTGATTAATATAGTCTATAGAATATTTTCAAAATATTTAGTGACCCGTATGAGAACTTCGATAAAGTAAATACCTGTGCGAAGCAGGGCCGAGCCGCTAGTGTAGATTAATTTAATTAATCTTTCATTCCTTTTTGTTTATTTGTTTCAATTAAACATATTATAACGCGTTGGATTCTCAAGTCCTGTCTATATAAACCACGTCCTACCGCATATATGGAAAGGGTTAACTAAAGATGCGAATTGTAAATATCGCTTACACAAACCTCGTGTTTTTTTTACGACTGACGTATGTTTGTAAACCGTGTAAAAAAAATAACAATTATGTCGAATACGCAGGAATATGCATCGCCTCCCCAAACGTGTTAGATTTCAGAGTGATGATTTAAAAGACAAGTTCGTAGAAGCCAGTACTGCCAAATTCTGTTTTCGTGTCAAACGTCTGATGCGATGGTTCACGGTCGCCACGGCATGCGTCGCCAGAGAGCCTAATGCCGGAGCCAGACATAGCTTCATTTGAATGATCATTTTAATGATCACGTAGTGTTGCCGGTGGTAACTTTGTGTAACTTCACAAAGTTTTGAAGAACTTTTTAGACTTGAAGGAGAAAATTGTACAAACAATTTGAGCTATGTGTGGCTCCGGCACAACACGAACTTCGGTCCTAAACCGAAGTAAGGTTGACGAGTTGACTTTACTTAGTCGACGAGTCGACTTTACACAAGACGCACTAGGAAGAAGTTAGAAAAAGCAACAGCAAGGTGAGAATTTACAATACATACATAAAAATAACAACTGTAAGAAAATAAAATACTTAATTTTCTTTAGTAAGTAAGGTAAAAGCAAGCATAAGCTCTTATTTGTCTTATATTTTTTTTGTCTGGTGTCTGTGTGGGTCATTTGTGTGTGTGCGTGCGCCTGATGACGTCACTCGTCAGTGACCTAACCGGGCATGTACTGAAAATCAGGGTCAAGTGTCGGTGATCTTCCAAAGAAGCGCGGTATAAAACTAACGTGCATGCCCCTTCATTCTTTAAATGTCATTTTAGAAATCTAGTTTTAAGTTTAATTAGATTAAGGTTTTAATGTATTCTTGGAATGAATAAATAAATGTTTATGTCTATGTGTGTGTGTGTGTGTGTGTGTGTGTGTTTCTTGTGTAACATACTAGTAAGATTGACAAATAAGCGATCACTTTATGAATTCCGCTCTTCTATTACTGTGCTAAGGCCCTATACATTGACATTTTATATCGTACATTTCATATTTTTATGCGTCCCCAAAAGCATTGAGGGCAACATGAGATGGGTCAGGCTCGATAAGGGGCACGTCAAAACGGAAGGAATACTTCAATCAAAACGTACTTAACTGTCAATGTATTTCTAGCTCTGACATAAACTTTGCAAATATATTCCACCGTGGAACTTGAAACTGCAATTTTCGAGGCAATCTGATTCAATACCAGACTTCATCCACGAAAAACAAAAAAAAAGCGAAAGACCATATAACACAAAATCTCGAAAACCGCAGGACGTATAAAGGTCAAATTCGGCAGGAAAGTAGATTACAGTTAGTAGACATTCGCTTAGAACGAATTATTCGGTAGAGCTACTGTTTAATTGTAGAACATACTCATTGGAAAAGAACTAATGTTTTGAAAAAAGAAATAAAACAATTGTCAAAGAATAGAAAAAGTAAAAAAGCTTTATTAACCAAAATAATTTACTATAATTCTGTAAGGAAAACCAAATACCAAATAAAAGGATGCAATTTATACACACTATTACATTTAAATATGTTACTATCCATTTAGTTAACATTTTTTCTTTATGTAGGTTCATATATTTTTTCTTCGATACCAAGGACTAAAGTTTATCTGTTGACAAATGTTGTATACTTGTATAAATATGAACATCCAAATAATAAAGTTTATGGCCGTATCTAAAAGTACATCAAAAACTAATGCCGGAGCCAGACATAGCTCGAAGTGGTTGTAACTTGTGTTTCCTTGAAGACTACAAAGTTCTACAAAACTTTGAGCAGCTACACAAAGTCCCCGGCCACACAACATTATCATTGAAATGATCATTCAAATGAAGCTATTTCTGGCTCTGGCATAATAATATATTTGAATCATGTCTATCAGCATAAAAGTGTATCTAAAGTTTAAAATTTAATAGCCAACCATTACTCTTGGTGACTGTAAATACATCCATGGATAAACGTTCGTACAGTTGCAGTTATCGTTTGCCGGACTTACAGCTGTGATTGATGGCCTTAGGGGATAAGCTAACCGACTGTGACGCGTCCATATTCACTGTAAAAAATACAACATACTGACGGACTATTCCTATTTTGAAGCCAATGAAAGCGGGTAATTTATGAGAGCGCCTTTTCATGTTTGACTATTATTTTGAATATTTAGTTTAATTTGTAAATATTTGCCCTGACAATCGCTTAGTCATAAACTGACCTAACTCAAGAAAGCTGATTTTTGGGAATTCGCAAAAAAGTTCTGTCATTTAAGACTTATTGCGCTTATAATTCGATAAAATCGGCATTATAGTATGAAATTATGTGTTTTAATCATAGTTATTGAAGTGATTAATGATATTAAAATGCTATGTTAATGATATTTTATTATTTGTTTGTCCTTTTTTCAAAATCAGCGTTCGAAATAGGAATTCTTCCGCTTTCAACATATGTATAAGCTGAGAGGTTTCAAACCGTTTCGGGGCATATCTCACTGTAGGCAATTTTATAATTTACAAGGCTTATTCTACTATTTGTAATTGTTATTGTTTACTGTGTTAAGTGTGCGCCAAATAAAAGTTTTCTTTCTTTCTACTTTCTTTTAAAGAAAAACTTATTTTTGTTAAAAAAAAACAAAAACAGCTGTAGAGATATATAGATATTGAATTAATTCTTAGATTGGCAGATACAGAACGTTTAATTCACTCACTTTAGACCTAAAACGTAATCGGTCAGCTTATAATTAAAGGGAGGTTTGCAGGAGGAATTTATAGTTAATAGCAGCCGTCAAGAACAGGTTTTTCGCTAGGGTCGAAATGAGGAGCTCTGAGGGCAAGTTTATATTTACGCGGGCGAAGTCGTGAGAATCAGTGAGTATAAGATATTACATCTAAACGTACAAAAAGCATTCCAAAATTTTGTTACGCGCTTAATTGAAAAGATTTCTATACGGAATAAGTCCACGTTGGTAGAATTTTTTATAATATCTTGTTTCAATTTACGTTACGAATTTTTAAGTACTATGAACTGACAACCTTATGAAATATTAAGGCACGCGTTGTATTCATCAGTTAGTACAAAATAAGAATACAGTTAGACTTTATTGGGGACCTCTACTTTTTTCTAACTAGATCGCTTACTTCTAAAGTTGAGAATATAATTTTGAATGCAACGAAATAGTTTACAATATACAAATTCGAAATAAAATATACCCGACTATATGTGAAGGAATGACGAAAATATAGAGTTATATGGAAAATTGAGTCATAGTTTCTTTGTAGTTATTAAATAATTCCTAAGTTAGCCGCGTTCTTTTGTATGAATGAAACGCAAAATAAACGACGCCGATTTTCACCGACACCTTGAGTGGGACTTCACATAAACATTGTGTTATAGATGTTTGCATCGGACTATTACAATCTCAATAAGGTAAGTTACTTATTTTTCCTAAGACTTAAATTATGATATTAAAGCTTCATAGACAGAGATAGCTAAACGGTAGAACAGATTGCAATGTGTTTAATTCGCGACATCGCTACAGGGCTACCGTCGTGTTCACTCAAAGCATGTTGTTAATAAGACTTAACTGCCCTCCAGTTTAGATTTTTGTTTCAAGTTTGATCCAGTTTGCTTTAAATTTTTTTTTGTTACCTTTTATTAAATTTAGTAACCTTTTTATTGGGTTACTTGTTTTTTAGTGCAGTTAGTTTTTTTCTTACTTTAATTTTTGTTTAGTTTAGTTTTTTTAATGCTTGTAACGACAATATTAGGCCTTCCTGGAAAATATCCCTAATGTTATTAACGAAAAAGGAAGTTTTACTTTATTGCACCTGATAACATCTCGTCACAATAAAAACTTAAACGGACAAGTATGTACGTTTAAAAATATGGCCCCTGTACTATGTAAATTGCTTATGTTCTGTTTTAATGCGCCCACTCGCCGTAGTGATCACTTATCACCCTTTGTTGACCGTTGCTGCTTGCATTTTTACCCTATATATAGAGTTCAAGGTTAACATTTCAATGGAATGTAAATTAATGCTACATTTTATTGCCTCTGCTTTTCTTTACAGAGACATTTTGTGTAAATAGGGTAATATATATTCATTTGATCTCTGTCCTTATGTAGTTATTTTATACCATTGTCCTGTACGCTATAATCGCTTCGAAGTAAATTATTTTCTTATATATTTATCTAGATGCTTTCATCATTCTTAATTTGATTTTAGATAATAAAGTAGAATATATTTTTTATGTTATAAGGGGCAAACGAGTAGGTGGTAAGTGACTACTGACACCCGCACCACTAGGAAGCTCGAAGATGCGTTGGCATTTAAATAAGGGTTTAGGCCACCGGGAACTCTCATAAACCGAACAAAACGTGACAACAATACTATTAACGTGACAGCATTGCTGCCACTTCACGCTGAACTTATGTGAGACAGAGGTACCCGCCGGATACGCCGCAGCCGACTCAATTTGGCTGCAGACCAAAAGGACTGCCAGAAGGGCACTATCTCTAATTCGATAAATAGATTGAACTAAAGGAATATGAATTGGAGTAAAAGGATATAAAGGTACAGGGAAGGGAGAAAAAGGACGCGGAATATATTGTCACGAACGGTATAGAGAGGAGTGCCAATAGCAGGTAGGGTAGTCAGAAAGCTCTTTTTCCTAGTGAGTTTTTAGCATGTTCTATCAACATGGAAAATTTCAAGTCTCTACGTCTAATAGTTTGAGAATAGTAGGGGGGGGGAGGCATCTTACGGTAAGACAGACGGACGGACGAATGAAATTATAAGGGTTCCTTGTAGTACTACGGAACCCTACAAAACGAGTCCTATGATATCTTTAGTACCCGATATGTTATGTCAGCCTAACGAAGGGTATTAACGTAATAGACAACAGTATTTAATCAGAAGAACCCACATAGATTCTATTCGATGGTTTAAAATTGATGCGATACGCCCTTATTAGGGGCGATTGGCATACCGTTGTGTAAAGAAACAGGATGCGAAGAAGTGGGCCAAACACTTAAAAATACTTGACTTTGAAATTAATACAGTAGTAGATTGAACATGGCATAAATGTGGCTTACGATACTTCATGTGGGAGTCATCAATATTTAAACCGTTTTAAATTGGATCATATATATTTTATATGCATCACTACACATACACATCCATTACACGCTAACCATCTCGATACATCAGTTCGACTTACATATCTTTAACATTAAGACAATAAATATATAATTTAATGAAATAACCTTTTATATGAAATAATATTGTCTTATTGACTTCTTGACTTCTTCTTTCTGACTTTGTCAAAACTGGACCAAATTTTAACGTGAGCACACGGTAAGCACAAGCTGTCAAATAAAAAAAGAAACATCAAAACCGGTTCACTCACTTGAAAGTTATGAGGTAACCAACATTAAAAAAATGCAGTCAAATTGAGAACCTCCTTTTTTTTTGGAAGAAAAATGGAAGAAATGCTTCTTTAATTCTGTAACATTTCAGGAGTAAATACGAAGAGGATGTCCTCATCAATAACCACACATCAGTATGGGGATCTTACTGGAGGGGTGGTCAGTGGGGATACAAATGCTGTCATTCCTTTATAAAGGTATTAAGAATTTTGCAAATATTTTTTAAACTAAAGATGCCTTATACGTATGGAGAATATAGTAAGGAGTAACATCTCTTATGGGAAAAAACTTGAAAAAGTCCAACATTATAGTTCGAAAACTTTCCAGAATGGCGCTGGTGTAGACAAATGGTGATGTATGAGTATAGAAATTGTAGATGAATTGAATAATAATGTTCCAGAACAGCCTGTTAGTTAGACTTATAGTGAGTAGACA
Source organism: Charaxes varanes (assembly GCA_024363005.1). Taxonomy (NCBI): domain Eukaryota; kingdom Metazoa; phylum Arthropoda; class Insecta; order Lepidoptera; family Nymphalidae; genus Charaxes; species Charaxes varanes. Next base: position 1,201,272 of record JANCMC010003772.1, on the reverse strand, counting down.
TTAAAAATAATTTTTCGAAATCGCCAAATTAAGGCTCTCCAAGAGCTCTTGGGAGTGACGAAGTCGTAGGAAAGAGCTCGCGACACTTAATTAATATTGAAATCAGAGCAAATTTATTTAGTACTAGCTGCCCAGACTGATTTTGTTCTATCAATAGTCAATTATTTTTTTATGATACAAGGGGCAAATGAGACATCTGTAGGACCAGAAGGCTAGCAGATGCGATGCCGGCCTTTAATGACGAGTTTAGGCCACCGGCAAGTCTCACAAACCGAACGAAACGCGACAACAATACCATCACTGGAAACGTTCCTATTTACGTTTGCTGCGACATTCGTATTTAAAAAGCTCGTAAAGAAAGTATGAAGGTAATAAAACGGCCACTGTTGGGCGTAAGTTTCTCCATCCTAACCCTTACGCCCTAGATGACGATCCTAGGCCAACCCCATCTATCGTGTACCTAGTAATCATTTTATTTATATTGTTCAAAAGAGCTTCTAAAAGTCTACTTGAATAAAATATCATTTGAATTTGAATTCAACTGATATATGGTGGAAAAAATAGTTTTTCTTGATCTAACTGCACTGGAACCGTTGGTTATACGCATGTTTAGTTTCTACAAAATATTGGCTGTTAAGTGAATTTAGTACCAATGTCACTTAGCACAAAAGCCATTATGGTGTAAAAGCCAGTCTACATATATGTACCTAGGTCTATGATTAAAATGAGCTGTGAGAATGGGGTTTTTACTTTATTAAGCTGATTGCTCATTGATTTCTGTAGGTCTTAAATTATTTTCTGTCTTTACAGTTATTCACCAGCTTAAATTTCATACTTCTATAAAATCAAAGTATAACTCATGTTTGTGAAAAGAAATATTATATAGTAAAAATTTATGAATTTTCAGTATTTTTGATATTTTATGCTTAAGAATTTATTTAAATAATATAACCGTATATAGTTATAAGCAATAAACATAAGTGTGTTCTATAAAACATAATTTTTTATAGGGCTTGGCTCACAATTCTTTTCACGTTTGATTTTATTATGGAAATATGTTAATGAGTCTATAATGTATTATAATAAATGGATCAGGTGTAAATCATATGTGTGAATTGTCGCTGTACGTATGCACAAAGATAATACCATGAATTTAATGACGGACTTTTTCGACACACTACTTATATATATATCTAAGGAATATTGGAATTGCTGTTTGTAATTATTAAGCACATTTAAAATGCAATAAGCATATGTGTAGTATTCCACATTACACTTATGCTAATACGATTAATATTTTTTGACCGACTTCAAAAAAGGAGGAGATTATCAATTCAACGCGTATGTTTTTTAACATCTACGTATTACAACTACACCATTGTTAAATTACATGGATAGTATTTGGACAAAATTGGAATTGATTTTCAAAAACATTTGTATAAGGGTCGTGGGTTCGATTCCCACCTCGAGTCTGGGTGTATTATCCATATGTATGTAATTATATATTTCTAAAATAAATATTTGTGTATAACAGGCGTCTGTTACCTATAACACAGGCATTAAGTTGTCTACCTTAGGAGTGTCTAGTCGTGCTAGGCTCACATTGGACCCTTCTAAGGCATCATGCGGCATGCATTAGGATTGATTAAAAGCATGACACGATTCTTTCCTCTTGAGGGCCAAGCACGAACATTTTCATCATAAATTAAGTCAACGAGTCAACTTTACTTATGCTGAAACTGTTCGAGCTAGGCCCACGGATCAATCCTGGACAGATTTGAGTCATTTTTATCAGCTCCCTGCGAATGACCTTGTCCTTTTCAATAGTAAATAATCTACCAAAACAATCTAATAAAATTAGAGTGTCTGTTTGTCACGTCAAGAATAAAATAATTTTAGCAATGCATGTGACATACAACTTTAACAAAAAAAATAGGACATCCATAAAGTCTGTTTACGGATAACAAATTTATGTGATAACGCCGAATAGCTTGTTCCGCGCTCTCGCTTGCACGTTCGGCTCAGGCGGAACGTGACATTGTGTTATGCTTTTTCATGAGTGCAGCCGGCGTTCATATATAAGCCGTTATCAGGTCAAAAAATAAATTTATTTGTTGTCTGTTTGTTACGGGTAATCTTTGGAGCGGCTAGGCCGAATTCTATCGGACTTTTACTGGTTGATAGCCTTAATTAATGGAGCTTCCAGGTATGGTGGGCAATATTTTTTTTCCCAACAGTCAAGTTGCTGGACGAGACCAATATCGGAGTTCGGTTTACGATCGACGAGATTCGTTTATTTCATTAACGATTCCATGAATTGATCATTTCTAAAATCGGTTCAAAAGGCACCGCGCCGCGACAGCACCAAAACGGCGTATTAAAAAGTGATTAATCTGAAGTGTCTTCCGTTGGAAGCTTTTTGTTTCCCTACGTGTGAAAGTGATGTTACCTTTTTTATATATACAAAACTATACGAACATTGTTCGTTTGTACAGTTATTACTTTTAAAAAAATATTTTCATATCATCATGATCAGCCCGTATCAGTCCACTGCTGGACTAGGGCCCCTTCATGCACACGCACGGAATAAGGTATGGACTGAAATCCGCAAGGTACCCGGTTCAAACCCCACCGCCGCTGAGGTATTGTAGCACCAACTCCTAATACAAGCTTTTAATTTAAGCTTAGTTGGAGGGGAAAAGGGAATATTAGCCATACCTAAAAAGTATTCCTAATATCCTTTAAAAAAAAAAAAAGTTCTCCTACAGAACGTCTAAGTAACCCAACATTCAGGCAGGATAGCGTCTACCGAGTCCGCTCGTCATAATATACGTTAGAATTGTTAGACTTTTGTAGTTATGCACGAAAGCCAAGTTAATTTGGTAAGAGGTAGTCAAAACTCCATTACTGTAACAGCATTGTTGTGACATAAACGCGTTTGCCACAAGTTTGTATTACAATGTATCACTCGGAATGACTTCGGAGTTTTCCTTCCCGTCGAGCCAACGACGTGATGAATGTATTCAATACATCATGTTAATATGACATAGGAAAATGTTGCAAAAACGGCCTAGCTTTTATACTTATATACCGTAGAAAAAAATATACCATGAATTTCACGCATAGACATTGGGGAAGAAATTTCTTATAAAGTTGCCTATCATACCTCCAAATCAGCTTGTACTATTTTGATGGTACTTTTACTACCATATAGCTGATGTTTTCAAGGAATGACATTTATGATATTCCATAAGAAAGTTTTCACATAAAAAAGTTTTTAAATTCAATTAATTCATTGGATATATAAAACCACATAATGTTTCTTGCATCCATACTAATATTACAAATGTGAGAGTAACTTTATCTATTACGTTTTCACGCCTAAAATACTGAAACAATTTTGATAAAATTTGTTATAGAGATAGATGGGACCTTGGAGGTAGACATAGGCTCCTTTGTGTCGCGAAAATTAAATTTTAGAGGAGTAAAGTAGGAGTTGAAAGTTTGTATGAAAGCGAAGAAAACAACGTGGGTTGAAGCTAGTAAAATATACAAACGAGTTCCAAAAATTTTAATACTTGTATATATCTTTTTTAAAATGGCACGAGTTGAAAGTTACCGACGAAGCTTTTAAACTTACACTAGAATTATTTTAAGCCAAAAAAAAAAACAGGTGCTTTAAAACGCAAAGTACAGAATGCAAATAGTATGCAAAATGACGGTCTGCTACGAACCTTTTTGAGGGAATCCATTTTAATGTAATTTAGGTCTTTATATTATGATTGTCTAGATTTTATAATTTAACTATCGAAGTAGAATGAAACTAAACTTAATGTTATAAATGTTAAAGTACCTCTGTCCGTTATGTTCTCAAACCATATCCGTTAAACCAATTTTTGATAAATTTTGGCTTATAGATAGATTATACTACGGAGAAGGAGATAGGCTACGTATTGTTGTGAAAGTGAAAAGGAATACAACGCGGACGAATTCGCGGGTAACAGCTAGTATATATACTTCGAATATTATATCGGAACCTTATATGGGAAAAACATTGCAAATGTATCATTTGCAGCAGTATATCTGGTATATGCCCCAATTCGCACGAGAGTTAAAAAAGCGTTGCGTTAAGTTGCGTGAATGACGGCTTAGTCTCGCTAAAACGCGGAATCGTCACCGATACCGATACCGATACCGATATAAATCCTGTTTGTTTTGCTTCATTCATTATCAGGGAAGGTCTAAAATAAAAAAAAAGAAAGAAAATGCCTAAGAATTAGTTAAAAATCGTAATATATACAGATTTATTCGCTACTTCGGAATACTTCTAATGGAAAACGCTTGTACTCGACTTTTTGACTGACGTGCCATGTTATGTTATTATATTTTTATAGCGGACCCGGCAGATGTTGTCTTGGGTAAATGTTGGCTCGTCTGCTTGTCGCCAATTAACCAATACCCGAATGTTGGCTATATAATAAAACATAAAGGAGTTTGGTTAATTGGCTAGTAGCAGACTAGCCAACATTTGGGCGAGACAAAGTGTACCGGATCCGCTAGTAAATAACAAAGAGACAGAAAAATATAAAAGAAAATTGGCGGTTATCGGTCTAAACTCCTACAGAAATAAAAAATGGGCGGTCGGGGGACTCCCGTCAGGAAATACGCAACTCATAACTGTTCCAGATTATATGCATTTATATACATAATAGAAGTTAGTTAGGGCAGAAAGACGGACAGACGGACGGATGGACGGACTACGGAACCATCAAAATTAGACGAAGAAACATATGATATATTAAATTAAAGAAAATAAGTAGAGCAAATAATAATTCAACATCCATACTTTAACTACAATGGCTATATACAATGAGTAATAAATTACCAAATTTCGAATAAAAACGTGTATTTTATTTTTACCTCCAGAATATTTTGTATATGAAACACCAAGAAATAAACGTAATGTTCCAAGTCAAAAGAAGTCTGGTAGAAGATCTAGTTGTAATAATTTTCACCAAATATTCAATTCATAGAAAACTCGAGAGATTTCTCTTAATATTTAGGTAATGATGCTGTCTTTTGCGCCGTTCGTAAAGGCCTCTCATTGAAATCACTTAGTAATTCGAATGTCTATTCCCTTGATATTAAAAAGAATTAGTCTCTTTAACATTGCCGCCTAGACTGAAATGATAAAAAGTATTTTACGTCCCTTATTATTAATATTTTCGATATGAAATTTAAAGATCCTTAATGACAATGTCAAAATTTATCCAACATCAGCTTTTTATATGTTTATACCCATTTTTTTTATCTAGATAAAAAAAATTGGAAGTTCCTAAACGCGGCTTACGGGTAGTGCGTTTTCGTAGAAATCGTCACGTAACGAAATGTAAAACGCATGCTGTGTGTGTGCGCGCGCGTGCATGTACTTGTTTATACACAACCAAGTTAATGTGCAGTCGGGTGTGTAAATATCTTCCTTAACGCGGATTACGAGGAAAAGGGGGAAATGGGGAAAGAGGTAGAGAGGGAATAAACAATTTCTTTTGTGACGAGGGTCCCTCAACCGCCCAGTTTTGAAAGCCTATAAGATGTATTGGTAGGCATGGCTAGAAATACATTTTCTTTATCCATGGATACAATTAAAAAGTTGATCTGAATATGTTCTCATAAGTGTATGAAAATAAATAAAGCAAAAAAAAATTGTCAACTTGAGATGTTTCTTGTCGAATTTCTCCAAATATCTTAATATTCCGCAAATAACCTAAACAAATACACTATATTATATTGTACACGTGGATTTTTTTTCTAATGTTTAACGTAGTTTCTCTGTGTAAAGATAAAACGTATAACAAATATTAATAAATAGATTTAAAATACGAAATGCCGCGAGGTACGACGCAAAAAACGTTTAAGATAAGTTTAGATACGTAAGACAATTCTAGATAATGATATTTGCTAACAAATACATTTCTCAAAGAGGCATTACGCAATGGAAAATATTTTGATGTGTGGTACCTACCAAAAATTTTTCGCAGAACGTGAACTATATACAAATAACTTTTCTAAGTTAGTAATGCGATGTTCGGGTGCTTAAATTTTTACAAAAAAATTTTAACATCTTCGATTTTATTTTTTTGCAGAATACTAGCGGATCCGGCAGACGTTCTAACGAACCTAAGGCCCGAACATTGGGTTACTTAATATTTATTATATTCTATTATCTTGTAAGATCATCCCTGTTCCCGCTCCTTTTTCCGGTCCCGTTCCCTTTCCTCGTACCTTCCCATTCCTAATATTTTTTTGACAATTTACATCAATTTTTTCCCCCCCCGGCCAAATTGGTAATTTGTTCTATATTTAAGATGCTTTATATATGGTTCTTAGTTTGCACAAAATAAATTTCAGAACGCACGCATACTTTTATATACACAGAAAAGTTCTTGTTCTTGTTTTTTGTGAGTTAATATCTGACAATCAATAAATATGCCAATATTTTTTTTAACTGAAACTATTCTACATTAATTTTAAAATATAAAATACGCCATTATCCGAATATTTTATAGGTTATGTTGTCGATTGAAATTCTTTATTTAAATATGTTCTTTAATTGGAGAGGAGGGTTTATTTTATTAACGGGATGAACATGACGTTTTGACAGGTACGGAAGTCTGACACATTTTGTAAGGGGAATTTTTTTGAGAATTTTCCAATGTTTTTTAATAGTTATTCAGCTATTCGGGACGGAGACAAATCCAGCAAATCCAAAAATCAGTAAAATCGGTTAAATAATTTCGAGTTACAAGAGTTTGAACAAACCCGACTCTTTGGTTTATGTATATAGATGAAAATTCAAGTCATCCCTCCTTCCCTTGTACGATTTATCCCTCTTGTAACATTAATAACGATAGTATTTTATTTTCCAGATCATGTACGAAGGCCAGCATGAAGACACGAGTCCTATCAAATAAAATGACAGGGACTAATACAATTTCCGTGCAAAAGCGTTGCCAAGCCATCAAAAAACGCTTCACCAATCCGGCCAAAGTTAAGATGAACGGGTGTCCCACAAGTATGCTGGTGACAGTTGTCATCTTTACATTGCTGCCCTATAGCTCGAATCTTATTCTACCGAACGGAGACCCGGCCCCTGGACGATCCCCAGGACCACCCTTGGATGAATTGAATATCAACGTAAAAAGTGGTAACTTGGAAACCAACATAGAAGATCCGAGCGACGAAACAGGCTACGACGAAGTGACGACGAATGACGATATAGCGACAACGGTTAGTGAGTCAAGTGTGAGCGAGAGGAAGGTGGACGCCTGCGCATTCGCACGCATACCGAGTGACAGTGACGAAATTGTGACACTGAGTGAACGAAACAGTGACGTCAATCTGACTATCAGTCATTCGGTGTTCGAAACGCAGGAACTGGTGAAAGGAGTCGTTTATGACGGTAAGTGTATTAGTAAGCATAAAATAGCTTAGCGATTTAAGTGATACGTCTATACTGTATATATAAATAAGTAATGGTCCAATAACTTACATGAAATTGCTTCAACAAGTTGCTGTTTAGCCCGGAACCAGACAGAGCTCAGAATGTTACAAACATTCTGAGTTCTGTCTGGTCTCTGTCATTTTTGACCTTGAAGTCCACAAAGTACTACAAAACTTTGTACAGTTACACAAAGTCCCCGGCCACATTACATGATCATTCAAATCCAGTCTTGTCAAACAATCATATATATGTAGTTTTATTTAGCAAACCAGTAGGACCATGTGAAATCGTCACTTAATACCTAAATTTGACTAAATAGTTAAACAAGATGTTCATATTTGTCGGGGTTTTAGTACGAAGTTCACAAACACTAGACGAAAACTGTCAAATACCTAAATCATACGTGTTAAGATTTGGCTATAGTCGTAAAATCAAATATATAATATGTATACGTTAGCTTTGGTTTACGTCATGTCGCAAAATTGTCAAGTTTGTCGTAAAATGTATTCCATCTTTAGGGATCGTTGTTATGTAAGGGCACAAGATGTATATTTTATATATGTATTTAGATCACGGACCAATATGTGTTGTAGAACCCATTGTACATTGCGGCATGCCCCAGAAAATTATGAATTTATTTAAATGAAAACTTTAAGATGGACTTTAATCTTTTAAGGGTCTCCAGCAGTAACTTTTGTATGAGAAATTTTACAGCGTCCGGCAATGCGATGTAATGGCAGGGTGCAATGCGTGTGAATATATTCCTTTAAGCCTCCCTAAAGAAATACCTGATCAAGCAATTCAATTTTAAGCAAATTCTCCACAACCGATCGAACTTTAAATTGCAAAAAATTGTGGTTTTTTTACATTTTGTATCTATCAAAATGACCGGATGGCCACGATGACGAATACCTTGTTTCCGTCTTTCCTGATAGGAATGAAGAGGTACGATTATAGAAAATAAGATAATTAGTTTCTTAATTCAATACGCTTCTATGTAAAATGCTTTTAAACGTACAACCTTTCGAAAATATTTATTTCAAAAGTATGGATTATAATTGTTTTATTATAGCGATTATAAGCGAAGGAATTTCTTAACAGTTGACATTTCTTTAACATTATTCGTCATATTTTAAATACATATTAAAATGTTAATTATGGATAAAATTGTATTAAACGATTGCTATATAATATTTTTGCACTTGTGTATCAAATCCAAAGATTTCAATAAGACTAACAAAAGTTAATAAATTTGCCTTAAAATAAATAGCAAGTCCTTAATTATACAAAGAAAATATAAATGGTAGAACTGTATTTTATAACCTAGTCCTAAAATATAAAAAAATCGTGCCTTTCATGTTAAATGTCGGTAGATGTACATTATTTTGTAAAGCGCCATTTTGAAAGTGGGATAAGTCAACTTCTCTTATTTAATTATTCGAGAATAAACTGAGAAGAAGAATAAACATCATTTCATTTGATGCGTGTATTTTTAATTACAATAAAAAAAATAATTACAATTCCGGACGCTGTTCTATTCTTACACGCGATCTTAAAACTTAACGGCGGGTTCCGTTCTAAAGTAATGAGTATTTTGTCGTCTTATAAATGTACATTTGCATATTACATATAATCTATTTATTATTGTCCGAATGTTTTCAATATGCTTTCGGTGTTTATAGCTATCTAAAGTGTCTTCTACGTAAATATACCACTATGGGATCTAGATTTGTTTTTTGTGTGCAACGTGCAATATTATTATTAATTATTTTTACATTTTTGGAACATTTAAGATGCTTTCATTTTTTTGTGTTGGAATGAACTTGACTAAATGAAATATGGAAGAAAGAGCCCTACTTTACCAGACGCCATGGCGCCGTCGCCGGTTACGTATCCCAACAATTCATATTAAATTTTGGCCAGATAACTTGGCGACGGTTTGGCGACGTCGCCATCGCGTCTCCGTGAGTTAGGAGCCTAAATGTCGTAAATATATATATTTTTGTCAATATAGAATCAATCTTTCATTGTTCATTCAAGAGTGTGTTTATTTGGTAAGCGTGTACAAAAAGACGTGTATTTTGTAAGTAATTGCACAAGTTTTTTAAATTTAAAATGTTTACAACATATGAATAATTGTCATAATATAAAAGTTTTTGTTTTTTTTTTTTTTAAAGATGTGCAATGTTATCATGAGTTTAGAGGCGACTAGATTTTTTTTTTCTTTTAGGAACCTGATTTTTAATAGTACATTGAATATAATTTTAAGATAAGATGGTCCCATTTACATTTATAAAAAAAATTACTGTGGGAGGGACAGAGTGAAATTCAGTTGTATTAAGAAAATGCACTTTTACTTATTTATGACGAAATCGAGTGAATAATTATATTCCTATATGAAATAAAAATCAACCATGTGGTATATTTACGTCAAACACAAAAGTCCTATCTTTAAGCAGTTATGAATTACTTGTCATTTTAATATAGAGAGATCTGATTTGATAAAATATTAACTTTTATTAACAGTGAATTAGTGCTATGTGTTTGTGTGTTTCAGTCTAACTTTACAGGCGCAAATAGTAGTGTTTGTTGCAATTACGTAATAACTTAATAAACCGTCTGTTTGAATTTTTGTATACTGTAACGGTTTTGATGATAATCTACTCTCAAAAAGTGAAATCGATGGTGCAGATAAAGATGATATGAGTTATTGAAAATTTGTAAGTCCATCTACTACTGGGTGACTTGTGAGACACTCGGTAAAAGATTCTCGTTAAAATTCTTCATTTTCAACTAAATTTCCTTTAAATTAGATAAAGTGTGGTGGCCTTAAGGTTCTGTGATTAATTTGCTTTTCGAAAAAGTTAGTTCGTTAATGCATTTCCCTAGCGTAAAATAACTGGTCAGTTATAAAAAAGATTTAAGGACGGCTGTCAGTCGGAATTGAACCCGATATCAATTATAAATAAAATTGTTTTAGATCATTTTTGATTGTACTCATTAAACAAATAAGTTTGTTGAATGAGTGAAATAGGTATTTTAGCCTATCCTGAGTAAAGTGCAAATAGATTACGGACCATCATCGTGCGTCCACGCTAGTATGGCATGTCCATGCGTTCCGTACATAATTTTAAAAACTTTCTCTTAATCTCACGTAGTTAATGGATATTTTTTACCATCATATATGATCATTAAACAGCAGGTCCTCGAGTATGGTGTCTCACCAGTCAACCTTTATATTCATGTAGCTTTGAGTTCCTTAAATATATTTGCGATCTAAATTAAATTGAAGGTTATAAAAAGTGCATGAAAGTAACCATACATGAATATAATTGTATCCATTATATATATACATATATCCATCTATTCATTTAAAAATAGAAAATTTATAAATGTCCCGAAATAAATATCGTGAATAGCTTTGTGTAATTTGGTTCAGTTATTATAGAAAAATATTCATTTGAATTTCTATGCGTATCTGAAGAACTATTTTCTTTCCCAGTGGCCTTTAACTACTTTAGATGGTTTTTTTAAATATTCGCCTGTGAAGTTAAGACGAATTGATGTACTGATGCTGTGAAAAAATATAATTTGATCCGATTCTGAATTGGAATTTTAAACTTACAACCGATAATTTTGTGCGTATATAATATTTTTACCCACTAACTAAACATATGGCTTATGTTAAATGTGAGAACAACCTTACGGGCGGGTATTGAATGGAGTCAGAATTTTAGATATATTTCAAGGGAACTAAGTCTTAAGATACTACAGGATTCGAACCTCGTTACTCTGGTAATGTGCTCGCAATTGTACTCTTACGTTATCGAGGAGTCCAGTGACTAAAACATCTGAAACAGCAACACGTTAATCGAAACATACTTTTCATAAGTTGTAAGTAAAAATGTGCGGAATTAAATACAGAATCGGATCCGTCGACTACTTAATATTTGTATCGATTATTACTATTTCCATGAAAATAATAAAAAAGACAAAAATATGTAATATCGCTAATGCCTGCCATCCGCGTTACGGCGACGGGAGAGGAGAGGCCATCCACGCCGTAACGCGGATGCCAGCCGTAACTCACCACCGAATCTATGTACGTTTAAAGATGATTATGGTTAAACGGATATCTATGGCTAAATTTTACTACTCAGCATCGATTTTTATTATCACGCAATTATCTTATATATCTATAAGGAATTTGTAAACGATAAATTATCACTAACGTCTGAATTTATGTTAATACTATAACAAATAAAAAATAAACTATTTTTAAGTAAAAAAAAAAACTGCTCTTAAAGAAAAACAAGGTAAAAAAGCAAAAATGAATTAGTACTTACGATGCGCTGGACGCCTAACTGATGTGTCGAAGTGGGTGCCGTGGGTGCGGCGAGGAACCTGTCTCGGCACTTACGTCACGAGGCGTCTACATTTTTAGTTTCGTGTTGCTCGTTGAAGGGCGTTTTATTTTTAATTAAACATATTTTGAGTATCATATTTGTAACCAATAATATTTAACGAGTATGTAATTATGGACCCTCGTCCTATATAATATTGATGTCTCGTTCTGTTATTTTTATATTAAGAGTATTCATAAAAAATAGGTGCTGATTATTGAAATTTAATGACGACAAATTCGTTACGTTATTTTTTAGTGATAATAGTGTTTAAGAGGTTTTTTTACTGTTATTTTGTGTTAATATAAGTGAAATTAGTGACAAACGAAAATTTTGTTTACTGGTATAAATTAAACACAAGTTGATTAGCTACATTTGTTTTCTTCAATTAGCTGTTTTGTCCTTAACCCATTGCTGCCCTTATGAATTCAACGTTTTTGAATAATTACTTTTGTTTGTTTACTTCTTTTGAAGGAGGGCAGTGGGAGGCTTAAAGATACTGATTTGCGTATCTCAAACTATGTTGTTGTAGAAAATAATCTTCGTAGGCTATATTTTTTCGCCTGTATTCACTCGTAGTTCGATAAATGTGAAGAGGCCTCATCAATGCCTCAGCATTTGAGTCGATCTCTAGGCTAGTTAGCTCTGCCTGCAACCGGGCGATAGATGGGTGACCCATTCTAACACTGGTTCATATTCGATATCCGACCTCCGTACTTCTAAAGGTAGGTATTAATGGCACCGAGTGATATTAGTCGTTAGAGTGTAGAGATTGGGGATTCCGAGGATGACGGCAGACGGCAATCGGTCATCTTAACTCGTCTCACAGCCACATTCTCTGGAATCTAAGCGGAACCTGGTACATGACCGGGATAACGCTAGGAAGAAGAGTTGGATCTGTTATGCTACTTCAACACTTAGGCCAAATAATGCGCATGCCCATTTGCCCCTTATTATATAAAATATAGGAAATTTTTAATAAAAGGATTTGTTAATTTTTCCCTTAGGGGTATTTATTTACAACAATGGAAATAACTTCAGTGTTACAAAATAAAACTGACTTAATCAGCTATTTGTTCGCTTACATAATTAAAATAATATTTTAATTACTTTGTTTTGTACAGTATAACTATGGAGATAAGAATATTAGAGAACCATCTGCTAGTTGAAAAAGTGATCATTTGTAAACAGCAAATTATCGTTCAAAGATTCACCGATATGGCGCTGGTCTAGACCAACTGATCACAGAAATAATAACCTTTAAAATTCTTACTCATTCTAATATGTGGCGCCCCCATTATCTGCGGATTTCGACGAACACTTCAATACATTGAGATGGTCCTCCGTATATTCTAATCTCCATAAGTTGTAATAGACTAGATATATAGTTTATATATTTGCACATATAACATTTTGTGTGGAGGTACGGAGTAGTACCTAATTGAAGCAATTCAGAAAAACCATTTAATTTGTCCAAAATAAATTATCGGATTCGGAACATATTTAAACACAACTAAATTCAAATGGTAATTCAAGGTCCTTCGGTTTTCGTGAAGCCAACGGCTCCTTTTGTGGTTGGTGCAATTTGACAATGTTTTGTATTTGGTGTGTGATTATTTATCGAGTATCAATTTATCGCCAAGTCAATGATAAATAAAACGTAGATAATGTTACTTGCGCGTTTATTACAACATTGCAGAAAACCATGATAGTATCTAGTAAAAATTACCATCATAAACACCAAGATATGTACATTTAATAAATAATAACTTACAATATCATCATCTAGAGAGATCTATTCTTATTTAAATACACATAATTAAAATTAAGCCTCGAAATTAAGTCCGTTATAGGTATACGATGCTAAAATCACAAACCAGAATATTTTTGACTGTCTGCTTGTTACGGACAATTTCGAAAAGATCATCTTATAAGGAATAACATATGTATAACATTATGTATTTCGAAAATTAATCAGGTTTCCGCACAATTGAACAATATCATTGAAATCCCGCTGACGAAGTTACGGTTTAAAACGAGTTTACAAATAAAGTTGCATAAGACAATTCGTGTGTGAATGTGACTGAACATTATACTAAAAATTTATATAATAACAATTTTAATACATTATATTATTCGTTGAAATGGTCATGAACATAAATATCGGTCCTAAAAATAAATAGTTGGTTCATAAATAACTCATTAAGTTCTCGCTATTGTCATGCAGTATTTAGAGTACAAAACATTATACCTTTACAAAGAGAAAATAAATTCGCCGTATTTCAGGTACGTATGACTATGAAAGTGCCCTTATTACATACCTTATTTATTATATCCTATAGAAGTCTTGAACAATATAAAACCATTACAGTACAATTAACAATACTTATGGATGTCATAAAATTATTACCAAATATGTATTATTTTATATTGTATAAAGAAAAAAGGAATTCTTTTGTTCTCATCCTTATAAAATTTGAACTAAATAATGCGACCCTTATTATCCCGATTAATTATAACTCTTATATAACTGGGCTGCTACAACGTCTGTCAGCATTAAATTGCTTCATGGAAGCTAAAGATTGTGTTGACTTCAATTCTTCGGGGGATAGTGGTCTCCCTCGAAATTCATCTTCGATTTCTTGTAAAGTCCTGTCCTTAGTTTCGGGCAAAAAGAACCAAGCTATAACCAAACAATATCCGACCACTGCTGCGTAAAGTACATACGCGCCATGAATACCAGCACTGCTGAACAAAAATGGCACAGTTTTGACGGTTATAAATAAATTTGAGGACAAGAAAAGCACGCTCAGTCCACCAGCCAAACTTCTATACTCAAGTGGAAACACTTCTCCGGCGATAATAAATGGCAGAGGCACTGTACCTGTTGCAATAGAAAACATGTGGATATGGATGAGAACTATTCCAATAAAAGGATGGTCAAAAGGCAACATATTGTGTCCCTTACAGTAAGTGTAGGCAGCTGTTGCGAGGAATGCAAATAAATTAATTCCAACAGTCGAAAACAACATTGTCCGACGCTTCACCTTCTTTATTACGTAAACAGCTACAGCGTTTGAAATAATCCTCTGAATATCGAGTGTAATTACCATAAGGTATATATTGGCACCAGTTCCAATCACGTGTGTAAATATATCTATTGTGTATGCGGCTAAAATATTGGCCCCAGCCCATTGTCCTAGCGTATAAATATGGATCATTATAAATATAGGCTTATAAAACTCCTTCTTTCGTATAGTGGTATTCATATATGCTAAGTTACTTCTTATTTTCTTTACAAATGTATCTGATATATTTGCCATTTCTTTGGCCTCTCTTACGACCTTGCTAGCTTCAATCATTTTTTCTAATTCATCATCTTCACAATCACCTCTTAACCACCGGAAGACTTTTCTACTTTCATCATATCTGCCTTGATCTGCCAGCCAACTCGGTGATTCCGGTGAGTAGATAACTATTAATAAATCGATGAATACTACGAATACAATAACCAAGGCAGTTACTTGCCAAGTTAGGAAAGATCCAAGAGTATGAACAAAGAGCACACCTGTAGCTATTGTTAATGATATGGAAGTTAGAAAAGCTCCCCTATTTTTCGGACTAGTATATTCTCCGATTAGAACAGGACCCAGTGAAGCACTCATGCCCATTGCTAACCCTTGAAGAAATCTGGCTATGAGAAGTACTGTTATGTTTGTGGCAAGCAGAATGCAGAACCAACCAAAGATCATAGGTACTAAGCTGGCCAAATTCGCAGATTTCCTCCCGTACTTGGCCATAATAGTTGGAACTATAAAATTTCCGGCAACTAAGGCGAATCCCAGGATTGAAGCTGAAAAAAAATGTTGATATAGTGTTTGAATACATAAATAAAAATAAATTATGAAATATAGATAAGATATAGGTAACATTGTATTTGAGAGAAATGTAAAAAAAAAAAAAAAACAGTCAGCGACAATTAAATTTGATCAGCTTTTTCGTGATATTACGTATAGATTAGGTTATATTTAAAGAATGCGCCACCTTGGAGACTAGGAAATACATAATATATGAATTTATACAAAAAATAATAATTACCCTTGAAAACAATTTTAAATACATTATATTATATTATATTGGCAACAGTTGGATATTATAATGATCTCAATATGAAATTTTTGTACCTATTCATGATTATGTAGCTTAGCAGTATAGCGAACTGAATACTATAAAATAATACTCGTATTTCCATATTATTTACCTATCCATGATCCAGAAGACTCGTCTATTGGGATTATGGAGTCCGGTAGACGGAGCTGTGGTAGGAGTATAGCCGCGAATCCCATTACCAGTCCGTG